>CM064883.1:7408764-8008764 GCA_003313485.2 Penstemon barbatus | reverse complement strand
CACATGCCTTAAAGGAAAGAAAAAAAAAAAAAAAAAGTGTAAAAACAATAGAGGGAGAAATAAAATAATCTTTGTGCTCAATTCAATTCTGATCACTAAGGCTATGTTTGATTCCTGGATTTTATAGCTATCAACATGTACCTGTACCTAACAGATATGATAAGTTAGAATATTTTTTCATTGTCCCACCAACATCACATCAGAATAACACAAGAGGTGAGCTCACATGAAAATTGTAATCCTTTCTGTACTAACATCATGGTGAATAGGCTTAGCTTAAACTCTTTCTAGTCACTGTAAAGGGATTCGAAACTAAGATCGCAACATGTAATGACAATTGACAAAGGTACTTTTCCATATACACACACATATATCCCAATTATTCATCACCTTCCTGTCATGTACCATTACCTAAAACAGTTCTCATAGATCTTTACAAGAAAAAAATTACATAAACAACTGCATATGAATTGGCAATTTCTTGTCATTAATTTGCTCAAAGTTCTAGAGTTTGAAATTATATCCTTCCCCATCTTGAAAAGTTGTAGTACCACACTTGCTTTGGCATAATATCTTCAAAATTTGGACAATATATTAGCCTCGTTATCACATTATGGAGCATTCATAGTCATAAAAGTGAAGTTTTTAATTGTAAAAATTACTTGACAGTGGTAAGGCCGGAGCCACCGCAATGAAGACAATTGAAGGGTGCAGGGGTATCTCGGTAAATTGTTTGTTGAAGAGGAATTCCTTTGGGGTCTCCAACGACAGCGTTTGGAGGGATCGTGCCGGCTTGATAAGGATTTACTCCGACGTAGTATTGCTGCGGTGGTGGCGCATGGTACGCCGCGTTGTAGGGTATCCCAATCGCCGGCTCATCGATCTTCGACGTTTTCTCCATAGATAGGAAAAGTATTTTTTTCGCTTCTGAATGATCAATTCAATGGAGAAAGAAGAAAAAGATATGATCAATGGAGAAAATTAAATTAGGAATCATAAAAGTCTGACGCGTTGTTTAATAAATGTGGAGAAAGGCATATTGGGCCGTTTCAATATTGGGCTTGGGTCAAAAGTCCTTCATAGACTTAGAAATGTAATGTATGTAAAGTAAGTCGTAAACTGGTAGTGAATTTGATCATTTTCAATCGTATCGTATTTTCTAGGACAAGGATTAGCAGAATAGGATTTATAAATGTAAATTTCGTTACAAGTTTCATTCATACAAGAGAGTTTTATGTAAATTGCGCTCAAGTTTCTTCTTTTTTTCTTTAGTTAATTTTAATTAGGAATTATCAAATGTATTTTTTTTAAATTAATTTAATATTATAAACTAAGTTATAAATCTTATCATAAATTTAATTTTATAACTTGTATAAATTGTACATTTATAAGTTCTAATATTGTAATTTTATGTACATAGTTTATTAATTGTTATTATTATTTAGCTCTATCAATATTAATTTTATTAAGTCAAGAGTGGAAAGCTAACTTCCATATCCATATGCATAATATAATGATGTTACTCAAAATGAAATCCAAAATGTCATATTATATTAGTAAAGCTAACTTCAAACTTTACTGGTCCAATTCCGCCGTATTAATTCCATATGCATAATGATGTTATTCTAGGTACATAATTCAAGCCAACTAGTGTCGAGGAAAATTCCTAGTAATTTCATTTTGATGTAGTAATCACTACGAAGAAAATAATTTGATTTGCGTCGCATGGGTTAATTAGCCATTACTCATTAGCGTATCAGGTTAAACCTTCTCTTGCTAATTTTTTTTTTCTTTTGAGAACGGCTAAAATTCAATACTACAATTAACCTCATATGTTGAAATGTGTGGAGTCAATTTGAAATTATTACAATCTTGCTCACTAACTCGTAAATTTGGTGGCAATTTTTAAACTCGATTAAAAGGGATAATCTTTTAGAAAGAAAATAATACATATCAAAATAAACCCGAGATCAGTTTAAATTGTTGATTTTTTTTTAATAAGTAGTTTAAAACATTAAATTGTTGATTCAAGCCCATATATGTGATGGTGTTAGATTACAGGAACATAAATTAAAACAAGAAAATAACATTTACTTGGACATATATTAAAATAAGAAAGTGTAACAAAAAAAAAAAAAAAAAGTAACATTTACTTGGAGAAAAAATTAAGATTAAATATCTTTACGACAATATTTTTAGGACTGCTAGATGTATGAAAATTTTCGATAGTCTCTCAAAATAAAACAATTTATTATCATTGTTTGCACCACTAACGAATTACACAACAAATCGATGAATGCAATAATTTTATAGTGAAGAAACTAGAGAATGTTATGAAATATATACAAGTTGTGGATGCCCATTGCAATTTACACTACAAGTTACATAATGTCAAGACAATACTTTTGCACTTGGTTGCATAAGGAGACAACACATACCCCATTTATGTGTCAAGACAAGATTAAGTGTGGCATTTCATATGCTATGTGGCAAGACATGAAGAAGTGTGGCAAAACACACATCTATGTGGAAATCTCTTGATATATGCAAGTGTTTAACATGTTAACATAGCCATGTAACATAATTGCATGGAAGACACCTAGAAGACATGTGTCTAGTGTATAGATGTCTTGAACTTGTATAAATAGATGGGTTTCATCCATCACTTGGTGAGTAGAGATTTAGAGAAAAACCACAACTTGAAATGAAATAAAAGAGTTGATGAGTCTTCTCTATATATCACTTTATTTACTACAATTTGTTCATACTTTTTATCCTCATTTTATAACAGAGAATAGTTTTTGTTTCAGTCTAAGAATGAATAAGTCAGAATCCGTCATTATCTAAAACATAAAGATGTTTTTTCGAAAAGGAGGTATTGTTTGTATTGGACTCATTCTCATCCAAACAATGCATTTTTCTTTCCGGACTAGTCCACTGATTCCAGAGACGGATCCAGGATTTGAGGGCCGAACTCAAATGTTAATAACTCATTAAAATGATATTCAAACTATTTTATTTGCATATAGAGCCCACAAAGAAACTACAAAATTGAATATTAATGAAAACTATTTTGAATTTAATTTTTTTTTAATAAAATTGGACTGATCAAGATTTTAATTGTGCTCTTAATAAGAAAAATATTACTTATTTAGTCCATAACAACATACTTCTTGTGGTGATTCTTAAAGTATTATAAAAGTATTTCTATCCTTGTGCATGGAGAAAATCAGAAAAGAAAATATTGTATTTGTATATAGAGTGAATAGCATTTTTGGTCATCTTTATGGGTTAAATTTTATATTTTCGTCCCTCTTAAATTTTTTGTGGTGGATTGGTCCCTTTTATCTATGTAAATTATTACATTATTCCATCTTATAACACATTCTTCCCTCTTAAATTTTTTGTAGCAAATTCGTCCCTCTTGTCAATGTAATGTAATACATTAGTCCCTCTTACAAAGTACATCAACTTTTGTCCACTTTAGTATTTTGAATTTAAGTGATGTATTTTGTATTTAAGAGGGACTAAAGTGTTACACTACATTGATAAGAAGGACGAGTTTGCTACAAAAAATTTAAGAGGGACGAATGTGTTATAAGAGGTATGAATGTGATATACTACATTGATAAGATAGACCAATCTGCTAGAAAAAATTTAAGAGGGACGAAGGTGCAAAAATTAATCTATTAGAAGGACCAAATGCGCGATTTACTCTTGTATATAACTGGGATTCTTATATTTTTTTTTTTATATAGGAAATAATTAATAAATCTAGACAGATGCTACATAAATCATTAAGTACGGTAATTTGTCGTTGGGTTTAAATTTGCATTCAGACCGATAAGCGAGGTGGATCCATGCCACACATGATTCGTTTGTGGGCTTAGAAACAATATTTACATCTTTGGATATTGGGCTAACAGATTTAAAAATAACTTTTATTTGTAAGCCCAAACGCAATTACTTGCAGAGCCGACTGGTCAAGCGGTGACAGCCCATGATGAATGAAAACATGGGATGGGTGCCTCAAATGGCTCAGTCTGTACTCTCTAGATTAAATCATTTTTGTAGTTTTTCCTAAGTTGTTATTTATCGACAATTTACAGTTTATAGTGATATATTAAGTCGCAAATGGACTCTAGAGTTACAACAAAACCAAATTATCCAAAAAAGTAAAAAAAAAAAAAAATAGACATAAAGAATACGACGACGAAACCAGTGCAGATAATTTCAAGTGATGTGTGAATAATTATGTCTAATTGATAGGAACAAAAAGGAGGTTTTTCTGCAAGTTACATTATTTAATTAGATTATATGAAATAATTTACTAAGCCCAAAAGAATGACAGAAGTACCAAGAAAAACACTGCATGTTCCTTCATGCACATAACTAAGGCAATTTTAAAATCCATCGTGTAATGTGTAAATACAGAAGGGAATGAATTGGGAATGTCAATATTAAATCTGAAAAAATAAGACTATAAAAAGATGAAGAAAAGTAACGGAGATTTAAAAATTAAAATAATTTTATAATAAGAAGAGAATATTTTTTGGGGAGTGGGTGGAAAATGTCTGAGAAAGAAGGGAAAGAGATGGGTCTTTGGCGTCAGAAAATTTCAGTAAAAAGAGTTCAGAATAGATTCCACATTCGGAAAAATACGAATCATGTTATTGTCCTTTTGTGATAACCCAAAAAAACCCAACCCTCCCATACGAGATTGTGAAATTATTTAAAAAAAGATTTGCCAAGTTAATTAAATTATATTCGATGCTGAAGATTGGAACTTCCCGGTTTAATTATTTTCGTTCCAAGTTATTCAGTTTTCGAAACGTGTAAGACATTATTTGAGAACATCTCTCGTCGAGGAATATTTAAATTTAAATTCGTCATATTCTAAGATCTAGTCCTTTTCATTAAAATAATCACTTATTGATGAATTTTTTGTATTATTTATACAAGCTTGAGAAAATTTTACATTAATTAATGTTCTATAAAACATTATTCCTACAATGGTCAAACAATTTTTTTTAGGCAATAAGATTTTCATTTCTTAATTGCCCTCCTCCCTCTCCATTTTTTTCTTTTAACAGTCTGCTAATTTTAGGTCAAAATTGAAAAAGCGTTCTTTTGATCAAATTTTAATTTTGAAACTTCTCTAAAGATTTAGCCTAGTGACTAACCATTCCGATCCATTAATTCAAGTTACAAGTTTTTATAGTTGTCCACTTGATTTGTTCAAGATTCATCACAATCTATATATAATACATATAGAATATGGAATATCGAGTGATTGATCTAGTGAAATAGACTAACCTTTATAAAGTAGCAACTCGGGTTTGAGACTCCGTGGTGAGAGATCTCCTCCATCCAAACCAACATATTTAACCGTAAATCGCGAGAATAGGTAAAAACAATAAATAAAGTAAATCGACACAATTCTATAAGAAAAGTGGTGTTTTATTACGTAGTTTCGATCGAGGTTATAAAGTATTTTGGGTTCGGCCAAACCACTAAGAATGACAAAGAGTTACAATGAGATTGGAATAACAAGCTAACTACCCGGTCTGTAGCTTTATTCTTCTCCTTGTGTGTCCCAAAGTCTTTTCATAATTAATAATACTAGTATTTATAGAGTTCCACCTGTCTTCATGGTAGAGCCCTAGGGCTCATGTGATGATTGGTACAAAACACGAGCTTTTTTTTTTTTTTTTTTTTTTTTGGTACAATACAACACACGAGCTGATCAGGCGGTCTTGATCAGATAGACGGATCGAATACTCGGCAACTTTCGGTCTCTTGCATAAAAGAGGTAAGTGATCTGACCTTGATTGATAACATATGAGGTCGATCGGGACCTAAGAGCATCTCCAGCAGTCATTTTTTTAGCTCATCCAATGGCTAAACACAAATATACATAACCAAGTAAATTTTATGTCCTCTAGCAATGTCTTGTATTCATACAAGAATATGTATGATACAAGTTTGGACATGCATATATGGACGTCCATATATATTTATACGGGACATTCATGTGAGCAAATTTATGTCTCAACTATAGTTTATTTAATTGATTTGAGTTAAATTTATTAGTTTGAGTTAAATTTTTATCTGAAATAAATAGTTTATTAAATCGCTTTTTAAAGCCATTTTATGCAATTTTTAATTTATTATTTTCAAATAAAAAATTTATTTATTACTAATATTTTACGTGTAAATGTAATACAACATTATTTATAAGGTCATTTATGATTTGATATTGGAAAAATAATAAAATAATAATTCCGAAAATTTTAGATGATGATTGCTGGATTGGATAGCTATAACTGAGTAGCTAAAACACTGTTCACCATGTATAATTTAATATAGATGACACTGTTTGAGATGCTCTAAGTGACCCAGATCATTCTCGAGCGAGTAGATGATTCTGATATTGTGTTGTACAGAATATCCCTCATCTATACCCCACATTTCTTGATACTTCTTGACTGTAAGTGCAATTGTAGCTCGAAAAAGTACTAATAAACCTTTGAGTCGACGTCGACTTCAAAATAAATTAAATCTAATTTAAAATCTCGATACCCTTAAAAAAGCAAATAGCTCTTTTATATACACTAAACTCAGGTAAGTATCACAAATGTTCAAAAAAGCAGTTGTAAACAATCTACGAGCCAAGCCAACAATTTATAGAACTTCTTGTAACACATTAGTCTTCGCGTAGACCGGTCAATTTGCAAATTGACAACCAAGAATTTCATGTAACTAACGTTAGGTGCCAACCGGACCCAAATTGGACCTGAACAATATACTAAATACAAAATTGAGCACGTTATGACAAACAAAAATTACTATAATATTGCAAAGTTGGTGTGTACAAATTGGAATCATGCACACAGCACTTTCATTAACCACGTAAATATTAGTAACAAAAATATTCTACTAAATTTTTTCCTAATTTTGATTTGGACATAGGAAAAACCTTGTGCGACCAAACCAACCAAGACATCCACCTGACCACCTCACAAAAAAAAAAAAAAAAAAAAAAAAAAAAGGACTCACCGATTTTTTAATATATTATTTTAATTTTTTGTAAATCAAAAGTATAAAATAGTAAGGCTGTGTGTGGATGGGTTTTGGCCCGGTCTCGCGGGTCTCGCAAGACCGAGCCAAAACCCTTCCAAATGAGTTTTCACCAAACCCATAAAACCATAAAAAACCTATTCAAAAACTTACACTCAAACTCTTCAAACCTATAAAATATTGATTTGACACCTACCACCTATTTTTTCCCCCAAATCTCACTAAAAAAAACATTGATTTGACACCTATCACCTACTTTTTTCCCTAAACCCCAACATCCAAACCCAATCCAAGTGGGGTTTCAACTTATTCAAACCACAAAATCCAAGAGTCAAAACTCATCCAAATGAAGTCTCAAAGGTTTCATCGAAACCACTCAAACCAATTTTTTTAAACCACCCAAACCACCCTTAGGGTCTATTTGGATGGGTTTGGTTTGGGTGGTTTCGATGAAAACTTTGAGACTTCATTTGGATGAGTTTTGACTCTTGGATTTTGTGGTTTGAATAAGTTGAAACCCCACTTGGATTGGGTTTGGATGTTGGGGTTTAGGGGAAAAAGTAGGTTATAGGTGTCAAATCAATATTTTTTTTAGTGAGATTTGGGGGAAAAAATAGATGGTAGGTGTCAAATCAATATTTTATAGGTTTGAAGAGTTTGAGTGTAGGTTTGTGAATATGTTTTTGATGGTTTTATTGGTTTGGTGAAAACTTATTGAAAGGGTTTTGGCTCGGTCTCGCGAAACCCGCGAGACCGGACCAAAACCCATCCACACACACCATAAGGTTTTTCTAACACCATTTGGTTTGGGGGTTCTAAATTCTAAGAAATGCAAATGACCCTTAGCACGGTCTTGTCCCTATTGGTGCCCTTTTGCCTAGATTTGATTCTTTTGAAGATTTCTCACGCGCACTCTAAATCTATTTAAAATACAGTATATTTTTTGAATATATATATATATATATATATAAAATATAAATAAAAGAACAAATCAATAGTAGGAGTAATTTTTTCCTCTTAAAACCAAAAATTCCACCCTTTTAGTGTGTTCACCAAATCCACCTTTTACCCTCTCTCTCTCTCTCAAACACACAATACATTCATTTCTTCATTTGTGTCAAAAATAAATTTAATTTTAGCCATTTTGAGAGTGCAGTGCAGTTGGTAAAAAAATGGCAACTCCAAACATGGCCACAATCACAGCATCCCTTGAGGATTCCTTCAAAAACTTTTCCTTAAACCACAACCACCAAGAGAGCAGCGGCGGCGGAGGGGCGGCGAATTCGCCGGAAAATGTTTCGTTGGATGGCTCCATCACAACTACCTTAGAACTCAATTCAGATGTCGCACTCCCTTACCATTGGGAACAATGCTTAGATTTAAAGGTAAGAAAGAAATTAAATTACTGCTACTACTACTAATTTACTAATTTACAGTAAGATCACCATCATTATTATGGTGGTGTACTCTTTTTTCAACATTTATTGCACTCATAAATTAAACCTTAATAGATCTTGCATTACCTCGATCACTTTCTTTTTGTTATTTCTATGTTGTACCCAAATTAAATTACTAAAACAAACCCCTCTTCTTTAATTGTGGCTATTAATTGTACCCAATGCTCATTAAATTGTACCCTTTTCTCAAAAAGAAAAGAAAAGGAAAGGAAAAAAAACTCCCATTTGTTCCCTCAAAAGAAGCAAAAAAGGGGCATTCTTTATTTTTATTTTTGTGTGTTTCCAATGGTGATAATCTTCTTGGTTCTATTACAACAGACGGGTGAGATATACTACATAAATTGGAGGACGGGGATGAGAGCGGCGGAGGATCCGCGGACGACAGCGGATGACTGCTCGGAAGATGACATCAGCTCATATGACAGTGAAGGATCTTCGTCGGAATCATCTCCTTGTTACAGAGAGGAATGGAGTGGTAATAGCAATAACCAAATTCAAGAAAATTGTTATTATAACTATAACAATAAAGGGGTGAATGAAAAGGAAAAGGAGAAAAAGAATAATAACGTGCTTGTTGTGGCTGGATGCAAGAGTTGCTTCATGTATTACATGGTGCCCAAACAGCTCCCTATTTGCCCCAAATGTTGTGGTCAACTCTTGCTCTTTGATCGATCCGAAAATGGCTCACTTTGAATCTTTTTAATTTCTTGTTTTTGGAAAAACCATAATTTCATTTGGATTGTGTAGCAAGTAATTTGTTGGGGGTGGAAAACAAGAATTGCTTGTCATTTTTGTTGTTAAATTTCTTTTTTTTTTGGGTTACTTTCCTGCATTGATGTACTTTATTTCAATTTATTTTAGCATTTAAGTTGCTTTGTGCATGAGTTACTGAAATTTAAGACAGGGCTAACATTAATTTTAGTTTATTTCATTTACATATTTTCTTGTATGCTTTGCCATGAAGGTTGAAACGTGTATGCATTTCTGGTTTTAAGTGCATGATATGAAGGTTAAAGTACACACATCTGTTTTCCTATTTCACTTGAAAAATTAATGTCTATGTTTGGTTTTTGAATTTCAGTCAGTAAAATGCATAGTAAATTATCTCTTTTTTTATATCAAATGGAAAAAATTGATGTTACCTTTTGTTCACTATTCTTCCTCCTTACCAATTTTAAACGTAGCTAAAATAAATTGGATACACTTGTTTAAAATCACTACATATAGAGAGGCCTAATTGACACATTGAATTTGAGACTAGTTATTTTTTTTCCCCAACTTTTTTTAACCCTTAAAAAAGAAAAGAACCTTTGAAGAATCATGTTTTTTATGGATCAATATATTACTCATTTTTCTTTTAGGTTTCAAAGAAATTTTGGAAATTTGTGTGATCTCGTTACAACAAAGTTAATACCATTGAAAAAGAAAAAAAATATATATATTGAAAGTTTTATTTCATAGAAATCCCATTGTATTTCTGCATACTTTTCACAAAATCATTTATATATATATATATATATATATATATATATATATATATATATATATATATATATCACATTGATGTGGATATATAAATCATAAGGGTATTTTAGTAATTATCAAATTCCTGATTATTAAAATACTTAAACAAGAATTACATTTATGACGTTCATTAAAATGACCATCCTACCCCTAGTTAATTTTGGGCTTAGTGGGAGACTTTTCCTCTCCACCTAATTGATGGTGGACTTCTCATCTCCCCCATTTAATATGTGACTCTTCACCTCCTCACTTTCACCTATAAATACTACCCTCATTTTCATTTGGAAGACAAGTTGTCAGAAGTGTGAAGACTAGTTGAATAGTTTCCTCAATGTTCGTCCCGTGACGTCAGAACGAGAGGGGAAAACGATCAAGATAGGAGGAGGTCTTCTCGAAGATACCCCTGAACATTTTTACACAACATCATAATTGGCGCCGTCTGTGGGAAATTTCTGATAGGCACGTTGAGATGGCGGACGAGAATGAGGAAAACCGATGGATGGAAAAACCCGAGGGACCACTTGAAGGAGGTGAAGACGTGGTGGAAGGCGCACCAGATCCAGCCCCTGATGCGGCACCTGTAGCACCCACAATTCAAATGACTCAGGAGAGGCTCGATGCAATGGCAACAACAGTTGTCGCACGATCAGTCGCATAGTGTGGCTGAGCAACGACGGACGCGCATTTCACCCGTATTCCATCACAGGGAATCAGGAGCAGCAACCAGAGAAGAACAAAGGTTGTTCTTTCAGGAGGGGAGGTGAAGTCAAATTTAGAGAAGGTGCAATGAGTAATCCAACTAGAGGAAGCACAAACATAAATATAGCTAGAGAAGGCACAATGAGCAATCCAACTGGAGGAGGCACAAAAGTCAATCCAGCTGGAGAAGGTGCACAAGGCAATCCAACTGGAGGAGGCGCATCAGGCAATTCGACTGTAGAAGGAGGCGCAAAAACTCAGATGCCTGATCCTGAAGCAACACCTGATGCGTCAAAAATTGAAGCAGTGCTTGATGCGCTAAAAACTGAAGCAGCTCCTGAGGTGTCAAAAATTAAATCAGCCCCTGATGTTTCAAAAGCTGAAACAGCGCCTGAGGAGCCGAAAAATTAAGCAGCGTCTGTTGTGTCAAAAACTGAAGCAGCGCCTGAGGTGCCGAAAAATTAAGCAGTGTCTAATACGCCAAAAAAAGAAGCAGTGCCTGAGGTGCCGAAAAAAAAAAAAGTAGCGCATGATTCGCCAAAAGCTGAAGCAGCGCCTGAGGCATAAAAAATTGAAGCAGTGTCTGGTGTGACAAAAATTGAAGTAGGGTCTGATGCCAAAAATTGAAGCAGCGCCTGAGGCGCAGAAAAATAAAACATCGCCTGATGCGTCAAAAAGTGAAGAGGTGTCTGATGCGCAAGCACCAAACTTTGAAGCAACACCTGAGACGCCATCCATAGCACCCACAATTCAAAGGACTCAAGAGATGATGGATGTAAGGGCATCAACGATAGCCGCACGGGCAGTCACAAAATATGTGGTTGAGCAGCAACAAGTGCATGCTTCACCCATGTTCCCTCACTGGGCATCATGAGCAGCAGCGAGAGAAGAACAAAGACCGAGGGAAAAACAAAGTCCAGAGCAACCTTGGGATGATGAAAAAGTTAATAGTAAGGATCCAGCAAGAGAAGTAGGAGAACCATATGCAACCATAATCCTAACGAAAAGAAGTCAATTTGCACCAACAGTGCTTTCAGAAACCTTACCACAAGGGTTCAGGGTCCCAAGCTTCACAAAGTGCGATGGAATGGGAGATCCCAGGAGCATCCAGATAAATTTGAGGCCAAGACGGACATATATGCAATGAGTGATGCAGCCACCTACAAAAATGTTCGCACAACTTTAGCGAAGATTGCCCTCACATGGTTTAACCAGCTACTCACGGGCGCAATTACTAACTTTGAGCAAATGAGTAAACGCTCCCTTCATCAATTCTCCATGAACATGAAGACACAAAAAACCACAATGCATTTGTTCATCGTGACGCAAAGATCAGAAGAACCACTAAGAGAATATATACAACACTTTACTAATGCAGTTCTGGAAGTACCTCAAGTAGATCCAGAGCTCCTCACAAGTATACTCCAGCAAACACTGCTAGATGAATGCCTGAAGGGGTCTTTGGCAGGAAAACCCCCAACGACTCTTGAACACTCTTAGCAAGACCAAAGAAGTTCATCAAGAGTGGTTCGGTGCAAGGAAGACATGATGACAGTTTGCTCGGAGCAGGCATTATCAACGTGATACATAGAGGAACAGCTGAAGGAGATTCAGCAAGTGCTAGAAAAGCTTTGTTGAGTTCAGGAAAACCATTTCCAGAACTCCCACTATAAGCGGAGCAGCAGATTCAACAAGCTGAGAAGAACATCGATTCTATCACATTTAATGATAAAGATTCAACAAAGGGGCAATTACCTACCCTGAATGACGCCCTCGTGATCTCTGCTATTCTTGCAAATTATTATGTGAAGGAAATATTGATTGATACCGGAAGCTCAGTAGATATAATCTTTTACAATGCATTCAAGCAGCTGAATATTGACACTGCCGAATTCAACAAAGTTAACAATGCACTATCAGGATTCACAGGATAAACACTAGGAGCATTAGGAGAAGTTGTGTTGTCCATCTCATTGGGAAAACTGTCCGAGAAAGGCTACAAGAATTGTGAAATTCTTGGTGGTTAAGGCACCCTCCGCTTATAACATGATATTGTGAAGACCCAGTTTTAAACCTTTTCAAGGCTCTATCTCCACATACTATATGAAGATGAAATTTTCCACAACGAACAAAGTGGAAGAAGTGATGTTGGATCATATAATATCTCAAGAACATCATACCAATATCCTAGAGAATTTTGGTAGATCTCAATCAAATCCTATTGTGAATCAATTAATAAGTGAAAATACAATTATCAAAAAGAGAAGGTCAAGAAAAGAAAATCAGAGGATCTACAGGTGGAGGCAGTGAAAAGAAAATTATTATGCTACATAATCGCTAAGATTCAACTATAAAAGTTGTCATTACCATGTACCGATCAATGAAAGTTTAATGAGATCTGCTGGCGGATCCTATTTTTCCACATAAGAATGTACCTGATTTTGTCTGCCCCTTTGAAGAAAAATAAAAAAGAGTCAGATTTTCAATATTTGATATATCAAAAGAGAAGAACTACACCTCTAAAAAGGGGTCAGATTAAAAAAAGTCCCAATAAAAGGGCATTACACCTCTAAAAAGGGGTCAGATTAAAAAAGTCCCAATAAAAGGGCATTACACCTCTAAAAGGGGTCAGATTAAAAAAGTCCCAATAAAAGGGCATTACACCTCTAAAAAGGGGTCAGATTAAAAAAGTCCCAATAAAAGGGCATTACACCACTAAAAGGGGTCAGATTAAAAAAGTCAAATAAAAGGGCATCACATCTCTAAAAAGGGGTCAGATTAAGAAGGTCCCAATAAAAGGGCATCACACCTCTAAAAGGGGTCAGATTAAAAAAGTCTCAATAAAGAGCATTACACCTCTATAAGGGTCAGATTAAAGAAGTCTCAATAAAGAGCATTACACCTCTAGAAGGGGACATATTAAAGAAGTCTCGATAAAAGAGAATTACACCTCTAAAAGGGGTCAGAATGAAGAAACACCTTCATACCGAAGGTGGAATAAACAACTCTTCAAAGGAGCATCACACCTCTAAAAGAGGTCAAACAAAAATGCTTTCATAGCGAAGACAAAAAGAAACCCTCCAAAAGTGTTACACCTCTAAAAGGGGTCAAAAAGAAACTCTCCAAAAGTGTAACACCTCTTAAAAGGAACAAACAAAAACTCTTTCATTTTGAAGGCATAATAATTCTTCTACAATGACAAGATGTTGTACAAACAACTCTAATGGAAATGCAATGATATACACATATGAAGGTGAAATATTACAAGTCCAAAAGCAACTGAGATCAATCACAAGTTACTAACCATACATCAAAGAAAATAATCAAAACAAAAATAAAAACCAAGGTACATATAGAAAAACCCATTCCCGAAATCCAAGTACTTATTCGAGAAATATTTTGTCGAGCCTAGGCAAGAAAGCCTCGGTCGATCTACTGTCGAGGCAAGAACGCTTCGACAGAACTTCTGCCCAGACAAAAACTCCTCAGCAGAACTCCTGCCGAGGTAAGAACGCCTCGGCAGAACTCCTATAGAGACAAAAATGCCTCGGCAGAACTCTTGCCGAGGCAAGAATCCTTCCGCAGAACACCTGCCAAAACAAAAATGCTTCGGCAGAACTTCTGCCAAGGCAAGAGTGCCTCGGCATAACTAACGCCTCGGCAGAACTCCTATCGAGGCAAGAATGCTTCAGCCAAACTACTGTCAAGACAAGAATGTCTCGGCCCAACAACTTCTAAAGGAAAATATCATGTTGAGGTTTTGAAAACTATAAGCTGAAGAATCTATTTGAAAAGTTAACTCATGAAATGATTCGCTCTTGAGAAGAAAAATAATTATCCTATACTAAAGTCAGATCATTTTTACACGAAATGATGTTCTATTAAGTATTATTATTACTTAAATTCCACAAGTAAATATTCTTTGATATTTACATATGGAATTGGGGGGCTTATGATGTGGATATATAAATCATAAGGGTATTTTAGTAATTATCAAATTCCTGATTATTAAAATACTTAAACAAGAATTACATTTATGACGTTCATTAAAATGACCATCCTACCCCTAGTTAATTTTGGGCTTAGTGGGAGACTTTTCCTCTCCACCTAATTGATGGTGGACTTCTCATCTCCCCCATTTAATATGTGACTCTTCACCTCCTCACTTTCACCTATAAATACTACCCTCATTTTCATTTGGAAGACAAGTTGTCAGAAGTGTGAAGACTAGTTGAATAGTTTCCTCAATGTTCGTCCCGTGACGTCAGAACGAGAGGGGAAAACGATCAAGATAGGAGGAGGTCTTCTCGAAGATACCCCTGAACATTTTTACACAACATCACACATAAATCTTCCTTTGTACTTTGAAATATTCCGAGTGAAACCCTCTATAAGTATTATTTTTGATGACTTATTTTGTATTAATTGGAGATTTCAAACCGATTACTTAATATTACAAGAGGATTTTATGCAATAAACATTTCATAAGATAATTTTTGTGTAGGTTTCACATAACACACAAAATTATCTTGATAAAGATAATAACTCGTGATCACAATCATGATTTCGACTTCAAGAAAAATCTCAAAAAAAAATACTTATCTTAATAATTTGGATAGCTAAAAGTTCAATAATTAAAATTCACCTCTTCAACTTGGTTCTATTAAAATTTTGACAATTTTCGATGATGTAAACACAGCTGGATGATTTGTCCATTAAATAATTATCTTTCAAAGTAAACAAGTGGCATGAACAAGAAGATAATGGAAGACAAGAATATATATATCATCCTTCCAGGGGAAAAACAACTTAATTATCCATGATGATGTTGCATTCATGAAAGTCAATACCATGTTAATTAATTAATACAGTATATTATATTATCTACTACGTAACAAACTTTAACAAACATTAATTATCATTTAATTTATCAATAAAAATTAACCATTACCGTCTACCGAACATCCTTTCATTGTTTGACTAATTAACCAGAAGAAGACGCGTGAACAAAAATCATAAGCAAGTTAATTGACATGCAGTTTTATCTAATTTAATTATAATATCTTGATATAACAATTATTATTGTAAAATGCTTATATAGCTTGTTTTATTGATTTTTCGGGAAACAAAACCATATTTGTATTAACTGTTAATTTGTCGAATATATGCCTTTCTTTTTTGACTGTAGCATCAGTTTGATGATTGAAAAATTATAGGAGTATTTATTTCCCAGTTTTTAATGTGAGAAGAACTTAGGAATGTGGGTACAAAATTAATTAATGCTTGTAATCATTATATTCTGAATGAAGCTGATTGTCAACTATTAAATGGTCTGAACCCACTCGCTCTATATCGTGGCTGAAGGTAATATGTATTCAAAATTTGATCGTGATTTTAGGAGGATTTAATTTCCAGCCAATAAAATAATAATAGGATTTGACTTTTTCTTTATGAATAAACGGATTAGAAAATTAAGTAGTGCTATGCTGAATCTATAATTGACAGTTGTTTATGTGAAATTAACCTTCCAAACATATACTTATATATTGCACACAATCGCACGTATTATAAAGTACTATAATTGATTGGACTTGCCACTACATGTCCTTAATTGAGATAATAATATATATTTTCGGGTTTATTTGGTACTGGCAGATCAATCCCGATAATCTCCCTAAGTCCCAACTTATAAATATAACAATTGGATGGATGTTGATTTCTTAAGCGTGAAGAATAAGCCCACAACGAATTCGAACAAACATAAATTCTTCAAAATAAAATATAAAGCGAAAAAACATGAACTGATTTGGAATGTCAAAAATTGAATGTAAAATTGATCATACTTTACCTCCTATTTGCAAGAAATGTCGTCTATAGACGGGACATAGACTGCTTTGTCTATAGAAAGGGCATACGCTTCTTTCTTCAATCTAACATGCACCATTTCAATCTGAAGTATAACTATTACAAATCTGAAAAGAAGCACTTGTTTAATTCGGTTCACAATAGAAATGAAGGACGTAGTTTGTTTCGTATGTGTGTTGGCGTGTGGTACGATTCAAACTACACCAGGGTCTTCTCGGTTTTTGGGATCGACTTTTACTTTTGGGTGAAAATGTTAATTCAATTTCCTCTAAAGAATAATATTTTTTTAAACCAAAGTCGAAGCCTGGAATTGAGGTTGTGCGAGCTGATCGATTAACAGCGATGACGCACGCATTCATGTGTGGTGGACCAAGTCTCACTTAAGTCTTCCACCCTCTAAAAACTTGCTCAAATCTTGTTACCACGCTAAAAGATCATCTATCTCATGTTGATGCCACATTTTAGTATCACATGATAGATACAATTATATATGTGGACCATATAAAATTTAAATTTACACACTTTTCAATAAATTTACATGTACTAGGAAAGTGCACGTACGATCGATGTACATGTCTAGATAATTTCATCGATATCTTTTGTAAATTAGAGTAATTATGTCATAAAATAGAGCAAATTAACCCATTTTTCACCGGTTTAACTTGATTTTTAGCTGCTTTTATTTATTTTTGCCAGTTTTACCCATTTTTTTTATCGGTTATAACTTATTTTCACTGTTTTTACAATTTTGTCCGTTTTAAACTATTTTTCTACCGGTTTCACCTTATTTTGTCGGTTGAACTCTTTTTTTTTTTTTTTTTTTTTTTTTTTTTCTGATTTCACATGTTCTTATCATATTAACTCAATTTTAAACGTTTTTTTTTTATCAAATTAACATGTTTTCACCTATTTCACACATTTTTTTCACCAATTTCACCTGAATTTTTCTTTGATTTGAAACGTTTTCGCCGACTTTATTCATGTTTTCATAGATTTCACCTGTTTTTTAATGTTGTTATTTCACCGGTTTCATCATTTTTCATAAATTACACCCTAATTTTCATCGATTTCACATGTATTTATCGATTTTAGGGGCACTTTATTACCGATCTTACCCAAATTGTCACTAATTTCGTCAATGTTCACCAATTTCAATTTCACCCGAATTTTCATCAATTTCACATGTTTTCAATGATTTCATAGTTTTTTTTTTTTTTATCGATTGCAAAAAAATTCATCGATTTTTCTCCATTTCTCACCTATTTTACCCGTTTTTCACAAAAATAATTTCATGAAATTTTGAGGCTATTCATGTCTTGATATTATTGAATATTTTTTCTATTCTAGCCAAAGTAAAATTACGTAATTAGTTAAGTCATAAGTAGGTCTTATTCTTTCATAGTAAGATGTGATTGAAATTTTTTATTTTTTGTAAAATAATGATATTTAAGAGAATTTTATTTTAAATTTTTATATTTAGAGTGTTTATGGCTTATTATATTGTACTAAATCTTTAAATTAACATTTTCTTACCTAAATAAATATTGATGCTAAAATATAACAATTATATATATTATGGGCTATTTAAAATAAAAGGATTTCTAATAGATCGTTTTCATCTATTATAAGATAAGAAGATTAAAATTACATAAATTGATGTGAGAGAGAATTTATAAATTTTAGGAGTTTATGTACGAGATAAATTAAATATAATAAGACGTCATATTTAATTATATCTCTTTAATTAGTTTTACATATTTATCATTGTATTAAATAACCCTTTACAAAATTAAATAAGGGTATTTTAGTTTATACAAAAAAGTTAAAAAATGTGCATACTTTTATAATAATTGAGATAAAAATAGAAATAGAGATAATAGTAGAGATAGAGATAGAGAAGAGACAGAGATAACAAAATAAAAAAATAAAAATAAAACTAAAGTTGGATAGAGGATAGAGCCCGTATTCGCACTTGAGCTCAAACTCTCTTTTCTCTTTTTCTAGCGACGTGGTGCGAGAGCTCAAAATTTTTAGCATTTCTTTTTTAATTGGACTTAAGCCCACTACAAGGTATCCTCTTTGTCAGATATTATTTAGTGCAATTGCTGCATCACGTCATTAAGTACACATGATGTAGTCCATCATTACACTTGAGGCATGTGAAGTGATAATTTACATCACCCTATATTCTGGTCATGTTTCCAAAAAAATAGGATTTTAAAAAATCGTGTTCACATTACCAGAACATGGGTGATGTGAATTATCTCTCCACATATCCCAAATGTATTGATGAGTTACACCACATTTACTTAATGACGTGGTGCATCGATTACACTGAATATTTTCTCCCACTTTCGAGGTAACTTTTATCCACAATGTTCATTGTTTTAAACATGAAAATGCATTAAAGTTAATATTATATTCTTGCATAGATCTACACATAAATTAAATTACACAAAATCAATTTAACAAAACCCACGAATTAATTGATTCAAGTTGGTTGGGCACCATGGTTTCAACACCATAAACCAAATAATATGTGATTAGTGTAGTGAAAAAATTAAGTATTACAATGTAGTAAACTCGAATATGAATTCATGTTAGAAGATGTTTTCACTTAACGTGTCATGTCTAAGACTTAAATATAGGCTTGAAGAATAAAAATTATAAAATAAAAAAAAATAGGAATTCAAATAAATAGTTTGGGACAAGAATTAAACAGAAAGAGAGATGGCATATATATGTGGAAATAGAAAAAGAATCTTGGTCCACTTGATATGATAGGGGCGGGGGAAGATGAAGAAAAGAAAATTTTAGTACTTGAAATTGCACGACAAGAGAAAAGAATCTCTGGCAATGGCATAAAAGGCTTAAAAGAAATTTTGGAATAGAGGCAGCTAGCAGCACCCACAGAGAGAGAGAGAGAGAGAGAGAGAAAGAGATATATGAAGAAAGAGAAATATGTAGAGCCAAACAGGGAACATGAAATGGACCTTTCTCTACCCACCCACATTGTCTCAATCCATCAACATCTCTCTCCCACTGCACTTCATCAAAGACAAAAGAATCTCATGTGTGCTACTGTTAGTGTTATGTACACAAACAAATCTATATGGATTTGGATTTGGATTTTTAATATAGGGCCATATTATTGAATCAATCCAATTTTAATCCAGTCAAAGCAGAGTACTTAATAATAATTTTAAAAAAATCATAATTAAAATACAAGAATAAAATAATGAATTGCGTTTAATCATGAGAAGTAAAAAACTTGAACAAAAATCATTAGACATTATAAAAATGATCACATATTTATAGCTAACCGGTATTAAAAAAATCCGTAAACTTTTAACTATTTTTTGTACAAAAATTAAAAATACTCACTCAAAATACCCAATTTAGTAAAATAATTATCATAAATTCTCTTTTTTTTTTTTAATATTTCTTACTTTTACAATAATATTAAGGATTAATAAAATATTTTACTTTAAAAAGAAAATAATATCTTATGTACATATATACTATTATTAGTAAATTAATAAATAATCTTAATATATATTATTCATAAAAAAAAAACTCACCATCCTTAACCCACCACCCACTCACTCAATCCTATTGGCACCTCTCGTCCCAGTCCGTGCCGTCGGCTTGACTTCTCCTTCCAATTTGTTACCAGCATGGACTTGTAGATCTCAGGCCGGCGGCACGGCCTGGGAGGAGAGGTGTCAGTAGGGACGACGGGTGGGGTTTAGGGCTAAGGCTAGTTTTTTTTTTTTCCTTTTATGTATAAAATTAATTTTTTTAAAGTTTAGGTACCAATTTGCAATTATGCTTTTTTATAACTATTCATAATTAAATTTTACAAAGGTAATATGGTAATATCATTTCAAGGATAAATAAGATATTTTATTAATTGTATTTTTTTCTATTTTTAATAAAATTGACGACGGCAATGGAGTTTATTTCACCGAATCCGTCCAGTTTCGCTTGTGTATGTTAGAGTTTTGTAAGGTTTTTCAAACCTTAGGGGAGGTAATTGTAATTATTATTCTTGGAGGGGATTGGACGCAAATTATACTAAACCTCAGGGGAGGTCCTTGTAATTTTGTGCATCAGGTTAAATAAGACATTTTGTTCATAAGATTTTTTTTTTCATTTTCTTAATTAAAATTGACGAGGGCAATTAAGTCATTTCACATACTCCATCCAACTCTGTTAGTGTCCGTTAGGGTTTTGTAAGGTTTTTGAAACCTTAGGGGAGATCATTGTAAAGATTCTTGGAAGAAATTGAACGCGAATTAAACTAGGTTAATGTAATCAACCCTAACAATAACTTTTGCATAAAGAAGTAATTAGGGGTTGGGGGGCCCTTCATTTTTAAATTTATGTGTCGTATTGTTTTACTATTTTATTTATGCTCTTGTTTCCATCTCAAATGTTGCAAGTACTCATATTGATTGATATCCAACGACTTTTTATACATTTTACCCGTTGTAGTAGAATCAAATTGAATCATAATAGACGGGTCAGAATATAAATAAGCCCGAAAGTAGCCAAATCACGTTCTCAAAAATAAATGGGCTTTCAGCCTGCTGGACTTTAAATTTACAAAAGCCCACCACTATGTTCATCTTGCCAGCTCATTTACTTAACGATTAAGGACTCCATTTCTCACGACACGTGAATTAGCCAGCAAAATTGATATTAGTAATTGCTCCTATTCACTCCCTGTAGTAATTATCAGTTGGGCGATCAAAGTAAGTACCGAAGTCTTCAAGGGTCCAGATTAAAATTTGTTTGATTTGAATTTTACTCCAGAACAGAAGGTGAATTTCAATGAGTTACCAACATGTTCATCAGGGTCCCTATCCTCCTCCAGGTAAGTAATTTAGTCCAAACCCAGACAAATCTATCTGTTGCTTTAAAGTTAATTCTATTTTTTTTTCTGCATAAACTAGTTAATATTGGTTGATTTTTCAATTTTTCAGGGTACCCTCCACCACCGCCGCCGCCGGGAGGATTTCCCTCTGCGGAGCCACCACCGCCGGGGTATTACAGGGAGGGGTACCCTCCGCCGCCGCCGCCACCAGGGTATCAAGGTTACTTCAATGATCAATACCCACCTCCGCCGCCGCAGCACATCCACCACCAGCACTATGATGAGTACAATGGTTGTGGTTCATTTCTCAGAGGCTGGTATATATATATATTTCTGCACTTACTACTATTTTCTTTTTCAGTCATTCGCCAAATTCAATTTTTTGCTTTTTTTCTATAATTATCTTGATGATCCATTACTGTACAGATTAATCTGGTAGTAAGATGGTAGGTAGGTGATTAATTTCCTGGTCAGCTGGGGAGGTGTTTGTAATTATTGAAAACTCCGGGGAGGTTTATGTATGTAATTTCACCTAACATTAGGGGAAGTATTTTTATTAATTTCACCTATACTCGGGGGAGGTCGAGGTAATTATCCCAATTCATATTAGTTTAAAGGAATTTAGATTTGATCGGTTGATCCCCTCTTCTTTTTTTTCAGTTTTCTTAATAAATAAAGCATAGAGCCAACCCTGCTATGACATGAATTATGATTTGTCTCATGTTCTTATCATGTACTTGTCTTTGGATCATTGACCATGTCACTTTTTAACAATGGTAGGTGCTTTTAGTGGTTCCCTTCATTTTCAAATCTTGACAACTTGTGAGGCTCATGACGATTATTTCGGTGTTAAACCGAAGCAGATGTATTAATTATTTAGAGTTCAATTCAAGCTTATGAGTGAATTGTGTACCTAGACTCGTAATGGTAGTGGAGTGTCTTAGGATTTGACATGGAAGGATATCACAAAGCTTTGAATTCCATCTAAAACTAAAGTGACCAAACAAGTGCTGCTATGAATTTGTTATACGGATTTGAAATCCACACCTGTCCTCCCTCGATTCAAATAAGACCCAAAATTTGATCATTTGTACATAATGTAGATAGATAGTTCACCATTTGATTGGTGGAGCAACACATATTTTACGGAAAACATAATATCATCTGAGTTCTGGCTCACTCTGTGAATCTTGGGCACGTATACATATATACATCAATTGAAGTTACTGTGTATGACAAGACAATGCTTATAACTAATTCTTATGGTTCTAACTTAATACTATTAGTGTTACAAAAATTGTAGCATGAATTTGTTCTGATTCATGACCATGTTAATTTATATAGCTTGGGCGCACTCTGTTGCTGCTGCCTGTTAGAAGAATGCTGCTGCTGCTGCTACTAGCAAAATCTCAGCCATTGGATTGTCGGAAAATAAATGAATTTCTTCTTAAGAATGAATTGTCACTGTATGTAGCTTGTGAACCTTGAATTCGTAAAGAGTATTTTATTTTCTGTTCAAATCCCTGAACTTGTTTTAGTCCAAGTGCGAATTTTTAATTTGGGTGAAGTTGAGTGTATAAGAACTTGTTTAATTTCTTTTCTTCAAAGTTGAATGTATAAATATATATATACATACTTTATGCACTTATTTTTGTGTTCTTGTGCGCCGGTAATAATTTTACTTTGAGAAAAAGACAGATAAATTTGGTTGGTAACGCTTTCCACAAGGTGAAGATGTTGCTATAAATTACTGTAATTACAAACTTCACGCCAAATTTGTGAGTTGCTAATTTTATGTTGTGGCGTGGAATTTTAGAGGACGAAGTACTTATTGGACAATTTTAATCCAAACGCACCTTTTTTTAAGTTTCGACGGAATTACTTAATGATTTAGCCTAATCCATATGACAAATTTTAAGAATTTGGACCGTATGAAAATAACTACATTTTTTTTTGTTTCGTGTAGTTTTGGCATTCGATTTTAGGTGAGGATTAAAATATCGGAACTTTTATAATTTTTAAAGAAATTAACTGTTAGAATAGTTGTAGGCTTGTAGCTAATCAATACTTCATTTAAAATAAAATAAAAACTATTCTTTTTAGGAAAAATAATTTTTTTTAGAACATCTCTAAAAGAAAGTAGACACAAAAGTGACACTGAGGTATCCTTCCTGGGAGGTTCTAAGGTGACTCCTGGTTGTTCAGAGTCACAGACAAAGTACGAAGACTCCTAATGTAAAATATCAAAAATGCCCCTTTATAAAAAACAAACAAAAAAAAAATAAACCTAATCTCTTCCACCACCTCACCCAAATATGCACCGCCGCCACCTAATGGCCACCACAACTTTCCCAGGTCGTCGGGAACGACCTGGGATCGCCGATTCCAGGCCAACTACTGCCTGTAATCGACTGTTCCGACCACCTGAAAATGGGAGGGTTGACGACAGAGTGGAGGTTTTTGGTATTCTTTTTAATATTAAAATTTTCTTTTATTAATGCACAAAATTATTATATTAGTGTTCAATTATGTATTAAGGTGATGAAGATGAACAGTTTTTTTTTTTTTTTCTTTCTGAAATTCCTTTTCCTTCAACCATGGCTGTCCTCACAGGAACAGTTTTTTTTTTCTTTTTCTTTTTCTGAAATTTCTTTTTCATATATTTAATTAAATAAATCAATAATTTAACTGATTTTTAGAAAATAGGCAATGACATTAAGATATTTAGGGATACGCAATTAACCAAACAAAACCAACAGAGGGCCGTTCTTTTCACACGAGAAAGGAGGTGAAGTCTTGCTGCTCACATCGCTACCTGAACGGCGGTGCTGCTCACATCGCTACCTGAACGGTCGTGGTGTGTGAGGCGGTGTGGTCAGAGTTTAGGGAGAAGAGAAAGAAATGTAAAATTAAATTAGAGGGGTAAAATGGAAATAAAATAGACTTGTGATGGGTGTTTTTGTCAATTTCTTGTTTGTATACGGTTAATAGCTGATGAGTGGGTTCATACACAAGTACACACATACACCAAAATAGGCATAAAATGCCGTGACTCTTAAATGGGTAAGAGTCACTATAGAATGTCCCATCCTTCATTCCCACTCTTCAATTGACGTCGAATTGGAATTGGAATTGTTGATTAGATAACTTTACTATTTTTTAGATCCAACATTAATCATTTCTTTAACTTTTCAGAGATCAATATTAATTGGTCTAGCGGAAAAAATTATTCATTATAAAATATCAATTCAAGTTCGAATTTTTGTTGAAAGAGATACTCATTTAATGTGTCCGGCGCGCTTCGAATGGGATTAAATATTTAGAAAATAAAAAAAAAAAATCTTTTTAAAGGATAAAAAGTAGTGTACCCAAAAAGTTAAAAATATTATTATTTGCATTATAGCGCCTAGGTGTAGGCTATTATGGCCATTTGCAACAATACTTGGAGGAAGTTCTAATTTTCCCTAATTCTAAATAAAGATAGATCGAATAAGAAAAGGGTGGTGGGGCGTCAGTTTCCAAAGATGTTAGGGTGCCAAGTGCTAATGATGAAAAGTCTAAGGGACATGGATGTAATGGTTTCCATTCTTTTCTTTTTTAAATCCTTTTCCAAATTTTTCACATGATAAATATTTGAATACTATTACGGATTTTGATACAGTCCCACATAAAAGTTTTTGCTTTTTAGTTAACCGAGATAAGAATATAGCGTAATTTTTATTTTGACATATTTCTTCGATTCATATATAGACCTTTCAAATATCTTTGGAAAAAATTCAAAAAACTTTTAATATTTAGTTGTGCGAAACATAGGAAAAAAAAACGAAACTTCAATAATAGATCTCCTTATATCTCCTCTTTTCACGGATTACCAGAAAGTCAACAATAGACTTCACCACTTCTTCTGGCGTGCAGAACTTATGGATGACCAATTCAAACGACTTCTTGTACACCATTAAAGGATTATTCAGTCTCTTTGATTTATATACTTTACTTAGGGTTATAGTCCACTGCAAAATTGCACGTGTTTATTGCACGCATAAGACACTCTACATGTTAATGCCTTCAATGACTTTTTCAATAATAAATGTTCGACGTCTTCGTAGAAAAATCTTAAGACTATTTTAAATTTGATTTTGGATAAATTGGAAGTTGTCAGTTGACTAATAACAACTCTAAGAAAGTTCTTGAGTTTGAATTCTAACAAATGTATGCGTTATATTTTACTTAAATATTTCTTAAATCTATATTTTTATATAGTACGTGTTTGATAATGTAACTATGCATTCATCATTTTACTAGAAGATCACCGGCATCTTCAAACATTATTGCCATGTTTGTGAGAGTTTTATGTGAGCACTTTCATATTTAATTTGAGATTTCTGAAATAATTTTGATTTTTCTTATGTTGATTGTTTAGATTTTGTGATACTTATTTCAAAAATAAATATTTTTAGGTTTCTTTTAAGAAATTATGGAAAGAAAATACATAGTGTAAGAGATAGAATATGTTATTTTAAATTTTGTTTGTTATGTGATATAAGACAATCTTCAAGGGAGTCTCTATATCCCAAAATGTAAGAAAATTTATAAGAATTACACAAAATATATAGCTTTAAAAAATAAGACTACCAAATTTTTATAAGTTTGGACTCTCAAATATGAGGGTACAAAGTGAAATTTTAAAATTAAAAGTAGTGTGTTATAATTGGAATGAAGTGGTATGGTGTGATTATTTAAAAGTAGAATCCTGAAATATGAAAAAATTGTTGGAGTGCAGAGTAAAAAGTAAAATGTATAACATTGTTCACCCTTAAATTTTAAGAAAAGAGGCATGAACTTAAGAGGTCTATTGGAGATGGTCTAAGGTCATCTCCAACAACTCTCTATAATTTTGGTGTCTTATTTAAACATTTAAGAAGTGGACGGTGTTATATACTACCACTTTTTACTTTGCACTCTAACAACTAATTTATATTTTAAGAGACTATTTTTAAATAATTACACCATTTCACTCCAACAACAACTAGTTTATATTTTGACAAACCATTTTTAATTATGATTTTATATAAATAATACTTATTAATCTAAGATAATGATAAAACTTACTTTTAAAAAATATATTAATTATAATTATTTCAAAGAAAAATATTCCGACATTTACATTCAAGCGGACATATTCAAGTTATAGAATATGAATTTGAATTATTTTCTTTTTATTTTTTGATGTTGTATTTTTGTGATTATAGTATGTAAATCTTAAAGTAAATTTTCTGATATTGAATTTAATTTTATTATCAATTGTGGGGGTTGAAGGAGTTGGATTTAATTTTTCTGAAAAAAAGAAGGTTATATGATGTGCATATTTTCTGCAAGAAAGTACAAAGTTTGTACTTCCTTCAGCAATTCATAAATTTACATTTTAAGTTGGCCTCTCTAATTTTTCGAAAACCCTTAGAAATATAAAGGGTGAATCACAATTTTGGTCTCTTTTAAATTTTTCGTAGCAGATACGTCCATCTTACTAATATAGTATACCACATTAGTTCCTCTTATCAATGTAGTGTAAACATTCGTCCCTCTTAATTTTTTCGTAGCATATTCGTTCCAATTATCAATGCAGTGTAACATATTGGTCGCTCTTAAATCCAAAATATATTTTAAAATGGAGGCAAAATTTTACTTTTGTCCATCTAAAGTGAAGGCGTTTCAAAATTGGCCCTTAATTGTGTTATCTCGACAATATACATCATTTATTGTGTTATCATCGTCAATTTCGGTCCATATCAGTGGAAAATTTTAATTATCGCAAGAAATCATCAATTAATTATGTCATATTTGACTGAAATAATATGTTTTTTTTTTTTTTTGCAGAAATCATCAATTTATGTCCAATATGACCAAAAATTTTAATTTTAGCCAAAAATATTATTAATCGAGTGGCACTTAAAAAATGAGAATTTTATATTCTGACTCCAAATTTGCAAGTCAAAATCACGTGATAGGTCTATAACTTCAATTTTTATTTTAGATTAGAATTGTATAATGAAATTTGTATAAATTTGAGGCAAATGTGATGAGAATATGACCTTTTTATTTCTTTGTAAATAAAAATAGGTATCTTCGATTTATGGGGGAATGAAATTTAACCGTTTTTCATCAAAATTTGAAGTTATGGACCTATCACATGACTTGTACATGCAAATTATGGAATCAGAATATGAAATTTTAATTTTTAATTTTTAATTTTTTGTTGTCACTCGACCAATGATATTTTTGGCTTAAACTAAAATTTTCGGTAAGATTGGACATAAATAGATAATTTTCGGGTCAAATAAGACATACATTGATGATTTTCGGCGATAATTAAAAATTTTTGATTATAAGGACTGAAATTGATGATGATGTCACAATAAATGACGTATATTGTCGAGGTGACACAATAAAGGGCAATTTTAAAACGCAACCACATTAAAGGGTCTAATAAAAAATTTTGCCTCCATTTTGTAATGTATTTTGAATTTAAGAAGGAATAATATATTACACTACATTGATAATAGAGACGAATCTACAACGAAAAGTTTAAGAGGGAACTACATTATAAGAGGGACTAATGTGATACACTATATTGATAAAATGGACCATTTCCTACGAAAAATTTAAAAAGGACGAAAGTTATAAAATCAGGCAATAAGAGGGATAAAAATTGCGATCCACTCGATATAAAAGTGTTGTTGGAGCTCATATTTTATGAGAATGTTATTTTTCTTCTTAAAATTTGATTTTTACGCTTGTCGATGGAGATGGTTTAATTTGTGTAAGATATGTGTTACTTTAGTCAAATGAAAGTAGTGTTTGATAGGTTTTTCCAGATATAAGAATTTTTTTTTTTTTTTGTTTGACTCTTAGGAGATTTGTATATAAAAAATGAGAAAAATTTTATTTATTTTTAAAAGAAAATATTGTTTGTTCGACTTTTTAAAAAACCATCGGAATGCTCTAAAAAATCCAGGCAAATGACACCTAATTAATGACATTTAAGTTTTCATTTTCACATATTCTCAAAAAAGAAAAAGCAAAAGAAAAAAGGTTTTCATATTCAAAAAAAACTTTTTACATAGAGATGGCATCCCTAATAAAGCATCAATGATATCAAAAGATGAATAATTAATATATAGCCAAAATGTCAGACAATAGTTGTTTCAACATAACAGATTGCATGGATCAAAATTTCCATCTTTTCCTTCGAAAATATCGAAAAGTTTCCGTTTTTGAATCAAGCGAAACGAAAATAAGATGTAATTCCGAAACTATTTGTTTGCTTTAAACTCTGTTATTTATCCAAACTTAGTAACGTTTATTACAATTTTTCCTTAGTGTTTCCGAAACATTTTCGAAAAGTCTCAAAAAGTTTCCAATATTTGGCTGACCGAAACATACACTCGAAACGAAATTTTGATCCATGACATATTGTTAACACGGTACAAACTTATCATCTATTTTTGCTTGTAATTTAAATTAAAGTTTAGCTGCACATAAAAGTTAATGATTGAACATTACTACCTACCCCCACCGCAAAATCCCACGATAAAATATAGTAGTCCGTATTTCAAATTGCGGTTAAAAAATTTCATTAAATTAAAAGCATTCAAATTAATATTTTAAAGCAAAATTCATTGAAAAGACGCATATATTATATAATAGGGAGTAATATATACACTCTAGAACTGTAGAGATATGTTTGGACTCTTTGAGAGAGTAGATAACCACACATCAAGGAGAGATTATTTAGTACAATCGCTGCACCACGTCATTAAGTACACATGGTGCAGTCCATCAATACACTTGGGACATGTGAATTGATAATCCACATCACCCCATATTCTAGCCATGTTCCAAAAAAATAGAAACTCAGAAAATTATGTTCACATTGCCAGAACATGGGTGATGTGGATTATTAATCCACATGTCCCAAATGTATTGGTGGACTGCACCACGTGTACTTGATGACGTGGTGCAGCAGTTGTACTATATAATTTCTCCACATGAAGAGTCGATATAAACCAATTGCCCGAATCAAATCAAGTCAAGTCGCGTGAAGAAATTGATTAATTTAGTTTTTTTACGTGCCACATATACACGTTGGTTGGTTGTACAATAACCGAATAACGTCGTAAGTTGCGTGAATTAAAAGGAATTACTCATGTTATTTTTTGTTATAAATGCTACAAACTCCTAAAATTGGCATGGCGGTGGATTCAATTTGTTTTTCTTTTTTCTCTTTTCAGATCAAAATAAGTTATTGGTAAAACTTAATTACCTGCCCTGCACGTATCTATCTTATTTACTTGATTATATCATTTATATGGATATGAAACTCTAATTTCTCTATCATCTACTAACTCCAATCCTTTTCTTGTGATCGAATGACCCGGCCAAGTGTTTGTAATTGTGCTTCCAAACTAACTCGTTTGGATATGATTATATGCCTCTCAATTATCTTAATTATTTAATTACAGTATATTTTATTATTTAGTTTTTCCTAAAACCAAGTTCATCTACATATACATATACATATATATATATATATATACAATACTTGTACTAATAAATTAAAGGTACTACTGTTCTAGTCTCTTCTCATTTTCCTCGTGCCTTTAATTTATGATAGTACCAAATTCATTATTCTTTTCCTGAACAAAAGTAGGCCAAGCCCATCTATGTATATAATAATAATAATCTGTATCTCTCTATCTTTATAAAATACCCAATTACTAATTAATAAAGGGATTTAATTTTTTTGTCAATATAAAGAGTAATACATGCGCCTCTTTTCTTTATTTTATTTCTTTCTACTCCATCCAAAATTCAAAACAGAGCGAGCAAAATAGAGGAAAAGGGAGGGATATGCAATATGGCTAAATCATCATCCCTTGAAATTGATTTTTTCAACATGGAGAAGGAGAAGATCTCTTCAAAGCCAGCTCCCTCTTTTCAGCGCCGAAGAAGCTTTCGTGGTATATTATATATATATGGTTCCTTCTACAACTTTTCTTAATTTATACTCTCTCTATCTATGTACCAATTAAATAAATAATGTTATATACTAGAATATATTATATGTTGCTTGGTTTCTCAAATTCAATTCTTTTTTTCTTTCTTTTTTTAAAGATATACAAGGTGCTATTTCAAAGATAAATCCAGAGATTTTGAAGAGTGTTATTGGGAATCATCATGTTTCTTCTGCTCCTTCTACTCCAAAGGAAAATTGCAAAACATTACCAGTACTTTGTGATCCTACACTTAGGTAACAACTTAATGCAAAAATAGTAATTATTTTTCTATTTATTTGTTTCTTGCATTATTTTTATTTTTATTATTTTATTTTTTCTCCTTGTGATATAGGCTAAGTTGTGGGTCTGAAAAAGATGCTCCTTTGACTATTTTCTACAACGGAATGGTCTCAGTTTATCACGTGTCTCCGCATAAGGTTTCTTCTATATTTTTCTCCGTCATAGGAGTAATATTCTTTATATAAAACCAATTTAAATAATAAAAATACTAATTTCTGTATACTATGTATTGTACATCAAGGCACAGGACATCCTCAAATTTGCTCAAGAACAAATTCCAAAATCTGCTAATGAATCAAATGAACATAATTCATATGACAAAGAAAATCTCTTGGAAACCTTAAATGGAGGTAAGTTCAATAACTAATCTTTTTTTTTTTTTAGTTTTTTTTTTTTTAAATAAAAATCTTTTCTTGGTATGTGCAGAATTGCCAATTACTAGGAAAAAGTCTCTGCAGAGGTTTCTGGAGAAGCGAAAAGAAAGGTTTGTATGAAGTATGAACCATTGTTAATCTTTGTTTTCCGAATTAAGGTTTTTTTTTTAATTATTTTAGTATGGAAATTTAATTAAATATTGTCTCCAAATTTTCAACCATAATCATGCCTATTTTCCATTCACTGTTTCCTTTCATCTATGGCAATCCAACACTCTTAATTAATTTGTTTCCTTTTTTAATGTCGAAAATCAAACTTTAGAAATTTATGTTTCATTAAGATAAGAAATAAATATTTAGATTTAGATCGTAGCAATCTTATTATCTTTCTTCAGTTTCTTTGAATAGAATCATTGAAGTGTTAATTCATGGAAGTGTTGTTTAAATTGTGTAAATGTGGGTATATAGTTCATGGAAGTGTTGTTTATATTAATTCTGATTTAATTTTACACAGTAAAAGAAAAAATTGATGTTAGTTAGATTTCAATTTGAATTCTGATTTTTTAATGCCTGGAATTAAATGCAAATACGTACCGATGTATTAATGGAAGTAAGTGCTTCAATTAATTTCTGCGTGTAAAGTGGGACTGTATTTATCATTAGCTTTTTAAGAGCATTTTTCAATATTTTATTTTTAAAAGTATTTAAAATTTATAGGATCTTAATAAATTAATTCACGGTTAAAAAAGACATATAAGTGTAATATTTTCTTGCAAGGATTTAAATTAAAATAGATTTGGTCAGTTTATTAATTATTTCACTAAATTAACATATAGTTTCTTTGCTAATGTATGTTTTGCTATTTTAGTGATACTTTTGTTTATATCATGTTCTTCTTCCTGGCGAAATTCTAGCTCAAATTCTTTAATTTATAATTTAAAAAAAAAATTATAAAACAACTAAAATGTAGTTGTCTAACATTTAAATAGAATATTGTATCACAAAATTGTATATTTAAAAATCTTATTTAATTTTTTTTTGATAATTAATTCATTTTACTATTGAATATTGTTTTCAATATATATAAACGTGACTTTGAATTTAACTATTTGCAGGTTGACAATGGTGTCCCCTTATGAGTTATGAGTCTTATGACTTCACCCACCAACTATTCGGAAATTATTATCAGGAATATTATTATTTATTGCTATAATTATCATAGGCCAGCCAGAAGCATTGTTGACTGCATATTTTAAAGTTAAATAGAAAACAATTCCTGTTTTTAGTAGATGGAAGCGCAAGAAACATGCTTCTAGCTAATAGTAGATTTCGTCGCACTTTCGTGGTTAGGTATTTGATTGTGTCAAGTTAAAGGCATGCTACAATTGCAAGTTTCACATTTAAGTCATGTGTTTATAATGTTGCTACTTTATTATTTAACTATATATTTAACCACTATTGGTGTATCTTAATCATATTTTATTGCAATTGGCTTTGGTGTTTTGCATGACTTTTGACCATATTTTTTGTACAATTTACATATAATAAAAAAAGAATAATGGCAAGCACCCAACAATTGACCAAATATAATAAAAGCATAAATGCCATTATACTTTAGCCACGATGATTTGGTAGGGTGTGAGATGATATTTGTAGGATAAAGGATAAAACTTTAAATTAAAATTAATTCTTAAGGATTTAGTAAAAAAGTTTTTTTACCAAGGTGTTTATATTATATCTAAAACTCGAGTAGTACTGCTGGTTCTATTTAAATTTCTTTGGGTTTTTTAATAATTAAATCTAAAGTGTGAATCTCTAAATTTAATAAAAAAATCATAATTAGTATTCTTCAAAAAAAAATTTATTTAACATGGCTTGAGTTGTATACCCTTTCATCATTTAATGATTAAAGGTTCGCTTAGGGCATCTCTAATGACTAGTGGGGAGATGCCATAGAGGGTATATGGAGGGAAGGGGGAAAAAAATCATCTCCAATAACTAGGGGGGCGGAGAGAGTATACCCACTAGAGAGACCCTGGAGGGACCTTGGAGGGAGGGGGAGGGGGAGCTTCTCCCATCCAAGGCCCCTCCATCACATGCTATATATATATTTTTTAATTTCGTTTTGTTTTATTTGGTTATTTTTTTATCTTTATTTAAAAATAAAAAAATTACTAAAATTTGTATATTATTTGAAGATAATTATTTTTAATTATAAAAAAAATAACTTTTATTTCATTAAATTAACACTAGTATTTTAATATTGATTTATTTTAATAATTTTGGGGTTGTGTTTATCACCCAAAAATAATTCTTTCTAAAAATTTTGGGGTTGTATTTTAAATTATTTTAATAATTTTGGGGTTGAATTAATTTAATATTTGATGTAATTTTTTATTTTCTAAGTTTCCTAATGTACTTTTGATTTTAAATTAATGTTAATTTTAAATTTATTTTTGGTGTAGTAGTAGTAGTAATAATAATAATAATAATAATAACAATAATAGATAAGGATAAAATTAATTATTAAATGGGTTTGATAGAATGAGTCATTAGAGATGACTAAAAAACTAGAGAGAGGGAGAGAGGGAGGGGGAGAGGGAGAGGGTATTCCCTCTCGGAGTCATTAGAGATGGCCTTACACTCAGACATATAAATTAGAGAAACTAATTATGATGTCTTGTTTATTCTATTTCGAATGGCTTTTCAACCAATGCACATTAGTCACGCATTACCAATTTCACTCATTATTTAGCATTCATTTTTATTTTTATGACATTTTTTCAATTCTACCACTGATGACTCATATAACATTTGGTTAAAATTCATATTAATTACTACTACAAATACGTAGTTTAGAAGTTTAACAAATCTTTTAGTAATGTAATTAAGCTATATATCCATTAGTGGAATTTCATGAACATACCTAATTTTACTTGAAAGGATATGCTTTGAATATGCAATAGCATCATATTTGGAATTTGGAAAGCTCTGACGCACGTCAGCTTCTTGTGATATAATTATCACTTATGAAATATATGCGTCAACTTCAAGTTATTTGCATTTTATGTGTTATGTTTTATATGAGACCTGAAATTTAAACAATGTCAAATATAAATATATATAGAAATAATAGTCTAGAAAAGTTGCATCCATCCAACTAAAAAGCAAAATAAATTGATAGGTCATTAAAATCTTGAAAGTGTTATACAATCACAATTTATGCCGAAATCACCCAACGTGACAGCTAGTACCACGCTGTAGTTTGAAAGAGTTCTAGTATGATATATACATCAGTTCATACATATAGAATTAGGTTTATTAGTTTATGTTTTATATATCAATTGGAGGAGTTCACTCATAATTTACATACCTCCGACACGATTTGATTATGTCGTTAAATTCAGTTGTTCCCTAGCTATATTTTATTTTACCCTTCTAATTCAATAATGTGGATAGGAGTATGCTTGATAAATATTAGTAGTACAGATTGAGGGTAGTTATAGTTAGATTAACCATACATACATTGTAATATGTAGTATGCTTCATAATGACATTATAAAGATTTTTTTTTCCCAGTAAAATAATTGTATTATCTGATAATATTCAAGATATGATGATGATAAAAATTTCGAACACAAATATGAAATTAAGGCCAAATATTTGTCCTTTCGGAACGATTTACACAAATATAAAATTTTCAAGAATCAAATTCCATGAAATAATTTGTTTGTACAATATGATATATCACCCACTAAATATGGGTGCCTCGTTCGGATACACGTATGGCAAAATTGAGTAATTGTATGCATATGATAATAAAATTTGCAAATGTAAACTATATATTGATTCTCACCTGTGTCTGTGACGACATGGGACGACAAGTGAGATGGAGATATTGAAATTTCTTTTAATTTAATTTTGTGTGATAAAGAATACATCAAGACATTTCTCTTATTCTAATGGAATTATTTATGTAATTTCAACATTAATATCCCAGAATATGGTAAAGTAGCTCATTCATCATCTTCAAAGACTAGTACTAATTCAAGAAACAAGTCCACCTCTGAGACCTACCCATAGCCCCGCCCCCGAGAATCAGAAGTCAGCGTGGAGACAACCGACAACAAACCAACTCCCGCCGTAGGCCACCCTTGGACGAGGAAATCTCCGGCAGCCTACAATTCCGGAGTTCCTGCCCTGGAAGGACGAGATATTTTCTCGCCTGCCACCTGTTCGACGAAATGCCACTGAGCTAGCAGAGGGGCTCTTTAGTATTTTGCAAGACTAGCCACATTAGTCTGAGGTACCGTTTACTAGTCACAGGGCTTCTCCCAAAATACATGATGATAACGACATAGTCCCAACTCCCAACTAAAAACGGCAGCCTAATAAACCTTTTCAGATTCAAAGGAGCAGTGACTTTTATAGTATTTGTCCTTAAAACTTAAAACACACCGCTGCCGCATGATCATATTAAAATGCTACAAAATATTGCAGCAGCAATGGAGATACTCTGCAGAGCATTGGTCACCCCCATGTATAGTTCCTTTTCTACACTATGGTTTCTCATCGTTGGCCGTTCAATACCAGCCCATGCGCCAAACTTTACCACCCTCAACACCGTTGGCGGAGGAGTTCGATTCTCATATTTATGCAAGAATGCTGCAAGGATACATAAAAAACTACGAGCCCATCAAAGGAAAGACACTTCACTGCCACATTTTCAAGAAGGGAAACTGTTTGGACTTGTTTGCTCGCAACATTTTGCTTAACTTTTACACGAAAAATGGACTTTTGTCTGATGGTGTTAAGTTGTTCGATGAAATGCCGGAAAGAAACATGGTTTCTTTTGTTACTCTGATTCATGGTTATTCGCAATCCGAGGAATACGATAAAGCCATTGACTTGTTCTTTAGGTTGTATAAGGAGGGACACGAGCTCAATGCTTTTGTTTTCACTACGATTTTGAAGTTGCTGGTTACAATGGGGTGGACGGAGATGGGGTGGTGCATTCATGCTTGTATTCATAAACTTGGTCATGATACCGACGCTTTTGTAGGGACGGCACTTATTGATGCTTATTCTGTTTGTGGCTTTGTGGATGTTGCTAAGGAAGTGTTCAATGGGATTATTGAAAGGGACATGGTTTCTTGGACTGGGATGGTAGCTTGTTTTGCTGAGAATGACTGTTTTCATGAGGCGTTGGTTCTCTTCAATGAAATGAGGATTGAAGGGCTGCTGCCCAACAATTTTACGTTTGCAAGTTTGATTAAGGCTTGTCTTGGGCTCGATGCCATTGGCATTGGAAGGTGTGTTCATGGATGTGTTTTAAAGACTTGTTATGAGATGGATCAATACGTGGGAGTTTCATTGCTCGACTTGTACACCAGGTCCGGAGAAATAGAGTATGCTAGGCAAGTGTTTGAGGACATCCCTAAAAATGACGTGGTTCCATGGAGTTTCATGATTGCACGATACTCACAGAGTGATCATTGTGAGGAGGCGTTGGATTTGTTTCTCCAAATGAGGAAAGGATTAGTGAGTCCTAACCAGTTCACTTTAGCTAGTACACTCCAAGCTTGTGCGACATTAGGGAGACTTGATGTGGGAAGGCAAATCCACGCCCACTCACTCAAAGTTGGTCTTGATCTAAATGTATATGTTGCGAATGCCCTGATGGACGTTTACGCTAAAAGTGGAAATATAGAGGCTTCAATGAATTTGTTTGTGGAGTCGACAAACAAAAACGAGGTATCGTGGAACACAATGATTGTTGGCTATGTCCAACTAGGAGACGCGGAGAAAGCCTTTCGATTGTACTTGAATATGTGTGAAGAGCAAGTGCAAGCAACGGAGGTGACATACTCTAGCTTACTTCGTGCTAGTGCTAGTTTGGCGGCCTTGGAGCCTGGTATTCAGATACATACCATGACTATCAAAACCATGTACGATGGAGATGATGCTGTGAGCAATGCTCTTATCGATATGTACGGAAAGTGTGGGCGGATTAGGGATGCCCGTGTGGTTTTCGACTCTATGAGCAAGATAGATGTTGTTTCTTGGAACTCGATGGTCTCAGCATACTCAATGCACGGTCTTGGTTCCGAGGCTTTAAATATTTTTGAGGATATGAGGAAAACACCAATCAAACCTAATGAATTGACCTTTGTTGGTGTGCTTTCAGCATGTAGCAACACAGGATCATTGGATCTAGGACAATCTTATTTCACTTCCATGAAAGAAGACTACGGTATAGAGCCTTGCATGGAGCATTACACATGTATGGTGTCACTTCTTGGGAGATTAGGTCATCTTGAGAAAGCCGTGAAGTTAATTGAAGAAATCCCGAACGAGCCCAGTGTTATGGTATGGCGTGCTTTACTCGGGGCATGTGTTGCACATAACAATGCCGAGCTTGGAAAATTCGCTGCAGAGCATGTTCTTGAGATGGAACCCCAAGATGAATCAACTTATGTGCTTTTATCAAATATATATGCAAATGCAAAAAGGTGGGATAATGTGGCATTTGTCAGGAAAAGCATGAAGAGGAAACGAGTAAAGAAGGAACCAGGACTTAGTTGGGTTGAGAACCAGGGTATGGTACACTATTTTGCTGTTGGAGACGACTCACACCCTGATATAAAATTAATTCGGGGTATGCTAGAATGGTTTAGTTTAAGAAGCAAGAGAGCGGGTTATGCTGCTAATCATGATGCTATTTTGCTTGATGTGGAAGAGGATGAGAAGGGACGTCTCTTGTGGCTACACAGCGAGAGAATAGCTTTGGCTTTTGCGCTTATTAGAGTGCCACCTGGAAGCCCTATTCGTATAATTAAGAATCTCCGGATATGTATCGACTGTCATGCTGCGATTAAGTTTGTATCAAAGTTGGTGAAGAGAGAAATTGTCATTAGAGATATTAACCGGTTTCATCACTTCCAAGATGGTTTTTGTTCTTGCAAAGATTACTGGTGATGGAGCTCTACACCTGTATCATATCATATCTTACAGTACGGTATGTTGTTATAGTGATACTGAAGAAGAAGTGAATTAAAAGACCAGCTTGAGTCTAGAGATATCAATCCGGAGTTCAGATGTTCTGTCATGTCTATCATCTGTATGAGTTGTGCATGGTAAACAGAACTATTATATTTATATCCATCAAATCAATTATTTAAATTTAACTTTAACTGAAGATGGATATAACTTTGATAGAGTAACGTTTTATCTCAGCATTGCAGATATTATCTGATTTGTTTTATGCCTCCCGGACTTGAACCAAATGTTCTTTGTCTAATTCGCAAAGAAACCCCTACGTTGACACTTAGCCTACTGCACCAATTTGAGTTACCTTTATAAGTCAATAGAGGGGTTATTGTTAATCTTTTTAACTTTTAAGTGATCATGTGAGATATTGCAAATTTTCAAAGTTAACAAGAGGATTATTGTCAATTTATTAGGTGAATAGGAATGGTTTTTCATTTAAGGTAGAGGTATAATTGTCATTTTTCTTACAAAATATGTACAAAAGCTTGGAAGGTTTCTTTTGCTAATAAGATGCAGCACATGAGATATTTCTGTTAATAAAAAAGGAATTTTGCCAATTAAGCAAAATATAATTTTTTTTATGCAAATGACAGACCACCAGTGACCATATAACTCCACTCCCACCTCGACTATTTCATCACCAACACTCCCAAGCAAAGAAAATAATAATATAAAGTGAGATTTAATTAGTTTTATTCTCCTGCAACGTCTACTGATTTTTCCACCATATTAGGGTAGCTCCAATGGGAGTTTCTAAATAAAAATGTAAACCTCTAGCTTCCAATTTGCATTCTTAATTTACATATATATTCACACTCCAAAGTGATATGTAAATAAGTTTCCATAATGCATATTATGCTTTTGAGATGTTAAATTTAGAAACTATTAGAAGGAGAGAAAAAGAGGATATGTATATACTAGTTACGAGAGCGAATCAATGCGATTGGACAAAAATATGAATTAAATTATAAATATATTGATAAAATTGTATAGAAATTCATTTTGCAAGCTAATGATTGGAATGAGAATCACAGGTTAAATTTTTTATTTTATTTTTTAGTGTAAAATGTAAAAGTGTGATAATTTCACGTGCATGCGCCGTATAAATAACTTGGCAATCCATCCAATTCTGCTGCGCTGCAATTAACCAAAACACATAATTACACATGAACATATATATAAAATTAAATGTCGTCTAAATCAATATTCAGTTGGACAAGCGAGGAAAGATGGGTTCTTGAAATGGAAAAGAACATCAAAGATGATATAGATCTCAACAAAACCCCTACATGTGTCTTTCGGGTACCAAAACCTTGTCCGAAACAAAACCAGATGCTTATATCCCTAAGCATATCGGGCTAGGGCCGTACCACCACTTTAGGCCCGAGTTCTATCCGAAGCAGAAGCAAAAACTTGCTGCAGTCAAAAAGCTTAATAAAAACTCTAATATGATGTAATTTCTTCTCGAATTTATTGCTTTCTCTGAGATAGAAAAAGGAAGAATATTCTCATATATACAGGCTTTCTAGATGACCATGTTTTCAGACAAGAAGTAATTTCTTCTGAATTCATTGCTTTCTCTGAGATAGAAAAGGTTAGAATATTCTCATATATACAGGCTTTCTAAATGACCATGTTTCAGGCAAAAACCACCGTCATTCATGCACTTGGTAGCTAATTCGAGTAATTCTAGGTTTGGCCGAACTCAAGACAATTCACATTTAACTTCTTACACACACAAAATGGCCTTATCTGGGAGCAAAGTCTGCATACATTCACGACACATGCATGCTGCGGTGAATACCCGAGCCCTTTACACACCGCCCTTCACACCCTGATTAGTCTCTTTCTCTATGAATTGAGTTCCTCGATTCCTAGGACGGAAAAAGTACAACAATACACTTGCTTTGGGATTGAATAACACTCTGAAGAGAGACTAATCACAAGGATGTGCAATACACTCACTTTGTGGTTGAATGGGTTCGGTAAAACCCAGGTTGCTCTAGAATTTCCCCCTAATTTGATATAAAGTTATGAACAGATCCTTGCAACATCAACTGACTTGTAAAGATGCAGCTTACGAGAAGGTATACACAGAATATAGAAGCAGGTACGAATTTAAGGATAGGAGGAACAGAAACAAGAACCAGTATCCATATATCTGAGAGGAAGCAGAAACTTATAATAGTAAGCTCAAGTCTGTTCCAGACTCTAGGTGAATTCACCAACGAGGATAACTAAAGCATAAGTCTTTAACATCTGAAGTCTAATCAAATCATGAAATACATAAAAACTAATGTAGGAACAGAAACAAGAACCAGTATCCATATATTTGAGAGGAAGCAGAAACTCATAATCCTTTGCTCGAGTATTTTCCAGACTCTAAGCTGAATTTACCAACGAGCATGACAAAAGTCTTAAAATAAGTAGTCTAATCAAATCATGAAATCCTATAAACAAATTGAGGCTCCATCAAATTTTTAATCACATCAACACTCTCAGACAATCAATAAATTGCATAAAAACAACATATTCAAATGCTGACTGATAAACAAAATGTGGATATTAAAATATGTAAAATGTCATCTAAAGTCAGCAAGCAACTATTTTTCATCTATGTCATAGTTGCAAGCAACCAGGACGATAACGTAATTGCATTCAAGTTCGTGTCAATTGACATTCAAGTTGAGGACCAGTAGCTTGAAGACATACAAAACATTGATCAAAGAATGAAATTTATTCAACAAAATGAGGAATCCAAGAACGTTGCTCGTGTGCCAGAATAGAATTAACCAGAGTATCAAACTGGTAATGTTAAAGGAGACTCATTGCTTTCCATATCATCAAAATCTTAAATACTCCTACCCAAGTCATAATTTTTCCTTTTTTTCCCATCTTTTGTAGTATTTCACAACAACACAGAACACATCAAGACCTGTAACAATGAAAAACTAATTCCAAATCTAAGTTACAAGTTACAACAACAAAAGCACCATTATTAGCTAAGTCGCTCATATAAGAAAACAAAACCACGAATGGGGCAAAACTTGATAAAACCAACTCACGAAAATCCTTTCCGCAGCTTCAAAATCGCAGAGTACATTTTCCTTCTAGAACCAACAGCACTGATTCCCATATCCTTAAGATCCTCTAATGTTAGCATTGGTAAAACTTCATCATCCACCTCATGTATCTCAAAAACGGGGGAATATTTCCCCAACCCCAATCCAATTAACCATTCCTTCACCCCTACACTCCCCTCACTCTGCTTCTCTTCATGTGAATTAACCTCGTGGTGTAATACTCCATTGCTTTCTGATTTCCCTCTCCTTTGTTGATCCCAAAACTGTAACCCCATATTCTCTACTGAATTAACCGGACTTTGATGCTCTTTTAATAAAGGACTCTCAGAACCCTCTGCTTCGATTTCTCGAAAGTCCTCGTCTTCTTCTTGGAAAGCATTATTAACGGTGGTGGAGTCAAATTTATTCCAATTAGTGCGTGCCCTTCTCGTGGGTTTTCTAGTTTTAGGGATTCGGTTGGAGAAATCGACATAATTTTCGGAGGGTTCGGCGGAAACTACTCCGTTGACGAGGTTCGTGAGGGGGCGAGTTTTGGAGGCTTTGGTGGCGAGAGCTGGGTCTTTGTGGAAGCGCCAGGTTTTGTTGATGCGGCGGGGGTGAGAATCGTACTGGAGGTCTCCGCCGATTTCGCCGAGGCGGACGCTGGGGCGGCGCTGTCTTTTGGGCGGATTGGTGGCGGCGGTAGTTGAGGGGTCGAGTTGAGGTGGGTCTGTAGGGGGGGCGGTGGTTGGTGGTGGGATGGTGGATATTAGGGCTTCCGGCGGCTGAAGCTCTACTTCCATGTGCCGTGTTAGTGTGTGCTGTGCGTGAGAGAGGAGAGTGGAGTAAAGGAGAAGTGGAGAGGGGATTTAGTGTGCGAGGGTGCAGGGATTGTTGGTGGAATCGCGAGTGGATTTTTTGGTTTGGGCTTCTTTATGGGCCTACAATATTCAATAATCAGTATTCAGTATTCAGAATTAAAAATTAAAAATATAGCAGTCCAATAATTTATTGATCAATTTGGTTGGATACTCGCTTCTTTTCTTTTGAAAGGCGTCACTTCACTTGGGCTCTGAAGAAGATTTGCAAAGAATAGATAGAGACTATTGTTACTGATTGGATTTGGATTGAGCGGAAATTTAAAACCGATTTATTTATTAATTTTTCGAGTTTCAGTGGGTGAATGTGTCTTAAATTATAATGTGATTTAGTAATAGTTCAAGTAATATGTTGTATTTGAACTATTAAAGGAGGTCATTTTTCTTTTGGTTCTTTCATCAAATGTGATATCAATTCAAGTATGAGTATTTTTTTAGTTTAATACTAGTCTTTGATATTTGTTTAGTTTTGTATTATATTATCATTATAATAAATTTGATATGAAGATTAATATAAATAACATATTCATCGTTTATAAAAAAATTAATAACATATTCACCGTCTATAAAAAATTAAAATATGCAAACCAATAATAAAATAAAGTATTTATATGCATACATATTTTAAATTCTAGAATTGAGACGTTATAAAACAATATAAAACATAGCACGGCCAATTTATTTCTTATTTTTTTTATTTTTTTTCAAACATAAGTCATAGTAATAACTTATACCATATAAATCATCTTAATAGTACTATATTTATCATAATTTTTTATTCTATTTGCTACAATATAAAGTTACGTTTTTTAATCTTATAAGTGACTTATCAAATTGAATTTTTATATTTATAATATTTTAAATTTCATAAATATAATTTATGTAATACTATATTCTATAGTCATAATAGTATTACAATAAATTAATAAGATAATTTATTGTAATTTTTTAAAATGTAGTCACGTTGACCGTTCAGTCAAATTGATTGATCAACTAAACTAAATAATTATGAGACGAAGAGAATATAACTAATACAGAGAGCTATACCATATTCGTCCTTAACTTTCCTCTCAATGCTCGTATTTTGACCATTTCATTCAATCAAAAAGTAAAAGTATGAGACAAACCCCACCCTCATCCCCACCAAAAAAATGAAGAAAGTGTCAAATTATTTTTTTCTTTAATTTATTTCGTTGAGAAATGGAGATCAAGACTTAAAATGCAAAATAAATACTCCACTTATTCATTAAAGTAGGTAATGGTTGTTTAACCATTGATTAAGATCTTAATGCAACGGCCAATCACATAGGAACAGTATGATTATGATAATTAGTAGTGTGATTTACTCACAAGGAAATCCTCCGGAAAACATTGCCATTTTCACTCGAAGAGAAGATCTAGGCTAGGCTAGGCAAGGCAAGGCACCTAGAGTAAAACAAGTCTCTCTCCTTTTCCCAATTGCTTTCAACTCACATTTTCTCTTTTCACTCAAAACTCAAAAATGGAGAAACTCCGCCAGTGGAGCAGTGAGTCTGGCGGAGGCGGCTCCCCTGCGCGTGGGAGTCACGCTAGATCATCTTCCGTGAGCGGAATGTCGAGCATCAAGCGCACTCAGAACTACGCCGCTAAAGCCGCGGCTCAACGGCTAGCTCAGGTCATGGCTTCCCAAGCCGCCGCCGCCGACAATGACGACGACGACGACGACGACGATGTTGACGGAGATTTAGGACTCCGATTTAATCCTCCTCTTCCGTTATCTCTCTCAAGGCCGCCGCCTGTTAGAACTACCGGCGGCACTGGAGTTAATAAGCCTGTGGCTCCGTTAACTAAGATTGCTAGATCTTCTTCTGATGCGGTAATAATGAGTTTCCTATTGACTTAAATATTTGATCTTTAGAAACGCATTGAGTGTTTTAGATGTGTATTGTAGTAAATCTCGGTATCATCAATGCAGTACAGCACATTCTTGTTTTTTCATGGAAGTGGCATAATTGAAGGCTAATTGGGATTTTAGTTTTAATTTTAATTTTAATTTTTTTTTTGCTGTGTATCTGCTTATTTCTCTTAGGTTACTCGCAATGTACTGGATGATGCGGTTCCTGCTCGCTCCACATCGACAGGAAGACCGTCAATGTCGAATCGAACTACGCCATCTGTGCCTCTCAGTAGGCCGCCACTGAAAACCCCAGTTCCTATAGCACCAATTGATCCACCTTCCAACCGGCAAATAGAAAACAAGTACTTGAATCCATCCAAGCTTTTCAATGGCAGCCTTTTCTTTTGAATAAATAATTGTTGATCCTCATGCGAATTTCTTGGAGAGTTCACCTGCATCTAGAATGCTAGTAGTCCAGTTTTTTGGTCTGCTTGTGCATGAGCGGCCTTGCAAAATAAAATGTGCCATTGCTTGAATAACTATCCTGTATAAAAAATTGGATGAACTAATAAGGTACCAATGTGAACTGCAGGTTCTCACCAAGTTTAGGGCAATTGAATTCGAAAGACACAGGAGATGGCCGTGCTTGTTCTGCCCTTCATGATGAAGTATGTTAATTTTATATAGAAAGTTTGACCTATTTCTTGAACATTATGCATTTGAATTTTTAACAGTGGCCATGTTTTTCATTTATGAGAGAAAGGTTTTTTGGCTCGTCTCTTGTCAATCTAATATCTACATATTGTACAGCTTGAAATGTTACAAGAAGAAAATGAAAATATTGTTGAAAAGGTGTTTTCCTCGTTTATCCCTTGCAATTTGAGTTTCTCTATTCAGCAATGATTCTTCTTTCCACATGACCAGTGAATTTCATTAAATGTGGTGTCTGAAACTCATTTTACAGCTTCAACTAGCGGAGGAGAGTTGTGAAGAAGCTCAAGCACGAGTTAGGGAGCTTGAGAAACAGGTCATTCATATATATTTGATCTGCCTACTCTGCAAGTTAATTTTTCCATTGGCTTCTAACTGGAATACCTCAGATTTGTTAATAACTATGTCTGAATTGAGCCTTTATCTGGTGCTTCTGATGGACTCTATCTCTCTTGTGTGTATGTGTGCACCACCCCCATCCAACAAAGTTTTCAACTAAATTGGTTCCATGTAACATATTTGAGCAATGTTCCACACTTTTTTGATTGTGCAAGATAAAATTTGTACATATACAGTTAACACGAACCAAATATTTACTGTTGTACATACCCAGAGAAAGCACTCACATCCCAAGTTTCTGAATCTTTAGGCGCCATGTTTTGCCTTCATTCACTAGGCTGTTTCGGCCCATTTAATATATCACTGTAGAATACAAATGTACTTGAAACAATATCAGAAAAACTTTATCTACCTTGTTCCAAGTTATTGATAATTACAATTCAAAGTAAGTTCTACATACCTACAGGCCGCTTACTCTATGTGGAAGTCATTAACATTTAATATTGACTGTCCCTCAGGTAGCTGCGCTTGGAGAAGGAGTTTCATTAGAAGCTAAACTTTTGAGCAGGTATACTAAATGCACAAAAACCTCCATTCCTGCTCCGTACTACCAATTCTGAGTATTGCATATTAAGATTACATATAATAATTTTCAGGAAGGAAGCTGCACTGCGTCAAAGAGAGGTACTTCTCGTTTTTAGTCTTCAGTGGACTTGAGTTTGTGTAGAATCATTGAGTTAGTCAGTGACCAGGGAACAATCTGATACATAAGATAGTGTATTTGTGCCACTACCATGTTCTTATTTAATATGATTTTGGTATAGGCTGCTCTTAAAGAGGCCAAGCTAGCAAAAGATGGGATAGATGTGGATATGGCATCATTGCGATCTGATATTCAGGTGAGCAAGATCACATGCTACAACATGTTTACTAGTGTTTCCCAACATATTGCTTTTAACAGTGTGATGTTTTGACATTATAAGATTGCAAAAACCGAGAATGCAACTGCTCTTGAACAACTGCATGGAACTGAGTCTGAAGTCAAAGCTTTACGCTCTATGACACAAAGAATGGTTTTAACCCAACATGAAATGGTTGGTAGGCTTTCTTGCATGAACAGTACGAACAAATAATAGTTGAGTTGTTACAAGTAACTATGGTTGCTTTTCTGAAAAAAAAAATTGTTTGCAGGAAGAAGTTGTTCTTAAAAGATGCTGGCTTGCACGATACTGGGGCTTAGCTGCTCGCCTAGGTAATTAGTTTTTCAATTCCACTCAAACTTTGGTGCTAATTCATATGGAAACAGTGTTAACACTCAACCAAAGAAACGAGAAAGTATTATATAGGGTAGTCTGTAATCTATATTTAACTCTATATTATATCATTTTTTCCCTTCATCTCATCTTTAATATTTTTGGGGTCATTCAGGCATATGTGCGGATATTGCTGTGTCAAAGCATGAGTATTGGTCGTCTTTGGCACCTCTTCCTTTTGAAGTTGTTTTATCTGCTGGGCAGAAGGCCAAGGAAGAATCCCGGGAGAAAGGTTAGTCATTTCTGTTTCATACCAACTTCTGATCGTGAAAAGAAATAGACTCTTCATATATTTCTGCTTTGTCTTGTATGTCTGAAATCTAAGAATGGTGTTGTTGTCTGGCATTGTGCAGGCGACAGCAATCCACAAAGAGGCAAACTGGTTCAGGACCTTAATGATCTCACTGGAGAAGGAAACATTGAGAGCATGCTAACAGTTGAAATGGGCTTAAAAGAACTTGCTTCCTTGAAGGTTTTCTTTGCAAACTTAAGATGTCCTGGCACTTGCATTTCCTATAAATTCAATATGTTTTATCAAATTAATTTTACATAAAAGTAGCACTCTTCCTTTTCCTTCTAAATGTATAGCATGCTATGTTTGAGGTGAAGGTCTTGCGGTCCTGTTCCCATTGACATTTCAAATTAGGGATTAGTAGAATGATTTCAATCTTTTTTGGTTATTCCTTAGGTTGAGGAATCCATTGTTCTTGCATTGGCTCAACAAAGACGTCTAAACTCAACTAGAACATCAATATCATCAGGTTTACTAATATCTTTCATCCATAATTTGGTAGACTGATGACAAGTTTATTTGTGGCAAGTACATTAAAATCTTCAGTTTGTCTCAATTTCCAAACCTATTCCTTTTTCGCAGATTTCAAGTCACCTGGGGATCCAAAGTATATGGAAGCATTTGGTAAGTCCTTACAGTATCTGAATCTTCATTTTTGTTTTTATCTAAATCAGACAGCACAAAATTTTCTGCAATTGATTAAATGAGGAACTTTAAAATTTAGTAAGTTTGCTATGTGGTGACTAATGGCATGGGATTTTCACTTTTTGGTTTATTCTTATTAGTTTACTTAGGCTTTCAATTTTTTTTATTGTTATGTTTTCTTGTGCTCATGTTCTTGTAGGAAATTCGAAACTAACTTCAAACTTTCTGCAACTTCAGACTTTCATTGGCTCTCCAAAAATAAAAAAATTAAAATTTTCTCATGGTCGTGCAAGTCTTCTGGTCACTTGTTGCTTTTGCTGGAACCATCATAGATGTTCTCCTAATTGCAGACTTTCTCGTTTAGCCTACAAAGTTGTTACCAACAAATCATTGACTTCCTCTCTTTTTTGGATCTTGTGATAGTGTACTTTATGTTTTACAATTGACCAGCAAAACAACGTTCGTCCTTTCCATTCTGTGGTGTCAATTCGACATCTTTTTTGTCTCGAGTGTTTAACCTTTTCTTTAATCAGGACATCATTCTGTAACTAAGTTCTTTAACTGATTGACACAATCAAATTTTAGTGCAATAGGGTCCAGATGCTCTTAATTGTTTGACTGTTTATGGAGGACTTTTGCCATTGTTTCGTATAAAGTGATAAAGGCATTATTATGAGAACTTCTAAGAGAAACATATATATAAATTCTCTTCTTTATTTTTTCTGTTTGTGCAGAACTTAGCCCAGAAGAATCTGAAGATGTCCTTTTCAAGGAGGTTTGTCAATCTTCCTTGATTACTGGTTCAAATCTTATTTTTGTCTATTGGTTTGCAGTTCCTCAATGCACATGTTAGTAAGCATCATTGAAAGTCAAGTATTGCCCTAATTATTATTACTTAATTCTATTTGAAATACTGTCCGGAAGAAAATAGTGATTATGACTCCACTTCAAATGAAAACCAAGTAAAACAAGGATTATTTACATCTATCTTTATCTGTCTAGCCAATCAAAATACAAAACTTTTAATTCTGTCTTCTGAAATAAAGCAATGTTCACTCGCAAGTATGCAGTAGTGATGAACATTTGCATCATTTAGATTTTTTTTTTTCTGTAATTAAATATTAGACCCTTGGGCTGATGGAATACTGTTACGTGGCGTCTAAATGTCAACATAGGCCTGGCTTACATACTATTGGAGAAGAGCTAAAGCTTATCGTGTGGAGGAAGAAATAGCCAATATGAGAATAAAATTCTGGATCAGTCGAAGTGGGCAATCACCAACTTCACATGATGCAGTTGATGGTAAGTTTTATACTGCTGCTCTTCTACCACCAATAAATGCATGTACTTGCTTATGCTTCAGATCATTTTGGTATACATTATCTTAGTAAATTGAACTGGTATCCTAAATAGATTTGGATGATGATCATTCTAAAAGATGGTTCAAATTGCATTTCTAATACCTTTGTAACTTAGAGATCATTATGTTTACTTTTTTTAATTTTCTTAATAGATAATTGTCCTCTCGTGCTAACCATATTTGAACTTTCATTTCAAGTGTTAACCTTCCCATCATAGCTCATAGTTATTATGTTAATTTAGTACTCTATTCTTTTACCCTTTGAAACTAAAAGGGTATGTTATTTTATACTTCAGTTGAGCAAGGTCTGATGGAGCTGCGGAAATTAGCAATTGAACGACGACTCTGGGAGGCATCCCGCAAAGAAATTGACCAAGATGCTTCCCTTGTTAATGGACAAAAATAGCTGCAGTATGATCTACTCTCTAATTAGAACCCCTCTGAGATTTACATAATATATTTCCCACTAGTCTACACTGTACCAGATTGACTTTACAAAGCTTCTTCATTTTGTTGTTGACCTAATTATATAAGTAGGGTTTTGTTGTTATATATGCTATAGCGTGCTACAAAAATGTAAATTGTTCAACAAAGTTTGTAGGTGTTTATCTTATCTTACATGTGGGACTGCCACACAAGTAGAAAGAGTAAAATTTTGTCAAAAGTGTTAATATTTGTTTAAGCATTCAATAGGTTTTCATTTTTCATCTAGGAAATAAGATATCAGTAATCATACTTCTAGTTCAATGGTGCACGTAAAAGTTTATGTATAGGGGAACAAAGAATACCATTGCACGTAAATGTTTATGTATAGGGGAACAAAGAATACCATTGCTGAGGGTTTATGGAACCAATGTGGGAGCTTCGACTTTCATCTCTAGACATTAAACTTAAACCCCATCTGCAGACTCAGTCTCACAAGCTCCGTTTTCTCAACCTGCAAAAGGTATGAACAAAGAGAGTATAAATAAATTCATGATGAACTTGAAATTTAACTTGTTAGAACAAGACCTGCATTCAATCTAGCAAAGAGTACTTGAGGAGGTTAGGATATATGGGTCAAAATCACAAGATAATAATAATTACCTAAAGCTTGGTAGTGAGATCTTGACTGCAGGACTGATCCACTTCTTTGAGTCATGTTGAGGTGCTGCAATGGATTTGTTGATGAATACGAAACATAGCCAAGAAAACGATAACATAGCATTAGCCATTAAATAAATAAAGGTTGATGCAACAGATATCTATTGATGTGTGATCAAGGTTCACCTCTTTCACTTGTATATTTATACCATGCCATTCTTCGGGCTAACTGGAGAATCGATTTTGTGGAGGAGAGGAAGTGCTGCGAAATTGATCGGTTTAAACTCAAGAATAACACTAACCTTGGTGAATTTGGCAACTTGACTTGGAAGTCCAAACTCCTGCCAAACAATGCACTATTATTTAAACTTGCATATAGATATATAATCATCATCATCATCATCATGACAAAATTACAGCGAAATGGGTATTCAAAACTGCTACCTTTAGTTTCCTCCATGAATACAATCATCATCACTCTTCACCAGTACCCTTGCAGCCCATCTATTGATAAATTATAATGTTTTAATTGGCATTATAATAACATTAATTCATGTTTTTTTTTATATATATATATATATAAATGGTAGTAACTGACAGTAAATAATTTAAGGCATAAACATTCCAGCAGGACTGTCATCATAATTAGCAAGAGTATACCTACCTATATACATAGTTGTAAATAAACTAAAGAGAATGAATTTTTTATATATATATATATATATATATATATATATATATATATCAAACGTATAATAATAATAATAGTAAGTCCAATTAGTTACCCAAATGCCTCAACTAATTTGAATTGTTTAGGAATGATAGCTCGAGCTGTCTCTGCCGTGACAAGATGAAGCTGATATAATTTCACCAAAACAGAACTTAAGTTTAACTATACTTAATTTTACTCCTATGATTTAAATTTAAATAGAACTTACTTGCCTGCCTGCCTTTGAACACCCACGGAGAATTCCCATATCCCAAAACGGAATTCAACATATGATTTTGATTATTTAACTGTTGCAAAAAGACCAATAAATAATATATTCAAGAAAGAATCAAAATTCTAACAATGCAAGCCAAAGACAGTTATTTTTTTAGAAGATATTAATATGTAGGTAGTAAACGAGACGTACGTAGTTGCAGTAAAATACTGACTCCAAAAAGGGACTGTTCGGTTTTTGATGGGCAAAGAAAAGGAAAATTAGTGAGAAAATGGGAGAGACCTAATGGCACCAAGCTCTAATCTAAAACCAAACAAACAGAGACTATTAATCCAAATGGCCGGTAAGATTATTAATTTTGTATCTTTTATTAATTCAAATGGCTTGTAAGATGCATCTTTGTGCCCTTAAAATTATTTTAGTGGTAGAAAAAATATTATTGAAAAAAAAAATATAATAGTAAGAAATAGATAGTTGTTCTAGGACGTCCCAAAAATGAAATAGGAAAAAAATAAAAGGACGAGAAGGTATAATAGAACACTCTTTAAAATAGAGGTATTTATATTAAGGTATCAAAATTAATTCACAAAAATAAAATTGTTAACTAATTGTAAAATACTATTAATGTTACTCATCATAATAACCCAACATATGCATATATCTAATACTTTAACTTACTGTCAAACATCTACTTTAAATGATTAGGACAAATAAAATTTATATTTGCTTCACGAATTTCGAATTATATAAAATTTATTGAATGTCTAATCGGACAAAAATCCATGTCTAATTCGAATTGAAATCAGCCCAAGTGAAAACCATAAGTATATATATGTATATATTCGTAAGAATCCCCAAATAAATTCTGGTAAGTCGGACCCAAGATGACATTTTTTTTGTATTTGTGATTTAACTTGAACAAAAAGGTTGGGTAAGATTTAAATTATCGGAGAAAAGGCAGGTTGCTCAGTAAACAAGGAGATGGCTTTACTACTATATGTAATAATGTAATATGTAATGTAACTTAAAAGATTGGAGTATAATACAACTCATCTTAAACAACACAATTCACAATTAGACCAATCACAATGCTCAATGCACCCAAAGTGTGGTTGGGACAAGTGGTATTGGCTTGCAACCACCAAAGACGAAACATAAGTTCGAATCATGTTGGAAATACCACACCGGGGAGACCTATATCAAATACACTATTCGATCTGAATTGTAAATACACAATTTATTAGATGAAAAAACAATGCTCATTTGGAAAAAAATTCTTACCTAAACCTGGTCAAGAAAAAATTCCAAAACCTTGTTGCTAAGAATAACACCACATCATTACTACATCAACTATTGTGGAGTGTGGACCAAATAAATGATATGGTGTTACTTCTATACACAAAATCTAGAATTTTTTCAGATAAGAATTTCCCAGTATTTGGTACTAAAGAGTTAATACATGCATGCATCATTTGATCTAATAATTCTTTGAAGAAGCAATAGTGCCATAACCGAGCTCAGTGGTTGCTCCCACGGCAAACCTATGCACGCTCTTAAGAAGCCGCCGTGGGAACAACCAAAAGCTGATGATTCAAAAACTATTTAGTTGAGTGAGCATTGAAACAAGCTCATCACTTGAAGGTCGATCAGCAGGCAAGTCCGAAAGGCACACAACAGCGATTCTAACAGCCATTAACATCTCATCTTCTTCCGTTTCTTCTGATCCTCCTCCTAAGATACTCTTGTCTACTGCTTCCTTAGCTTCCCCTGCTTGTTGCAGTTGCCGAAGCCATTGTCCCAAACTACCTCCGTTTCCTGCTTCCCAAAAGAATGGATCCAATGGGTCTTTACCGGTTAATAGAACACCCAATATGACCCCAAAGCTATACACATCACTCTTCTCTGTATACCTAGTACATATATCCATAAACAAAAAATATATAAGCATTATTGCGAAAAATGAAGATCAAACTTTGTATGCCTACCAGCTAGGTGTGCCTACGTGCTTTTTTTCTTTTTCTTTTAATTAAGTGGATTATCAAAAATTGGAATGATTCAAGAGCACTTGGTTGAATTAATCAGTTTTAGTTCTCTTCCATCAAGTGAACCATGAACTTACCTTCTACATAAATAATCAACATCAAACATTTCATCTGGCAGGTACCTTTGTATTTAGCTTTTTCCCTAAAGCTTAAATTACTAGAAGTTTTTATTGGATTTTAAGAGTTTTCACACTATTTTTCAGAAATGGGTAGCGATAAATTTGAACTCAAAACTAGGACCTCTTCTTGGTCTGGCTCTGATACCATACTGAATGACCAACTCATGATTTAAAAGCTTAAATTGTTATTTAGAAGTTATATTATCTAAAAGCTAAAGAAACACAAGTTATGGGATAAACTATGCAATATAGCAAGATCATTAATCTCTCATGTTATATAGGGAACATTTATTCAATTTTTTTAATTTTAGCTATCATATCTAATTGGGCTGAAACTGACTAATTCTAGTATTATAAACATCTAAGTATACAAAATATTATTCCAAATCATGTTATGATGACCTTTTATGTGCATGATCATAACTGCATCTAAACTTCATACCTGCGACTCTGAAAACATTCCGGTGCATTATAGCCAGATGCTGCTCTACAGAAATTAGGAACAATCGTCGCCAATCCACAATCTCCCAACCTTGGCTCAAATTCCGAGCTCAATATAACATTACAAGGCTTCAAATTATAGTGCAACCTTCTTGGATCACAAATAAAATGAAGATAATGCAGCCCTTTAACAATCCCAACTGCAATTCTAAGACGAAATTCCCACTTAAGTTCCAACTGATTTTCCCTCACTCTTTTCATGACATCATCAAGACTCCCCATAGGCACGTAATCATAAACCAAAGAATAGCCACCGGATTCACGGACATAAGCCCTCAAACTCATCAAATTCCTATGTCTTAACCCAGCAAGCATCTCAAAATCTCGCTGTATTTTACGCTTCATTGCCTTGCTTTTTACGCAATCCTCAAAAGGCTCGAGCCTTTTTACAGCAACAGTGAGGCCGTTATCTAGTACGGTTTTGTAGTACTTTCCGTTGGGGCTTGACCCGAGTAGCTGTGGCTCATTTTCGAGAGCTGATTGAAGTGTTTTGGGGGGGATTTTTGGAGAAAAGACAACAGGACCTTTGAGAATTGGGGTTTTGTTAATATATTTGATGAAGCATCTGACGAGAAAAGCAAATAGAATGGCGAAAATGAATCCGGTTATTATTCCTAACAATATGCTTAAAGAAATTCTCCTAAACCTATTCTTGAAATTTGGTGGCTCAAATTGTGATGGAGGTTGGCATTCAGCAGAGATTATATTCAGACAGAAAACAAACAAGCAGACAAATATACACAAAGCTTTACTGCTGTTTCTACCAAGTACATATCTTCCCTTATCCATAGGAAAACACAAAAAAGCAGAATATTAAGAAACAAATTAATAATCTCCCTTAAAACTATTCAGAACCCTTTTCTTTCTCTACCAAAATAAAGCTGAAACAGGAAATAGAAGAAAAAGCTTTAAAACTACAGAGCATATTATGATATGATGTTGAAATAAACAGAGAACGGTGAGAATTGGGGTTAGAAAAAGTTAAAACAGAAACCTGACAAGAAAGCACATTTTCACTAAGAAATGAAAATGTAAAGTAGTAGTAGTTCACATTGTTGAGGAAAGTTAACAATGTTCAACAGTTTGTGGAGGAATCTTTGAGGCCCCAAATGGGTAAAGACTGAAACTTTATTCTGGGAATAAGTAAGCACCAAATTCTAACTCTTAATAATTCAGATAAAATAACAACAGAGCAGAGGATATCTTCACATTGAAGAGAAATGGAATCATTACATCACATATTCCAACTTTTATTGAAAAATAAGATAAGAGCTCCAACTGGTGTGTGTGTGTGCGCGTGTGAACGGAAGAAGTATTATAACTAGTAAAATACAGTAAAAATAAAAAAGATAAGGAGACAGACACATACTACTACTATTTTATTTAAGGTTAAAATTATACTGGTATTTTAAATGTTAGATTTGCTTATTTTTAATTTACTTATATAATATTAATATTCTATTCAAAACGAAGAGAAGTACAAATTTTATTTTATTTCGATAAATCTGGAGAATAGTTTTCGAAAGAGGTAAAAAAGGAAAAGAATTTTTTTTAATGGTTTATTATATTCCTCTAAATAATTTGTGTTCCCGCGCCAAGTGAGGGGGGAGACGGGACGGGACGGGACCCATTAAACACGTCGGAAAGTAGCTTAGCTGGTGTCGCTGTCCGGTGGCCGAAAGCGAAACATCGAACCCCGTGCTCCAACTCAATCTCAGCCATTCATTTCATGCACAAATATTCTGGGCTGTTGATTATGACACGAGAATTTATGCAGAAATGGCTTTATTTATTTATTTATTCATGTCTGTAATAGATATGGTTAACGTCTTGTCGTGGAGATTAGTAAGGTTTTTCCACTTTTGCATCCCCAAAACATAAGAAATAGACATTTTACGCTCTCAAAATATAAATTTAGCACTTTACATTCTTAAAATATGAACAGTTCAGCATTTTGCATCCTCTTTTATTTTTCTCCAAAAAGTTAGGGACAAAATAAGTATTTTATTTTGGAATATTTGGCACTTTATACCCCTAAAATATGAAAAATTGACATTTTATACCTCCAAAATAGAATTTACACTTAACACCCTCAAATATTAGAATATTCATTTGCAAAATCTATGTTAACATGTTTCTTTAATTACAAAATTTTCAAATATCCTCAAATAAAGAATTCGAATAGTTTCTAGAAAGTTAGTACATAAAATTAACTGAATCATATCACAATAACAAATTTTAAGATGGAGAGAGAATTGAGTATTCTATTATTCATAATCGTATTTTCAAATTTAAGGAAAAAAGAAAACGATTACCTATTTTGCCCTCGGTGGTCAACTTTGCCCCAAAAATAACGAGGGGCGCTAGTTGTTGAGTTTTTCTTGATTTGAGGTGTTATGCACTAATTTTGTGTTTAAGGGGGTTCAAAGTGTCAATTTATCGTGTTTCGGGGGCGCAAATTAATGAGTTGTTCTTAATTTGAGGGTTTTAAGTGCTAATTCAATTTCAAGTGTACAAATTATCCAATTCTCATGTTTCGGGGGTGAAAAGTGATAAGATAAAAAAAGAACTACCTATTTTGTCCCTAGATTTTTTGAAAAAAATAAAAGATGATGCAAAGTACTGAATTGTTCATATTCTGGAGGTGCAAAAAGCTAAATTTATGTTTCGAGCGTGTAGTGCGTATTATTCATATTTTGGGGGTGCAAAGTGCAAAAAAACCCGATTAGTAAAGTCCTTTTCTAATTAAGAATTGTTGTAAATAATTTAAATTATATGAATGTCCATAACTCCCAAATAATATTCTCACAATTAAATATAATCTTGTAACCCCCAATTTTGTAATCCCCAATTTTGTAACCCCCTAATAAATTGTATATTCTCATTTATGTTATTTTGTAACCTACATTTTGTATTTAAATTTCAAGGCCTATAAATAGTGCCTATGTATGATGCTTGTAAAAATTAATTGACATGAATAAGAAATACTTTATCTACTATTTTACTCTCTACATTATTAGTTGTCTTATTATTTTAGTATAATTTTATAACACGTTATCAGCACGATTCGCTTGAAGTTCCTGATTCATCCAGATCTAGTATCTTTGTTGAATTTGATCTAGGTAAAATATCCAATTTCTCTTTTACATGCATCCATCACGTATTGATTTTGCATATTAAAGTAATAAAATCGATTTTATGGGTGCAGTAGTTTTCATGTCTTTTCCCATATCATGAATCTGCTTTTACTTAACTATAATATAATATTAAGCTTTGAAAAAAAAAAAAAAAGGCTTTTTCCATAAACTCAAAATAATAAACCTTATGCAGAATGATTTTATATAATGAAAAGTGCATAATTTTCTTGATTTATATATAACTTCATATCATTCACCATTTCAATGGGACTTCTTTTTCAATATGGGTACTAAATGTCTCTAGACGTAAAGATTGTAGCTTGATATCTGATTTGTTTGATGTTTTCCACTTTCAAGTCATGAGATGTTTTAATTTATGGTTTGTTTTCAAAGTGATAAATATGTACTGTATAAATGCTTATTATTATTCATAGTTTTTAAATCCAAGTATTTGTTTTCGTATAAATATGTTGAATCAGCTTCCAAAAGCCCTGTAAAAATAAATAAATAAAATATACTTTCTAGATTGGTTACAGAGAGATAAGTAATAAAAAGAGTTATGTAATAATTTGATGAATTGTATTATATATATTTAATTATATAGTAAAGTGAATTAATGCAATGGTATTGTGAAGCTCTACACAAATATATATATAAAAAAAAAAAAAAAAAAAGGAACTTTTGAAGCAATCTGATGAAGAAACAATTTCTTTGAGCAGTATTGAATCACCTATTTAACATCGTTCCTACTACCTATCATTCTACTACAGTTGCGTACTCAAGTTTGTATCATTGTAAAAGAAAGAACCCGAAGTTCTAAAAATCTAAATATTTTGTTAGGCTCGAAGCCTATATGATAAAACTGAGAATCTAAATGTTTTGGTAAATTTTTATTTTAGGCTTGAAGCCTAAGTTATGAACTCAAACCCGAAGATTTGAGGACATTTTTAGCATTTTATATGACTTGGATTAATGATATTTAAATCCATTAGAATGCAAAAAGTCTCAAAATACAATCATAAAATGAAAAATGAGACGATTGATAAAGATAAAGTGAAGGCAATGCTTCATTCGTAATTTCATCTTGTAGGATTGAAATTCAAATATATTTTAGTAGAGGGCCCATTTGTCCTAAAATATTTGGAGAAATTAATTTAACACCAAAGTTGTGATTGTTTCCACTTGAGTAAAAAGTCCCTATTATAGTCCAAGCTAAACAGCAAATTTAAGCTCGTGTTCATCTTTGGTATGAATTTATAATATGTTTTTAAGGCATGCATTTTGTGGATGAAATTATGAAAGCATGTGTTGTCATTCAGAGCTTTGAAAGGTCGAGATTTCTTGTATCGACAATTTGAATATTTATAATTACGGAACTAGTATGGACTTGAATAAAGAGAGTAACTTTCTAATAACATTTTTCCGTAAAAGCTTGCTATGAAAGTTTGCACTTGATGTTGCGATATTTTAAACTAGTAAATACAGTCCACGATTAAAATTAGTTTTCAATTGAAACTATTTGGAGATATTTCATTTACTTTTTCCGGGAATATATGCACTTATATATATATATTTCAATGTTCTGGTTATTTGACATGTCAAAAGAATAGAGACTCAATACATTATTTCTTATAGATGCACTCAACTTATTTTTTTTATGAGCAAATGGTTCATATTGAAATATTAATCATCATCAGATAGATAAATTTTTGTGGTAAAATTGAGAAGTGTTCCTTTTATATATGATATCAATTAGTTTGAATTTTCATATAAATCTACATAAATTTAGATCTTTGCATTAGTTATTTGTGTTACTAATTTTGATTTACTTCGGAACAATGAAAGGTCGATTGTGATTAACACATTTCATAATAGTTATTTTTATCGTCTTGTATCATATGACTGAGATTATTTGGGAGCAAAGAATGATAAATTATTTTATCATTATTATTTTATCCTATCTCATGTCTTGATTGAAAGCAAAATGAGAACTGAATATCTTGATTAAATTATTCAAAAGAGTAATTTGAGGTTTCTTTTGATAAGACTTTTGAGCTTATGAATCCCTTATAATAAGTAAAAACTTATTATCATAACTAACCTCATTTTTATACTACGAATGTGTGGATTTCATAAGAAAGAAATGTGTTTATATACAATTGATACAAATATTTTAGTAAACCAGAAGTTTACTAATCAAAATACATTTATTATTTGGCATGACCGGTTAGACCATCCCGGATAAACTATAATGCAAGAAAAAAAATATCATTGAGAATTCACACGAATTTTCATTGAAGAACCAGAAGATTCTTCAATTCAAAGAATTCTTTTGTGCTGCTTGTTCTCAAGTTAATTGATTATTAGATCATTTCCATTTAAAAATGGATTAGAATCACCAGCATTTCGAAAACATATTCAAGGTGAAATATGTGGGCTCACTTCACCATGTGGATCATTTAAATATTTTTTGAATTTAATAGATGCATCTTCGACAAATGGTCACACGTGTGTCAACCTGCAATCTGATTCATGCGGGGTTATTTGCGCAAATAATTACATTAAAATCACAATTTTGGATTATTTAATCATTTCAATGTATCTTGATAATGCTGGCGAGTTCATATATGAGGCTTTCAATGACTATTGAATAATAATTGAAAGTCATGTTGCCCATATTCATACACAAAATGGTTTTGCTAGACCATTTTAATGAGAACAAAACTTCTTGTTTCAACATGTATATATGTTGTTTTACATGCAGCAACACTTGTGTGCATCATGCCAATAAGTTACATAATTTCTCCCCATTGAAATTAACGTTTGGTCATGAACCTAACTCCCATCGTAGAAATCAAGGATGTGCAACATATATTGCAAGTGCTCCACCACTACGTACAAAGATGGGTTATGAAAGAAAGTTGAGAATATTATATGAATCCCCTTCTATAATTAATTATCTGGAACAAATGACTAATTTTTCGGTAAGATTGGTCGATTGTCATTTTGATGAAATAATGTTCTCGACATTAGGGGGAGAATATATAATGATGAAATAATGTTCTCGACATTATGGGGAGAATAAAGAGCTGGTAAAAAAAAACATTTATATGGAATGCATTATCATTTTACTTAGATCCTCGAACAAACAAGTGTACACTAGAAGTTCAATAGATAATTAATTTGCATAATATTGAAATAAACTGCCAGATGCATTCACTGATCTAAAATGAGTTACTAAATATCATATACCAGCTTAAAATGCTCCAATTATGTCTCTGTAGAACAATCTACTGGTGAAAATCAAAGAAACTCATGTCTAAAACGTGGTAGACAAATTGGTTCCAAGAACAATAATCACTGTAAAATAAAAGGAGCAAATAGTGAAGATGGTCATATATTGGAGGCGAGCACTCTTGAAGAGTTGCAAGACATAAGTAATGATAACACCCCAGAAGAGGTTCAGGTACCTGAAAATAAGAAAATGAAGAGATCTCGATATGTTATGTCAATACGAAAAAAAAATGGAACCGATATAAAATAGTTGTCGACAACACTTTTGCATATAATTAAAAATTTTAATGAGGATCTTGAAACTAAATTTGTTAAAGAATATAAACATAGAAATGATTGGCCAAAATGGAAAGACGCAATTCAAGCAGAATTAAGTTCACTTTCAAAAGTGAAGTCTTTGGACCAGTAGTCCAAACACCCAAATGAGTAAAACCCGTTGGATATAAATGGGTATTTGTGCGAAAACAAAATGAGAAAAATGAAGTTGTTAGATACAAAGCACGACTAGTAGCACAAAGGTTTTCGCGGAGATCTAGAATTGATTATGAGGAGACCTATTCTCCTGTGGTGGATGCAATTACGTTTAGATATCTTATTAATCTGGCAGTACGTGAAAAACTAGATTTGCGTCTAATGGATGTTGTTACACCCTATTTATATGGCTCGCTGGATGCAGAAATTTATATGAAAGTCCCTGAAGGATTGAAAATTTCCAATGCATGTGGAAACTCCCGGGAAAATTGTTCAATACGCTTGCGTAAATCTTTATATGGACTAAAACAATCTGGGCGTATGTGGTATAATCGGCTTAGTGAATACTTGTCAAAAGAAGGTTATAAAAGTGATCCGATATGCCCATGTGTATTTATAAAAAGATCCAGATCAGAGTTTGTTATAATAGTTGTTTATGTTGATGATCTGAATATTATTGGAACTCCAGAAGAGCTTCAAAAAGCAGTTGATTATTTAAAGAAAGAATTCGAGATGAAAGATCTTGGAAAAACAAAGTTTTGTCTCGGTCTGCAGATCGAGCACTTATCAAACGGAATTCTTCTTCATCAATCAACTTATATAGAAAAGATTTTAAGACGATTCTACATGGATAAAGCTCATCCGCTAAGTACCCCAATGGTTGTAAGATCTCTAGATGTGAAAAAAGACCCTTTTCGTCCTCGTGAGGATAATGAAGAACTCCTTGGTCCTGAAGTGCCATATCTCAGCGCTATAGGTGCATTGATGTATCTTGCTAATAGTACACGTCCTGATATATCTTTTGATGTAAGTTTATTAGCAAGATTTAGTTCTTCTCCTACTCGTCGACATTGGAATGGAGTGAAGCATATATTTCGATACCTCCGAGGAACAATTGATATGGGGTTATTTTATACCAATAATTTAAAATTACAATTGGTTGGCTATGCTGATGCGGGATACTTATCTGATCCACATAAAGCTCGCTCTCAAACAGGTTATGTGTTCACAAATGGAGGAACGGCCATTTCATGGCGTTCTACTAAACAAACTTTAGTTGCCACTTCCTCAAATCATGCAGAAATAATCGCAATGCATGAGGTAAGTCGAGAGTGCGTTTGGCTAAGATCGATGACTCATCATATCCAAGGGATGTGTGGTATAATATTTGAGAAAAATATCCCGACAATTTTATATGAAGATAACACGGCCTGCATAGCTCAACTAAAAGAAGGGTACATTAAAGGAGATAGAACGAAACATATTTCACCAAAATTCTTCTTCACTCATGATCTTCAGAAGAATGGTGATATAGATGTTCAACAAATTCGTTCATCTGAAAATCTAGCAGATTTGTTAACCAAGGCATTGCCAACTGCCACATTTGAGAAATTGATTAATAAAATTGGGATGTGTCGACTTAAATCCATTAAGTGATTTTGTTATCAGGGGGAGTAAATACATGTTGCACTCTTTTTTCCTTGACTAGGTTTTTGTCCCACTGGGTTTTTCCTAGTAAGGTTTTTAACGAGGCACATAACTATTTTATGGACATTCAAGGGGGAGTGTTGTAAATAATTTAAATTATATGAATGTCCATAACTCCCAAATAATATTCTCACAATTAAATATAATCTTGTAACCCCCAATTTTGTAATCCCCAATTTTGTAACCCCCTAATAAATTGTATATTCTCATTTATGTTATTTTGTAACCTACATTTTGTATTTAAATTTCAAGGCCTATAAATAGTGCCTATGTATGATGCTTGTAAAAATTAATTGACATGAATAAGAAATACTTTATCTACTATTTTACTCTCTACATTATTAGTTGTCTTATTATTTTAGTATAATTTTATAACAAGAATAACTTTTCAATTTTTTATGATATTTTCTTTTTCTAATCTGTATTCAATTCGTTCTTTCATTCATTCGTTTGCCAATCTCTCTTTCTTATGACACAGTTTTCAGTAAATTGTAAAATTTCAGGGCTTCTTTTCCTTATAATATATTTATTGGTCTATTTTGAAAATACTCTGATTCTTTTTCTTTATTCTTTTAATAAATAAACAAACATAATCTGACAAAGTGAGCACGATGTATTTAAAAATATGAGACCCGAGACTCTGTTATCACATTCTTGGCAATCAAAAATCAAATTACAAGAAACAAAGGCAAAAGAAAAACTTTTCTAGTTCAAACACCAACAACTATTGTATTTGTATTAGTATACATACACACAAAATTACTAACTAGGAAATTACTAACATGTCACCACAAACCAGAAGCGGAAATGGAAATGGAAGATAAATAATAAGTGAAATTTAAATATATTACATAATAATATCAATAATCAAACCAAAATCTTCCACCATAACAACATTAACACAGCAACACCAATTTGAAGCAGCATTCCACATTAATTTCGTTGAAGAACCGAGGGAGAGCAAGCTATATGGCACATAATTACAGTAGACTTACTCCTAACATCCCGATCATTTGCGCTTTTGCTTCAAACTTAGTTGAGATATTCTGCATATTTTGATCTAAACCCATCACCTATGTGAATCCGAAATTAAAGCAAGGACCTCATTGTCAGCAAACTTCGATTCCATGGCAAGCTGGAACGAGGTTTTTCCTTCGCTATCAACAGCCCGTGGATCAGCTCCCCTTAATTCAATAAAGAAACAAATAAATACAATGCCATAACTAATTGATATATACCCACAGAATATATATATATATATATATATATATATATATATATATATATATATATATATATATATATTACCTTGACAGGAGAAGCTTAGCAAATGTAATTTTGCCTCTTACAATACACCGATGAAGGGGCGTCCGCCCCCTTGAATCACTAGCATTTATATTTGCACCGTATTGCAAGAGAAGCTCTATCATTCCAATATCCGCAGATTCACAAGCAAGGTGAAGCAACGAGCATCCATCAAAATCACCCATATTACTTCCGTCACTTGCACTTGCTAAGTTTAAAGTCCTCTGTACTGTCTCAGCCTCTAAGTAAGGATCGAGCCCAGCTTGCTCTTGCAAAAGCATTACTTTGGCAAGGGTAAGAGAAGAGTTACTAGTCCCTAGCTCATAGATGATACCATTTACATCTGTTTCGGATGTTACAATTAGTCCGTATAAGGCCTTTTTGTCGTTCGCACGGACAGCATCCCACATTTGATTTACCACTGATCGACTTTCTTTCGGCTTCCGTACAAAAACTTTCTCTGCATACTGTGATAAAGGTAAAAGAAAGTCTACACATGTTCTAACCACTAAGGGGTAATATTGAGAAGTTAACCACCAAAAGGCATCACAAAGAACCACAGGAGCTAAAAGGAAAAATACCCTACGTGCTTTACATAATTTGAAACAAACCCCCCCTCCCCCTTGTTATTTTTATGAGCAGAAATCCCATGTGTTATTTTGTTATTAGCAAAAAAAAACCTCCCATTTGAGATTCCTCCATAAGTTAATAGGATGATTATTGTCAATTTTTAAGTGAACAGGGGGTTATTGCCAATTTTCAAAGTTAACAGGGGGTATTTGTCAATTTTGTAGGTGGATAGGGGTGTTTTCGCATTTTATTGTGGGGGTTATAATTGTCATTTGTCCTTCAAAATATATACTCTGGCTTGGGAGTTTTTTTTTTTTTTTTTTTTGCTAATAAGAATAACACGGGGTTTTTGCTAATTAGGCAAAGCATAGGGGGTATTTTTGCGTTTCACTCAGAACCACAGTTTGATATGTATGTTACCTTGCCATGAATAAATTTTTCTTTCGTAGAAATTGAATCTGAAGGACTGGGCTTGCTGAAGTACGGCATTTGTTGCGTATTAGTTTGGTACAAGCTTCAGTATACAAAATTAGATTAGTATAATGCAGTGTAATTAAGTAAAAAGTCGAGCATTAAAAGTGATATCCAAATTGAAGAACTTTACCTTGTAGGGCCATGAGCGACTTGGAAGGCATTGTTTGACTGCAGTAATTCCTCCCAGACTGAATTTGCAAATGTGTTGCCCAGAGACTGAAATAGATTTATGACAGATGGCTCCCAAACTTTGACATCGAGAGTCAGTGATCTAACCTGCTTGTATACGAAAAAAAATTACTATATTGCCTATTATAAATTTTAAGGAAAAATATATAATTAATTTAGCTTATACCTTAGATATGTGAACACCAAGATTACGGTGGACACCGGAGCATTCAATGCAGACAAGAACACCCAAATTCAAGGATGCCCAATCTGGTTCAGGTGCACCACAATCAGCACATTTGTCATTACCACAAACTTTTCTCAGTACATCAATTGGCTTCTCGTTTTTTTGACCATGTGGTCTTTGCTGTTGTGAGTTTCTCAGATTGCGGTGGTGGTCTACATGCATAGATGCAAACCTCTCGGATGTGTAGTCTTCAATTGCTCCATGATCAAAGTCAGCACTTTCAAATGAGCTACTCTCACTCGTTGATCTATGATGTCCGCTGCCCATCGGACTAGCAGGTAAAAACTGAGACAATATTTATAAAAAGATACAGCCATTAGGATGTCGGGAAATCACGGATGACTTGAGTGTAATGACCCCAAAGTGTAATACCATTTCAGGAGTTTGAGAACTCAATAATGATGCTATGACCCCTGTTATTTTCTCAATCCAATCCATTTGATCCAGGGCACTCTCTGCCTGCACTGACAAGCAAAGGGGGGAATCTTTACACGTGCAAACTATCAACAGTCAACCATTAAAAAGAAAAAATTTGTACATTTAAAGTCTAAGGCTTCATTGGATTAGACTAAGTATTTCAATGCTTGTTTGGATCATTATCCTTTTATATGGATTTCAGATCCTTAACAATTTTGTTCTATTCTTTTACCCCCACCCAATATAGGAATCATTTGAAATCCTTTCTCCAAATCAAATCCAGATGAAGCCTAAGGCTTTTTAAACTAAAGACAACTGATACAAAAACAGACCTGTAGTGTGTAGTTCTTTGTTGGGGATATGATTCTGAAGCAAAACCTTAGATCTGACTGTTCGGCATCTACTTTTATAGTTGACGTCAATAGGTTCACAGTATGATGAGCCACTGATTTTTCATCATGTACCCCACCACCATGATAATGAGAAGACAACCAACGACTGAGCAATCCAGAACCCAGTTCAGAACTATTCCTTTGAGTCGAAAGTTGAGTACTAGACCCCTGCAGTTTAAAGAACAAGAAAAGGCCATGAGGACAAAATAGACTTTTAATTTCCAAGATATAGATTGAATGGACATCTACTCACTGAAGGTTTGCTGCTTTGTTTGCGATAGTAGTACAGCATTCCTCTGCTATCAAGAACGAAAAACCTTCTTTTCCAATCACCTCTTAGGTTCGAAGAACGTTTTGAAAGATATCCTTGTCTGATTGTTTGCACCTGTAAGATTTTGCAGATTTCAAGTGGGAAAAGAGGGGAATATGGAGAATCCAAGGGTCAACTTAAATTTGAACATTGTATTAACCTTTCCTTTGACAGCATTTTGCATAACAGCCTCTATCATCTTATGCGAACTCCTTCCGATGGCTTGTATTCCATCTCCGTTTGGAGATCCATTGGAACCATTTGAAGACCATCTGCTCTCTCTATCAATCTGTCTTTTATATTCTTGCATCCTTTCGTTAAGAGCTGCTTGTTCATAGTTAGATCTCTCTCTGGATTGCTTTGCGTAAGTTGATACCTGCACCATATATAAATTATATATTCAAGCCTCGTTTAATTAGAACTTGTATATCACTACATAACAATAATTGTGCAATAGTATAATACTTAAAAAAAATAATCAAAAAATGGTTACTTAGAGAAATTAATATGGCACCTGATTAATATATGGTTCCATCTGATGCAATAGCTCATAACCCTACACGCAAACAGAGAATTATAAGATGAGCTATTAACATGATAATTTAAAAGGTTTTACCATTTCGTTTTACCTGTTTGAAATAGCGAAGATGGGCAGCCATCGTTTCACTAACTGATTCCAATAGCTCAAACCTCTTTTTGGCTTCAACATTGGAAAGAGCAGTTACCTGGATGATTAACATGTAATGTAAGTGTGTGCCTTGAGAACAATCTAATGATAGTCAGAAAGTAGTAAATAACACTCACCAGATTAAAACGAGCCTGCTCAAAGGTAGACCTAGCATGATGAAGCTCCTGGATTAACCCCAGATAATATCAGAATATGTAGCAAAAAGGAATTAAGTTATATGCATGTCATTATCCAAATCGCATTTGAGTGTCATCTCATATATTACCTCCTCCATGGCAGTAGCCACATCACCCCTCGTCCCTTTCCTCAATGACAAAAACTTCTCACGAGCCTATAGAGAACATATACTTATTAGACTGAAACATACATACAATTGCAGTCACATAAGCTAAAGCGAAAATGGAGGATCTTCAGTGAAAGATCACCTGGTCATAAAGAAGACTAGCCTTGTCAAAACGTTTTCGTGCCTCCTGTATAAAAAAATCCAATCATGAGACTGGGGAAAATAATCTGAATTACCAGGAGAAAGAAAAGATATAAAGATTACGTATGAGACATGTGGAACCTTGTAATATTAGTGTGAAATATCTTTACCAAAGAGACATTACTAGGGATTCACAAAAGTAGTCTCGGGAACCCATAAAGCAGTTAACTTGATGATAAATAAAAAGAAAATTACATTGACAACCAGCGAATAGAAATTAACGGAAATGTTGACATTGGAAGAACCACGTCATCTAGTTGAATCTAGATAACATACTCATTATACAATGCCAGACTAACAAATGAAATCTGATGTCTAAATAGATCTATAAGACAGAGCTAATAACCGACCAGCAAATACTTTTTCTAAGCATTAGAGACGTATAAGATAAAATGATAAATAGATTTATATGACAGCTAATAACCGAGCAGCAAATAGAGCTGATAAATTATAATCAACTAACACAACCTCTACACCACATGAGCAACTCTTGCCATCTTTTGTCAAATCAAGATTAATTGCACATGTAATTCAAACGGGAAGAAGTTAAAAAATATGGTACCTTGACATCAAGTAAATCTAAATTCACAAATTGCAGCAATCTCTCGTTTAGCATGTGCTCAACCTGAACAGACAAAATAGAAGCCACTCAAATTGAAGCTTGCATGTATAATACCTTATATGCCTGCATCTACAACTTTCTTTTACTCATTTACCTAATTACTAAGATAAAGACATTATCCAAGGAAAGAAAGGCGAAAAAAAACAAAAAATTTGAAAGACTATATAAATGTAGTATGAACTACACTTGAGATGTATTGTATTACCCTTGGTCAGTGGTTGAATTTAGTCATATAGTGATAAAAAAAATAAACAAATCAAATCAAATTCTAACCTTCTTTGATAGTGAAATAGTATTATATAATTTCAAATTGTGAAATTATTTAGCAAAACTAACAAGAAATATCCCCTTCTCAAACAAATAAATAGAAGTCCTAAAGTAGTTTCACTAGAATATGGCCTGGCCATACAGATCAAATGGAAAAATACACAGAGATGCAAATTAAACTAACTTACCTGGGATCGAAGAACTTCTTTATAAGTCCCAATTTCCCTCAGAGCAATAGTAAATTTGGTCATAACAGGACCTACAAAATATCAGATTGGTAGCAATATATCTAATCAAACTTTTAAAACCAACACGAAAATGTGACTTGAAGTCTTCAAAACATTATGTAAAAGTAATATCAAGGCATTCGATTTCAAGTATTGTGGTTTAGACAAACAGTTTCCAACAAACAGAACTTAGTTGCAAATGATGAACAACTTATAAATTAAAAAATGAATCCAGAAAAAAGAGTCACTAAGTGTTATCACATACATCTACACCCACAAGACAAGAAAGTAAATATTTATGTGTACCTCCAAAAGCAACACTAATGGGGTCATTATGACCTCCCCCAAAAGATTCCAGAGCACTAGCAAAAGCTATGTCTCCATCATATCCTTCACCAAGCCCTTCACTGCAATGGAATAAGATAGAAGAAAGAGGGTATTTCATATTCATTTGAAAGTAAAAACAGATGAAAAATTTTCCGGAGGTATTTGCTTCCAAAAAACACAAGAGGTAAAAAAATAGTCATTATATCCTTGAATACGAGAACAACATAACAGAATAAAGATAAAGCTGAAAGACTATAACATGTTCTCACGTGTACTTCCGACATCCTTTGTAGAACTTCAAACATCTTTCCCTCAAGGATTCAGAACTTTCCTCCAATGTTTGTATCTGTTCACATACATGGAGCATATTATTTAGGAAACTAATTTAGTTGTAGCAAGCCCAGCTATGTTATACAACAGTTCATGAAATGTGTCATAATGGAATTTGTTTATATCACAACTAAGAGCAGTAGAGCACTTCATGAATTGTCAAAAAAATGATTTAGCTTATTTAAAGCAACACATCAGAAGTCGAACAATTTCCGAATCTTGAAGAACCCAAATCATTTTAAGTTGTTCTCCAAAGATGGCAAAAATATACACTTCATGTTCGACAAAAATTCCAATATGGTGAATGAGAAGTTGTTAGGATTTTAAATGAAGTTCTATTATTTTGTCTCTTGTGATAACCATTGATAAAAGATACTATAATCAGAAATAAATAATTTAGGACTGCATTGTTAAAGGTATCAAAATTATAAAGGTCAAAAGTTGACAACTTATACTTCCTTATTTTACCTTGAACTATAATTACCATAAATTGGACTGGAAAAGTGTGGGCAGTAAACTTAACATCTATAAATATGAAGCAAAGTTTGTTCGAATTGTATTAAGACATGAACAGATATACTTCTGATAAAATCTTATTCAAAGAATCAAGATTTCAACCACAAAAGTGACAGTTGCTTCAATCCATAGCAATTAGTTAGTTCTGAACAATAGATATCACACAAGTCACTAGCTTTACCCAGTTAGGCAGTGGTACAATGGAGTTTACTAATAAAGCAATAATCTTGAAGGAAGTTTTGAGCCTCAATACAGACAGAAAATAAATTAAATCAGCAAATTGAGAGGGAAAAACACTGTAAATTAAGGTGGCAACATTAATTAGCTCGTTTAGAGTAACAGCAAAATTACCTGTTTACGGAACATAGGAGAGTCATCGAGCTTAGCAAAATGCATGTCTACACACCCAACCCAATTCTTCTGTTCAATAACAAAACTAATAAAACACTTCAATTAGAAGATAAAGGTTTGATCTTTGGCTCATTTTGGCTTGGATCTTCAATTATCACTGATCCAAACTACAGCAAAACTAGCTTCAGACAAACAGAAAGGTGCACGGAAAAGAGAAGTTTCTTATAATGGGATTCTTTTTCTTTTTCTTGAAAAATAAAATGTGGGCTTCTTTCTTTTTTTTTTTAATTCTTTTTCATTAGTAATAAAGAAAAATTAAAACCATGAAGGTACAAAACCCTAGAACAGAAGAACACAAACCCTAGGGGAAAGGAAACTGAATTGTTTGTGTGTGTAAGAATAAGAAAGAGAAAGGAGGAGACTGTTATGGGGGAAGTCTTGGCTCTTGGGAATTGATGAGTGTTTTGTTGAAGAATCAAGAACTTTTTGTGGGCTTTTAAGGTAAGTAATAATTTGATGATTTGTAATAAAAATTTGAGGGTGTTATTATCTACTTATATTGTATTAGTAGAAACTTTGCAAATTGGTGCCTGAAAATTGTTGTTTCAGAATTCAGAATTGAGGGCGATGTGTGTTTTCTTTCTCAGGAAATACTAACCTTTAACCAAAGGGACAGTTCTAGTACTGTTGCCTTAATTTCATATATTTAAAAATCGTAATTAATTTTATTTTTTTTTAAACGAGGGATTTAATATTGTAATCTTAAAACTATTAAAAGATCTTTTCTTTTTTCTTTTACTCATTTTCTTCATTCTATTGAATAATATACTACTCTAATATATGTTTGATTAGCTACAAATACAATACATACTCAATTTTTTTAATTTTTTGGTGGAAGTTTTCTACTTTTGTAAAGTTTTGGACTTTTTAAACATTAGTACATGTAGGGTTATAAAAATATATTACTTAGATTATTTATTTTAATTATTTGAAATTAATTTAAGTTGACCGGGCAACCGTACTAAAGATATATAGAGAATTATGGAAGGACGATGAAAAGATTGTGAGTGTGTAAATTTAAATGAGTTTGAGTATTTCTATTAGATTGTTTAAGCCGAGCAATGAAATTGTTTTTTCTTTTGGATTTTGGATTTTGGCTATTGTTTGGTTTTAGTTCTTTCACTTGGTATATTTAAGGTTTTGGTGGAATGAGACAATTTAATTTGGAAAATTCCATTAAGAGACCATCATAAAACTACACTCACATCACATTCTTGTTGTCTTTGACGATTAGGTCCATTATATTGTCTACCACTATAATAGATTGAGCATTTGTTTGACCTTTACTTTCCCCTTTTCGAAAATCTACTAAAGCATTTCCTAGATAACACATTTCCTAGAAAAAAATATATATTATAACACAAAAACATATAGTATTTAATTTAAAAAACTTTCAATTCCTGCACCATTTTACATTTAATTATTTATATCCTTTGATAGCTCAATTAAAACTTGGGAAGCCCATCTGATTAAAGTGTCAACCCAAAGACCAGCTTAGCTTATTCTTTTTTTTTTTTTTTCATTTGGTAGTATTCGACAAATTAGACTAAATTTATTTCCAAAAAAATTAAAGTAAATTTCAGAAACCCTCCATGTATTATTCTAATTGTCAAAATACTTCTGGTGTATCATTTTTATTAGCAACAAATCCTTTGTAAATCATTATTATTTTCCCAATATCTTTATAAGGGGATTATTCTTAAAAAAATAATTAAGTGAATAATTATGCCTTTTGCATTTTCTTTGAAAGAAAAAGTAACAAGTAAGGTTATATTTGTTACTTTTATTGCAAATCATGAAGAATACTCGCATTTAGAGTAAAAACATAATAATGAACTCAGGACCTTTTGATTTTGTGGCCTCAACTTTGCATGTACCACTAGATTAAAATCTTATTAACGCATCAGATAGGATGAAATGTCTTTAACTTGTTATAAATATAGAGAATTAATTTTTTCGCTAATAAAAAATACGGAGTACTATATAACAAAGTAAGAGTAGAACTTTAATTAACACAACAAGAATGGTCTAGACTTGTTGACTAATTGTTATTTTAATAAAGTTGGAATTTTCAATTATCATTAAAATGCACCACAATTAAATTAAGTGGCCGATATGAAAAAAATTATTCTCTAAAACTTGAGAAAAGCATGAGCTCGGATCTTGTTAAACAAGGAACAACAAGCATGTGAAATGCATCAAGTGCCAACCAATTAAGAAAAAGCATGCAAAGTGCAGTGTACAGAAAAAAAAAAAATAGTACTGATCACTGACTTAATAAACAATAAAATAGATAAATTAATTAGCTACGAATTAATAATTAAATGAGTTATAGAAAAAAATTAATTAATAATTAAATTGAAAAGGAAAAGTGGTAGTAAAAGAAGAAAAAAAGTAAAAGGTCCGACAGACAGATGGGGACACTACACAGGAAGGAGACACCAAGGATGGACAAAGCCATCTTCTCTTTATTGCTCACAATTTTACACCAAATGCAATTTAATTTAATAATAGGAGCTAGGGACTATAGTCCCAAATGCCAAATGTCTGCAACTTGGATTAGAAGTGTTGGGTTGGGTTGGGTTGGGTTAGCTCATCTCTGAATTAATTTAGTCCGAAGTAAGTCAGATTGAATTCAATTAAATATTAAGTTTTAAAATTATCATAAATATCTTATTTCTACAACAAGTTTGTTCTTTTCTTTGTCATTTTTACAATTAATTTGTTAACATTATATTATTATTCAGCGTTTTCAAGCATTCTTCACGATCTAGTGAGATATAACAGACAAAAAGTTCTATTAACATACATGACTACTTATTTTTAGGAATTTAATAAATTTCGTTAAAAAACAGTGATATTGATATTGATGTATTAACTTATGTTGTTACGCGAAAATATGTACAAAATTAAGATACTGAATACAAGATTTACTCATATTAAATATTATTTATTATCGAATTCAATATTTTAACAGATAAATATTGAATTCGAGTTTTTAACATATTGAGTGGACTTAGATCTAAATTTATTCCACACATTTTAATTTATGAATCTTCATAATCCGATCAGATCTATCAAACACCTTATCATATAAATTCTAATAATTGGATCACATTCGAATTAATTTGAATTAGAATCTGCTTCGTGGACAGTGTTAGCTTAGATGCCTAATTAACGATTAACAAGGCTAGAGAAAGATAAAGAAAAAAAATAATGTTATTAGGGACAAGTAGATTGGCATTTGTCCAATTGGGACGTCAATTGCTTGATGGATGAAATTATGAAACCCTGGCCCAACTGAAGATATATTAACAGGGAGGCCCATCTTCTTGCAAAATCCAATCTGAAATATTGGTTAATAATATTTTCGCTTTGTTTGACTTCTCCATTGTAGGCTCGTGTTCGTATTCTTATGTTCAAGATCCATTGTGGATGGTCCACAACCCAGAAATGTAAAAACATTTAAATCCTTTAAATGCGAAAATTTTAAATTACATGGTATTGTGCATTGTGTTCCCAAACACGTTGTTACATTAAACAGACATCACGTATATATTCGGTGCATCAAACACAGATTCACATTATAAACAATAAAAGCCATTCAAAATTTCAAACGCAAGATGCGTATGCATTAGATCATCTCCAGTGACTTCTCAGTCTAAGTCTAGTTTTTCCTCAGTTTTAGTCCAGCTTCCCCTCAGATTTCAAGTACAACTTCCCCTTTCCTTTTATAAGTCATCTCAAATGACTCAATCTATCAATTTTATTTAATTTCAATTCTCATTTTCACAGTCTCACTTAATAATAATAATAATAATAATAATAATAATAATAATAATAATAATAATAATAATAATAATAGCAATAATAATAAAATTAAACAATAATAAATAATGCTCAAAAAATTTAAGAATACTTCTAAATTAACTTTACTCAGACATTAAAATCGAACTTCAAAATCGTCGTAATTATAATTATCTCAAGTGTAATTCAACATTTATTAATTAATTAAAGTTAAAGAAAAATGTATTTATAAATTAAAGTCAAGAAAAATTTATTTATTAATTAGAGTTAAAGAAAAATATAATTAATTAATAAAGTAAATGAATAAAAGAAAAAAAGAAGAAAAAAAACTAATTGAAAGAATAATACACAAATTTAAGGATTTTTTTTAAAATAAAAAGATTTTTTTTTATTAAATTAAAACAAAATAAATTAAAATTGAGTTTATTAAATAAGAGTTATATTTTTTAAACTAAAATTAACTTTTTAAAAATAAGACACAAATTAACTAAAACTAAAATTAAATAAGAGTTACATTTCATTTACTAAGATATTTTAAAGGAATTTTTTTTTTAAAAAAAGGTTTATACATTAAATAAAAAAAAAAAAAAAAAGAACCACAGGTGGCCACCTGCTACTGGGCCGGCCCAACAAGTGCTGGATCGATGTGTGAGGCAAGGCAATGTTGCCTTGCCTCACACCTCCAAGCGAGGGATGTAGCCCATCAAGGGGAAATTACATTGATAACCCCTTTAATCATTTTAGTTCGTCAATTTTATCCCCCTAAATTCAACTTTCCCCTCCCCTCTAATCATAGGAGATGCCCGGCCTTGTGGTACCATTTTTTCTCAATTGATGAAATTAAACATTTTCTTTCTTTTCTCAACTCTTCAATCTTCACCATCTCGATCGCCGTGAGTTCTGCCACTTGCGCCCTACCTACATCGAGAATTCCATTCACATTACTATTGATTACCCTTAAAGTCAAACCCGATGTTTTCTTTACGAAGGATTGCGTACGGATTAATAAATATAAGAAATAGCCACTTTTTTTAAGCAAAATTACAAAATACTCTTTTGGTCAAATAATCACAACATTAATTACAAGCATTAACGAGAAGGGTTTGAACTCGGAACACGACAAATAAAAATAAAAATAATAATAATAACCGTAATAACAATGTAATTGTGAGGGATGAAAGAGATGAAAATTTAAAATTAAAACTAATAATGTTACATCTATTGTTATTGTTATTAAATATTACACAAAATTTTTAATAACCCCGTACGATGGGGGAGCACCTCCGGTCCGATTGAATATGCCCTTAATATCCCTTTTGCGTGTTCGTCCATTCTTTCTTTCCCAAGGATAAAACTCCAATTCCCCACCACTTGGATGTTACTAGAACAAAATACAATCAGAATTCATCTCTAAATTCTTCCTGAAATGCAAAATCTCGAAGTATTGACTTCTCCATTAGTTATACCCTCACTCGTGCTCGTATTCCTATATTCAAGTTTATGTCATCATTTTTTTCAATTTCAAGAAACTAAATCAAAATGAAGATAATGGATTATTCAAATCCATTGTGCATCCACAATATAAACACATTAAAAATCTTTCAATGCAGAATATTCCTTTTGTTAATAAAAAGTATTTTTTTCTATAATTGCATGGTGGTATTGAGCGTTTTATATATTCTCAAACACGTGAGTCTTGGTTTGCTTATTTAATTATTATAACTTCCATTTTCTATTTGATGAATTTATTTTTGATCCTATATTTTTCATATAAAGTTAGCAGTTTTTTTCCCTTATCAATAAATATACTACAAGTAGACGTACCAGATTTGTTAAGAGATTATGTAATAATATTTCCAGCTGGATTACAAGCAAGCATATACGTGGTAGATTTTACGTTACAATATATTACAGAGTAGCCCCATAAATACATGGGGATAATTCAAATTCTATGAAGGAAAATTATAGTAATACAATAGAATTTTAGATATAATAAGTTAATTTTATTCCTATTTAATAATTTAGGGTCAAAATCAAATGAATAGACATTAATTACACATAATCATACACAAGTTTGGATTCCTAATTAGCTTTTCCTCCTATATAAACACCGATGGAGATCGAGCATCACAAGAATATATATCCTCCTCAATTGCTCAAATTAAATGGGTTCAAACAGGACACATCTTAGTTTAGTATTTGCGTTTGTATGTTTGTCCTGCAGCTTGTTTCATGATTTTCAATGTTTTGCAGGAGTGGGATATCCACTACCTTCAATTTGTACAAAACAAGAGTGTGCTCCATATCAAGTGATTCACACTCAGAATGAATTTGAAATAAGGACTTACAACAGCTCTACCTGGATTTCAAGTCCTATAATCACTTCAAATTCCTACAAAAGCGCAGTTCGTGATGGTTTTATTACGTAAGAAACTCAAACTCGTTTAAAACACGAAAAACGTAGAAATTAGTTAAGAGACTTGAAAAAAAAAATTAACTTCATCCATATATATATATATAGAGAATTGCATGTTTGATAACTTTTTGTTTGTGTAATTAATTTTGACAGCCTATTTAATTACATTAGAGGCAACAATACTAGGAAAGCGGAATGGGACATGACCGCCCCAGTTCTAGTTGACATTCTACCGAAGTCATCCTTCGAGGTGTATTTTTACGTGCCACAAAAATTCCAAAATAATGTTCCGGCCCCTTATGAAAGCCAACATATCCAATCGGTGAAGTTGCCCAAGAAGAAGTTCGCCGCCGTGAGAAGATTCAGTGGCTACCTCGACGATGCAACCATTGCAGAGGAGGTCGCTGCCTTAAAGAAAAGTTTGCAGGGCACCGCCTCCGCCTCCGCCGCATCTTCTGTTGATTACAGCGCTGCAGATTTCAATCCGCCATGGAAAGTCAAAGGTCGAGTCAACGAAATCATATTGTGGTTTAATTAACTAATATATAATTGATTGACTTAATTATCTGTATTTTGTCAAGATAAAAATAATATTATGTAGTTGCTTTGAATTGATTAATTAATTGGGAGAAATTTGATATTATGGATATAAGACGTGTTGACTGTTGAGACACTCAAAATGAATTTTATTTTCAAAAAGTATCAAGTGAAAAATCTTATTCAAACAAATCTTTGATTTCGTATTTCATGAAAATATCACTTCTTCTCTTGAACTTTAAAATTAATATTTAAGATGAAACTTAGGGCCTGTTTGTTTGGTGTTTGGGAAAGTAGTTTGTGAGAGTAGTGGAGGTTTGTGAAATAATATCGATTTGCGTAATATTGTTTCTTTGAGTTTTGAGAGAGTGGTTTGAGAAATAAAGTAGGTATAGATTTTTTGGAAGAGTTGGATTGTAGGTGTAAAAAGTGTAAGACTTTATGTCAAATCATGTTTGTTGTGAGATAAATTGTGTAAGAGATAGATTACTTTATGTCAAATTAGAGTAGAGTTTGTATATGTTTTGTTTAGAGATAAAAAAATTTATTGTTTGTTTGGGTTTTAAGATAGTAGTTTGAGAAAATTAAGAAATAAAAATTTTATTTCAAAAAATAGAAAACATGTTTGTTTGGCATTTTTCAAACACAACTTTTTTTTTTGGGAAACGCGAAACAAACATGTTTCAAATGTCCTATAAAAAAAAGTTGGCCCAACCGGTGTATAATTTATGGTTAATAGAGCCGGTGGATCAGCATTTAACTTTAACCAATTTGTGGAGTTCGTCTAACACGAGGCTCAAGATCCTCTGTACCACTTTTGGTGTACCACCACTAAGTGATTGACACATGCACATGTTAGAATTATTATAATTGTCAAATGTGCATGTGTCAATCACTTAGTGGTGGTACACTTAAGTGGTACACCAAAAGTGGTACAGAGGATCTACACCCCTAACACGACCATTCCAAATTGGATTTAATTTTATTTTTCTTCCTTTTATTTTTTCTTTTACTTCTATACTTCGGTTTAACATAGTGTGCAAAATGAAATACGCTTTTTACATTTTAATGTAGATTTACATAAAATAAAAGGCAAAATTGCAAAAATCGTCCCAAACTAATCACTGATTTTGGATTTTCGTCCCAAACTATTCAACTTGGCGAATTTTATCCCGTAATTTAATATTTTTTGAAATATAGTCCCACCATTAATTATAAGATGAAAATCGCGCATTTGCAGTTAGATTATCACATAGTTGACGTATCATGATGTGGTAAATTTTAACATGAATAATTATAGAATATTGCAGAATTCGTCCCAAACTAATTACAAGATTGAACCGTCATTTCCATTAAATTAGAAATTTAATATTGTGATTAAATTCATAAAAAATGGTAAATTATGGGACGGAATTCGGCGAGTTGATATAGTTTGGGACGAAAAATTAAAATTAATAATTAGTTTGAGACGATATTTCAAAAAATATTAAATTGCGGGATAAAATTCGGTGATGTAATATAGTTTAGGATGAAAATTCAAAATCACTAATTAGTTTAAAACGTTTTATGCAATTTTACCAAAATAAAATAACCCATTAGAATTTGAAATAGCATATAATTTGAATAGTTGAATCGCACGTCAAGAAAGAAAAAGAAAATCTTAAACAAACCACTCAATTTTTAAGGGATAACCAACCACTCAATTAGTCAATTCCATTTTACTTCATTTATCATGGAATCTTCTTAGAGAGCATATTGGTGTTCTCTAAAAATTAAACAAATAATATTTACTGCGTTTATAATTTTATAATTTTTATCTAAAAGGGATTATCAATGCCTATAGTTCTCGACTAGTTCACATATAGAGTCCGGTGATTTTTCTATCCAGTATACTCTTTTTTTCACTTTGTGTCCTAACTTAGCCAAAGCGTCAGCCACTAAATTTCTCGATATTCTGATATGACGTATAAATATATTCCAAAGCTTAATAAACAAACTCATACAATCCTCCAAGATGAGGTCCACTTTCTGTTTGCAAAAACAAATTTCACCTTAAACAATTATCTTATATCTAAAATAAAACTACACAACTTCTACTTGTTGCGTCTTGCAAAACTCATATTTCAATTACAAACCTATAATAAACAATGACTTGACACAAATTTACTATTTTATTGATTTGACATCTACCATCTACATCCCTACTAACTCCAATATCCAAACTTAATTCGAATGAGGTTCAAATGGTTTCACTTAAACCATATATGCCAAACTAATTTTTCGAAACCCAAACCCAGCTAAACCGAAATAGAACCTAACCAAATTAGTCCCTAAGGGCAACTCCAACGTGGGCTCGGGGTGCGCGTGAGGTCCGGGCTGGGCTGGGAAGTCATGTCCAGCAGCGGGGCGGGGCGGGGCGGGGCGGCTCGCGAGGCAGCGTTGGCTGGGTCGCGGTCGTGGAGGGGAACGAAGTGGAGAATGGGGCGCGCGTCACTTGGCGCCACCTGACTGGCTCCTTTTTTTTTTTCTTTTTTGAGTTTTTAGTTGTTTTAATTATTTTAATGTACAAAAATTATTTTAATTATTTTAAATGTATATAAATTGTTTAATTTTGTAATTAAATTTTTTAATATTTGTTAATATTATATTAAAATTTGTAGTATTTGTTTTAATTATTATTATTGATTTTTAGTTACAATTCTAATTATTAATGGTTTAATAATAATAAAATTAAATAATGGTTTTAATTGTTACTTATATTAAAAAAATAGCAATTAAAATTTGTAAATATTTCGTTAGTATATCAGTTGATAATAATTTGTTAGTAAATAATTTGATTTTAATTAAAATTCTAATTATTAATAATTTTATAAGAATAAAATTAAAATTTCCCAACTAATTAGAATAAGAATTACTTGATAATATAATTGCACACTTAGACAAACAATTTAAACTAATACTTAAAGTAAGACATACTTGAATACATACTTGAAAATATAATTACACACTTAGACAAATGATTTAATCAGAATAAAATTTTCTCCTAAATTAGAATTAAAACTACTTGAAAATATAATTCAACACCGACAAATAATTTAAATTAATACTTAAAGTAAGAAATACTAAATTAATTATATTATTAAAACAATAATAATAATAATTATTATTAATATCAATATTAAAAACAATTTAAAAAACTATCATTATAATGATGAAAGTGGGGAAGAAAAAAAATTGAAAGAAATTGAGTGCTAGAAACTACAACTGAAAATGATCATCCAGAACCCGCTTGACTCGGGGGCTGCCTCGGGAATGACCCCGGAAAACCATTGGAGATGACTTAAATACTCCATGGCCGGAATATAAGGATATTCGGATGAATATTTATATTAAAATATAGCACATGAATGAAAGTAAGAAATACATAATGTATATTTTATAGTATAGTATAGTGTAGTATAGTATAGGAGAGAATCTCCGTCATAGGCTGCTCAGCAAATAAGAACAAGAACGGAATCATTACACCCACATGTTTCCCTCCAATCATTCTGTACTTTCCCTTTATTTATTTCGACATAATATTTCATGATTGATCTGTCTTTCTTATATTTTTAATATTTTTTTCTATTTATATATATAAGAGTTTGTGTCAGTAATTGACAGTAATGTTACTTGTAATTCTAATTCAGACAATTCCCCTTATTGTCATTTGTTAAGGGTTAATTCAGAGTTGATCTGCGAATTATTCGATCAAACAATTTGGTAACGTGACAAACTATATATACTACGCTTGTATTAATTTACGAATTTATCAGATCAGTTTAGCCTAAATCCGATTAGACACTCGTTTAAATATTGGATTTCGTTGTTGTCAAATAATGAAAACTAGTATACGCTCCGTGCTATGCACGGTATCACATAAATTAAGTGAAATATTATTGTATATGATTTTTTAAGAATATTATTGTATATGATTTATTAGTGCTAAAATCAGAGTGTCTTTAACATTATTGAAATGAATCAATAAAGTAAAGAGAAAATTTAAACTTGTCTTCAATTTACAAATACAAAATGTATATATAGCCACAAGATATTCGTTGAATTAATATTTATGAAAAAGTTCATGTTAATATTTAATTATGGAGATATCTAAATATATCAAAGGCTATTGATCAGATAACCGGAATATTTCGGATATTAAAATTAGATTTGAGCAAACTTCATCCTTAAATTCTTTTTATCGTTATATTGGCCTAAGATAAGTTTCTTAAAGCCACAGAATCAATTGAATTTAGTTCATGAGACTTTTTTCTAGGCTCCATTATGTTTAATCACTTACCTAAAAGTGTTTATGTCCCAACAACATATATATATATATATATATATATATATATATATATATATATATATATATATATATATATATATATATATATATATATATATTAAAATCAAGTCATGTTATTGGTGAGTTAAATCATACAATAAAAACCTTTTCATATCGATTTCACTTATATAAATATATAATTTTTTTTGTCAAATTCGAATCTTTAATGGAGCTGGCTTAAACGATGTGTTGAGACTAATGTCCCAATGGATTGAAAATAGGGAGTGCACATGATTTTCAAGATCGTACTACAAGGCATTGAAGTTTAGTTTGTTTTTTTTTTTTTTTTTTTTTTTTTTTTTACTTTCTCAAAATCGTAGGTTTTGGTATGTATGAAAACAATAAAAAAATTTGGTATGATACATGTTTTGAAATTTGGATACCTCAAAAAATCGTACCGTAAATAGAAATTAACTATTTATTTACAAGTTTACACAGTTAAATTTAAGATATTTTATCTTCCAACCTATAATTATGGGTTACACTCATCCTACACCGAAGTATTATATCCATATGAGTTGAATGATAAACACATGTGCATAAAAGGACAAAAAGTTGTCATCTCATACACTCTTGTCACTCATCCAACACCCCAGTGGATTGAAACCACCGGGTTAGGCACATAGTTTCCATAATTATGACACATAATCTATTATTAGTAATTATAACTCAAAAAATATACTCGAATACTCAAGTAGAACATATTATCGTGTTCGAATTAAATTATTCATTTACAAAAAAGTCCAAAAATAATTTTTTGAAGTATATAATTCTATCTCTAAAAGAAATAACAAACGACAAATATATTATCGTTTTTATTTCTTTAGTGAGCTACTATATTTGAGGCTCAGTCGTCTAATTTATAGGGTATTACTTTATATAACTCTTTCTTTTATAAAGTATCATGTAAAAAAAGAAAAACATCACCATTTTATTCTATCAGAATATCTTTCAACTACTAGTAGAATATAAGAGAAAAATAGTATGACGCAAAAAAAATTTCTAGAACCGTAAAATCGTACAGTGTACATTTGTATGGTATTTAAAAGTGAAGCTTGATATTACATATTTAAAAATCGCACCAATTGGTATTGCATGAATTTTACTAATAAAATCGCAGTACCATACCGTGTGCTCCCTAATTGAAAGTTAATAATAAAGTTCTCATTTTAAGGTATTTGACAATTTTCAACTCTTGAGGGTTAGGCCTCAGCCACTTAATCTGGACTTAATCAAATCCACGGGATGCAATTTTATACGAGATAAATTTATATTCACTCCATGTTAAATTAGATTCATCAAACACCGAACACCAAAATATCCAAGTCAGATGTAGCCCTATCATTATCTATCATTCGAGTTTTATGTTTGACAATTTTATCTAGGTATAGTTTGGCTTCAATTGAACAAATAATAAGTTAAACTTAACTATCGTGGAACTCTTTTCATATATATACATAACTAGAAATGATTTAGCCTTTTAATTGATTGCACAGGACTGAGGAAAAAAACCACAAGAAATCTCCACATTGCCATTTTCAGTTAGGAAACGCGATAACTTTTTGCTTCATGTGTGTGTTAGGGATGAATTTTGCCTAACTTTGGGCTTTGGCAATAATTCGGGATTGTCCTACACGTAAATGCCACAAAAATGAAATACTCTGATTGGTCTACAAATTCTTCGTTAATTAAAACTTCATTGATTAACTTGTCTAGCTAGGCTTTGATGGTATTTGGAATTTTGTATGTTGATAGAGGTATATATACTAGTATCTTTTAACATTTTTTATACACTCTAGTGAATTAATTAAAATTATTACATGATGATGCTAAAACTAAAACACAAAATTCTATTACATATATTGGCAATTTGTTAGCGCAATTAGTCACGTTTCTTAGACATGCAATGCCATTATTTTATACTATAAAGAAATTTATTTCAATGTAATTCTGCTTATGAAATTTTTAAACGAAAAAAAGGAGTAAGGTATGCAACATTGCTTTTGACAATCATAATTACAAAAACTTAATTTTTCTTTTTATTTATCAAATTAGTTTTACTAACATAATAATTGTAGTAATAATACCTTTTCAATTGTAAGGCAAACTCTACTTAATCCTTTTTAGTGTGCTTTATTATCAACGTATGGAGGAAAGTAGTAAATAGAGATAGATATCTTATAATTATAATCATGGATTTAATGTTTGTTTTCTTTGTATGATTTGATCAGTTAAATATATTATATAAAAAAATATTGAAATATTTCGAAAAAATTTAGGAAACATTACTTCATTCGTTTTTTTTTTTTTTTTTTGTCATTTCAGAGGATTGCAAAGAGATTAAGAAATGTAATAATTAAATAGTCATTCTTTTGAAGAAAAATTCCCGAAACACCATTTTAGTCAAATAATCGCATCATTAATTAGCATTAATTATAAACGTTAACAAAAAGGCTAAAATTGTTAGAAAAAATTAATTTTACATTGAACAACTAAAATGACAAATAAAAGTAAAATTTTTTTTTGCCAAATCGACAAATTAAAAAAATCGAATGGAGTAAAAGATATATATTTAAACAGAAACTATTATATATTTTCATTTCAATTTAAATAAAAATAGAAAATTTTTGAAAAAATTTGAACCCTAAATAGAATTGTCACCAAATAGTACTATTGCTAGTAATAAATTAGGGATGGTCCACAATTGATGAGCTCAACTTGTAGTATTAATTTCATCAAGTTCAATAGTATTGAATTTTGCTTTCATAACTATGCCAAATTAGTTCCAAGCAGTTCCCACATTATGTCTTAATATGAACTGGACCCCTTAGATTAATTAGCTCCCGATTTTTAAAAATTACAAAATTGATTGTAGAGCCGAGTGGGACATTTATCCACATTTCGCCATGGCTATGGCGAAATGGAGAAACCAAAATTGGGAATGACAATTTTAAAAACACAGCATAGCGTTTGTGAAAAATGAAAATGCACATGCCAAAGTATACTCTTTAGAAAGTTAATTAAGATATCAAATTGATCTATAATTACTAATTTCTGGTCATTTGGATTTCCAACTCTAACTTTAGTTATGTTTATTGAGCTAAATAAAATATGTATCAAATAAACTAAAATAGTTAATAAGATGCTTGGAAAAGGTTAGCCTTCATGAATTGTTTAACTTATATTTGAATTTTCTTAGAAGGTTTTCATATAATGTGTTCGACATGTCCTAAAATAAATTAAATCAGATATAAAACATAATTGTCGTCGAAGAAAAATAAATTAATAAGAGAAATATTCTTCACCTCTTATGTTGGTTTCTAGTGGAGCCATGAACTAGTTCGGGACAATAATCTTTTTTGTATTTCATGATGATCTGATAAGTGTTTTCACCAGTCTGACTTTACACTAAAATAAATTTAAAACAGATAATTATGGATTACAAATTTATTTAATGTTGTATAATTAGGAAAGTAAGCAAAGATTAATGATTGTCTTCCAAGATAAATTACTATAAAGTACGAATCTTCTTGACATGGTCCGCTCATGTACTGTACGCCACTGCCAAAAGTAGTGTCAAGTACATAAGTAATGTAAGCCCATTTATTTCCCAACACGTGGTATAAAGGTGGGCCCTATCTCTCTTCCCATGCCTCAAATTTAAAATCATATCGATCGATCAAAACACAAGAGAAGAGAACTTATATAACTTTGAAATCTTTTCAAAAATAGTCTTTTATATCTAGTACTTTATTTTTCATTTAACTTTAATTTCAATTCCAGTTTTATATATAACAGATATCGCTTTCTAATTTCAATAAGTTTTACTTTTCGATTTGCAATCATAAATTTTGTTATTTAACTTTCAATTTTCATCCTCTTATTACAATCTTTATTACAATTTTTTTCTTTGGTAATAGGACCAAATTAATTTGTAATTGCAGTAAAAATATTTGAAGCTTATTGAAAGTTGTAGGACTAAATTTGTGTTTAGTATAGTTACATGACTACTTATGAAATCTTTTTACAGATACAAGATCATTTTTGAAATGTCGCCGAAAAGAAAGGACCTTTTATTTGGGTTTTGCTAGTTGTTTTGTAGATTTCTTTTCTTTAATCTATTGGGAAAAAATGTTTGTATGAGTATTTGGAAATGAAATGAATAATAAGTTCAAATTGATATGTTTTTTGGTATTATGGAAAAAGAATGAAGGTAACAAATACATTTTTTTTTTCCGTTAAAACCAAGTTTTTATGTAATTGAACTAGAATAATATATTGGCAAAACTGTGAGTTTCTTTTTTTGTTCCATACAATAGGGTGATATACTGCTTTCGTATTAAGATTACGTTGAACTGTACAATTAATACCATAATTTGACATATGATTGCACATTTTATATTATCGTAAATTATTTGGATGAAATTGACCACATATTTCACACGTGGTTGTGAACTCGACATGTTTGAGGAAGAATTCATTTTTTTTCTGATGGAATATCGAATTACACAATTTTTTTGGAGCTTTTCTTTTGATAAAATAATATTGACTAATCTAAAGAATCTTGACCATAAATGCCGAGTCAACGTGATTTTTCCTCCAAAATGTTGAATCAATTTTATCCAAATAATTAATGGTGGTGCGAAACGTGCAATAATATATAAATTTATAATATTATGATACGGAATGTACAGTTTGCTATATCTTGGTGCCACAATTGTAAACTACTCTCTTGTATAGTACTAAAAAATTAACCATAACCATACTATAATAATTTTCTTCAAATCTATTCGAAGTCTATTTATATTTTTCTAAAAACAAGGGGAATTATCTCCAGTAAAGTAAGATTGTTTTCTAAATTTGAGATGAGAACTTATGATAAACCTCTGAGTTTTCGTAGAGTGTTGAAATGCTTTGTAGAAAAATAAACAAAAGAACCGTGATTAAGTGCGATATATTTAATTAATACTACTACTACCATTAAAATTCTTATATTAATACAGCACATACTTCGAGGGCCATTCCAAAATTAAAGGCGGCCTCACCCAAACCTGACCTGACCTGTTTTTAGCACTGCCCTTCCTACCTAAACCACTTGAAAATTACTAAAAAGTGATGCACAAATTCAATCGTTTGGTAATGGCAGCCAAGCCCTTTTTTGGATTTAACCCAAACCCGATAGATAGATATATCAGTCCAACTAACAACATCCCGAACCGACGCAACGTGTTTCTTACCTTACGCGATTAATTTCAACGGATCAGGATTTAACGGCAACCGCCACACACTTTTTTTGCTTTTTTTTTTTTTTTTTTTCCCATATCACTTATCTACAAAGAATTTTTATTTTTCTCGTGGCTATGATATGAATAACATCACGTTATATTCATAATAAGAAGGTCTATCTTTTTTAGTTTCTTCCTTCTCCAATCACTGTTAATTCTTCCGAGACTAGAATCAATAGCTAGCTAGATGTATTGATCTTGACACATATCATAATATCATTCGATCGAGAAGATTGTGAGATTTGTGTAGATACACATAACTCAAATTCTCGATCTTTGAAAATGGAATTTTAATATATTACAATTATTAAATCTTATTACAAATTAAATTCATAATTTAATTTATAGTATTATCCAATTGTTACTGATCATAACTAATTAGTAAGTAAGTAGACCAAATTATAATAAAAATCTACTCATAAAAGTTTCTAATGCAGTGATCTACATATATCAGCATGTATCATTTATTTATTTGTGAAGAAAAGAAAAGAAAAGAAGATTAGATTAGATTAACCTAGATAGATAGATATAAGTGAATAGTCCTGGGACATCGGAGAAAAATTGGGGTGGGTGTTCTTCTTGTGGGTCTCTTCTTTTTCTATTTCCATTTCCATTTTTTCTGTCTAAATCTTATTCTCCTCCAGCCTAATTTTTATTCTTCTTTTTCTTTCAATTTTCTTCTCTCCTCAACCTCCGATCCTCCTTCTCTCTCTCATCCTTTTCCAATTTTGTTTTCATCTCTGCAATCAATCATTATCGAGCGGTGGAGACTAGGATCTCCGCCGTGCCTCGCCGGAAACTGACGTAATCGCAGATTCGAACTGCAGAAGCTGAGAGAGAGTTAGAGAGAGAGAGAGAGATAGAAAGAGAAAGAGAAAGCAGAAAACCGCCGATTTCATCTGACACAGATTGAAGCGGGGGAGAAAGAGAGAGAAAATCGATACGTATTTTTTATTGAGGAAAAAAAAAAAAAAAAAGAAAGAAATTATTCAGATGAGATGATACATCATAATACATGTTGTTGACGTGCATTGTAGGGAAAACAGCAAGAAAAAAATGAAGAGAGAGAAAAGCATCGAAGAAGTTTTGGAGGAGGTTATTTGCACGGCACAGATACCTAGATCTCTTCTTCAATCTCCCTTCTCCTCTTCCTTGCCTTCTGCCGCAATTTATTCCCTTCTCTTGTCGTCTTTCTTAAATTCTCACTTGATTTTCTCTTTTTCTCCACTCCCTCAATTTCTGTAGCGTTGTTCAAATCTCTTCTGTTGTTGAATCCTACTCTTTGTTGTCTTCTCTGCACTGTTTTCTTTTCCTCCCTGCTGATATGGTGTTGTAATCTTGGAGGTGAGATTTTATTTGTGTAATTTCTTTTTGTTGAATTTTGGGGAATTGGAGTTGTCCAGACGTTGATCCTTTCAAATTTTGCTGTTGTAAGTCCAAATTTAGCAACTTTCCGCGGTCTAGAGTTTGAATTTTATTGGGGGGTTGATTTCAGTTAGAGTTTTAGATTACCTTCCCTTTTTCTCGATCTGCAAAAAATCTGCAAATTTTGTTTTTGGATTAGATTAAGTAAATTTTCTTCCAAAAAATAGTTGCCTTTTTAGCTGTTAGATCTAAATGTATTTTTTACAATTATGAATTTGGTGAAAAATAGGTGCTCAAATACCAGTTCTTGGCAGGTTAATTATGAAACTGATATCTAAATTGAACCTACTCTGCTTGTGATTTGAAGTTTTATTAGGTCTACAAACTTATGTTGTCTCTTAGGTATAAAGCACATTGGGAATACTTATTCTACTTGTAGTTTCTCTCCAGGGTTGTTGGGCTGTTATTCAGGTGTTCAGTCTTTCTGTTATCTTGTTGTCCAACTTATGTATCATCTTGTGTATTAAATATGCAGGTTTCTCAGAGGCGGTTTCTTACAGAATTGACAGTGTTTGCGATTTGGTAGAAGCCAAAGATTGGATCTTTTTGGGCTAAGATCAGTGATGCCATCTGATATGATGAACCCTCGCGGTTTGTCTCCTTCGTCTTTCTTTCTTGATGAGGTGTGTTTCTCTGTTGTGAAAAAACCACATAATATATAATTTCTTGGAATTTTATGATATGGTTGCACTCTTCAATCAATATTAACTCCCTCCCCACACACTTCATTTGGTATAATTTCCTATTTACATCCTTTGCAGAGACAAGTTGGTGCTCGGAAGATGGAACACATGCCTGATTACTATGGTGAGTAGTCTTGCTGTTTGTATGCCGCAGGTTGCTATTCTGTTGCTCATGATTGTATAATATTTTTTGGAAGGCTTCTACTAAGCGCAAGCTTGAATTAGTCTTAATTACTCTTTTCCCGCTGTGAATCGGGAAGGGGGATGAGTGTCTCTTCTTTGCTTTTGAACCTTTGTAAAATACAACCTGTCCAGGTTCCATTTCATCTCAGCATTTACCAGAAAAATACTCTTTAGAAGGTCTATGGGATCTGATATTTTGTATTAGATCTGCAGTATGATCAACATTTTTTAATTTGCATTTTAATGGCAAAACTCTGCATCTCTGAGCTGGATTAGGAAAAAAGTAAGATATATGTGGACTATTAGTTCTTGGACTGAAATGCTCAAAATTCTTAGCGAAAAAGTTCTAGCTAGAGTTAGTCTCAATTAATTTCAGTCGAATTTTAACTTAATAATGTGTGTTGATGGAACAATTTTATGTGACCATCTTACGATTGCAAGATAATCCAGCCCTTTTTTTGGTAGTGGAGCTATTTTCCTTAATAGTTTATATTCTTGGTGGATTTACTCCCAGGCGTATTGTCTGTTTATATTGCGTCTATTTTATAAAGATGGACCCGGACATACACAAAAAATTATAATATTTAAATTGTTCTTCTTGACAGGCTATTTTTGTTTAAATCTGAGTCATTTTCTCTGGGGTCTGGTATTATATGATTCAGCTTTCCTACTTGAGCTACGTTTTACGAGTTGGTGTTGGTGGCCTAGACCAACAAATTTTGACTGAAAGATGTAGTTTTAGGTTTATTTATATGTAGTGGGACTAAATATTTGAGATAAAAAACATCATTATACCTGTAGAATAAGCATAGGGTCATACCAGTATGAAACACATGAATATAATAGTGGTGGAAAATGCACGGCAGCACTTAGTTTGGGTGCAGTATAACTTGTTTGCTGGGTAACCACCTTGTGTTCCAAAGACATCATTACAGACTATAGAGGTGTCTGCTGTTTGCACTAGATGCAACTTACAAGAGACGCGACTGACCTCAAATTTGATCTTTTGTTGTTTGTTAAACTAATTCATATCATGTGGTGCATTTGGGATAACCTTGAGTTAATGATGATTATAACGTGCATTATGCTATTGTGTTACTTTTGCTTTTAAATAACACCACTCTCTTGTTTTGGTTTAACAAAATTAAAGAGTCTGTCGCTGAACTATTTTACATTATAAATTCATGACTTGCACATATCATGTTGTGGTGAACCACTTCAATAACCTAACAACCGAAGGATATCTCCAAGATCCAGTTTTTAAATTTAGCCTGCAACAGAAACGTTAGCAAAAACTCGAGAAGGTTCCTGGTTTTATGTGCTTCTGTTCATATGATTATGTTACCAGAAGAGTTTCTCAAGTCTTGTTAACTAAAAGATTGTTTAGAAAAGTGATTATTACATTGTTTAAATTTTGAACATTCCCTTTCCTTGATAAACACATGAAATATGCAATTTGCACTTTAGGAAGGTAAAATCTAATGCTACTAGTGTAAGTGCCCGTAACTTTTTGAGAAAGGACTTTTATATAAAATTCCTGCATGTATTCTGAATTCTTACATCTACTGTTAGGCTTCTTGGAACATTTTTCAAGCTTTCTCCATTTTTGGGATGTTTTGCAGGTTCAAAAATGGGTGGAACATTGAGAACAACAGGTGTTGCTTCACCAGCTTTTGAGAACAGAGTCTTAATGGATTCTCAGATTGCAAAGGGTATTGATCTTCCTGAATATTATCTCAGTAGTGGTCAAAATGTTAACCTCCCGTTAGGGCAGCATTTCGTTGGAGCAGAAAGAGCAGCCAGTCGTACCTTGCCAAGTGCTGCTCACCATGATCTAGGTGCTAGAACTAATCTGAATACGGAGATTGCTTCATATGGTGGAGATAAAATAAATCTCATGGCTGCTCAGCATGAAAACAGTCTCTTTTCAAGTTCAATGTCCGATTTATTTACTAGAAAGTGTATGTCCTTTCTTCCCTCTTAAGTCAACAAATGCTTAAATCTAATCCTATATCTGGAACTCATGCCAAATAATCTACATCAACTATGCCATTAATTGCTTAAAATCTTGAGATGCAAGATGAAGCTGACTTGTCACATCTATCTTCTGACATTCAAATTTTCAAAAAAAAAAAAGGAAAAAGAAAAAAAGAAGTGGTTTCCTCATTCTCTCTGTCTTTCTCTTGCAGTAAAATTACCATCAAATAATGCTGTATATGGTCACTCTTTTGGTGCTGCTGCCCCTTCCCACTATGAAGAAGAGGAGGAGCCTTATGAATCACTTAAAGAACTTGAAGCTCAAACTATTGGTAATCTTCTCCCTGATGACGATGACTTGCTTTCTGGTGTGACTGATGGGTTTGACAGACCTAATCATGGAGAAGACATGGAAGATCTTGATCTGTTTAGCAGTGTTGGAGGACTGGAACTTGGAGAAGATGGCTCCTCGCGTAGAATTTCTGAAATATCTGATTTTAATTATAATAATCAGCTTGGAGCAGTATCTGGCGATTCCAGTTACGAGGAACACCCTTCTGGGGAGAATCCCTCTAGAACACTCTTTGTGAGAAATATAAATAGCAGTGTTGAAGATTCTGAACTACAAATGCTTTTTGAGGTAAGTTGTGATTACCTATGGACTTCTCAAATAGTAAGTTCAAAGTATTTTCATAAATATTCTCTTTGGTCTGAATCCTTATTTTCAATTATGTAACTGTAGCAATTTGGAGACATCCGAACTTTGTATACAGCATGCAAGCATCGGGGATTTGTTATGATATCATATTATGACATAAGAGCAGCGTGCAATGCGATGAGAGCTCTCCAGAACAAACCATTAAGGCGTAGGAAACTTGATATACATTTCTCAATTCCAAAGGTAATTTCTGCTAAGTTGCATTTTCCAGCACTCATTTCAAAGACTTATGAAATATGTCTTTCCATTGGTCATCTAAATCATGAATTATTCTGACTTCTGTGTTTTTATTGCTGCCTGATGCTTGTTCAGGAGAATCCATCAGAAAAGGATATAAATCAGGGCACTATTGTGGTTTTCGATCTTGATTCTACTATTTCAAATGACGAGCTCCACAAAATTTTTGGTGTCTATGGAGAAATCAAGGAGGTGAGTTCAGGTGCCAGCATTACAACCTCAGTTCACATTCTATTGGAACCACTAACTTTTTTTTTTTTGTGTGGGGTTCAGATTCGTGAGACTCCTCACAGACGTCATCATAAATTTATAGAGTTTTACGATGTCAGAGCTGCAGAATCTGCTCTTCGCGCATTGAACAGGAGTGAATTAGCTGGAAAGCAGATTAAGCTTGAAGCAGAAGAATACTGTCTTCAGTCACAACAGCGTGGCCCTCCTAATGACTTGGCAACTGGATTTGCTGGTAATTTTTTTTCTTGTTGTCCAGATGGCTGATTGGCTTTTCAATTAACTAATGTGTTGAAATAATATACCAGGAGCTCTTTCACTCGGGGTTACTGCACCTAGTATGGATAATGGAACCATTCCTGGCCCACACTCGACAAAGGGAGGCCTTATTAATCCACTCCTGGATAATGTGCTTCACCATGGGGTATCGTCTAGTGTGCCCAATAGTTTATCCGCTTTAGTAAGGAATGAATCAGGAAATCAATCTAGTATTATTACTGAACGTGGCCACCTACTGAACCACCTGAACTTTGACCACCAAGGCTCACCAAATCTTCATCCTCATTCACTTCCAGAATATCATGATGGTTTAGCAAATGGGACTTCTTTTGGTTCTCCAAGTATCATGGCTGCAAGTGTCAGTGCTCGACTACCAGAAATAATTGATAACCCGCAGTTTCGTAGATTCAGCTCAAATGGGCAGTCAATTGAGTTTAATGAAGGTAATAACTGCTGAGGTCTCATTTCTTCGTCCTTTTTAATTAATGTATCTTTGCTAGTTAGTTAGTAATACATGCTGAGTCATATGGTCTTTCTTCAGCTTTTAGTTCCCCTGGAAATGGAAGCGGGCGTCACTACATGTGGAGCAATTCACATCATCCACAATCTCAAGCTGTTGTGTGGCCAAATTCACCATCATTTGTCAAGGGAATCAGTGCTGCTCATACTCAACATTTGCATGCAGTTCCTAGAGCACAATCTCATATGATGAATACACTTCTACCTAACCACCATGTGGGATCAGCGCCATCTGTCAATCCTTCTATCTGGGACAGGCGACATTCTTACGCTGGGGAATCACCCGATGCTACTGTATTTCACCCAGGTTCACTTGGGAGCATGAGGTATCCTGATAATTCTCCGCACCCTTTGGAATTTAGCCCTCATAACATGTTTCCTCGAAGTGGTGGAAATGGTATGGACATGCCAGTTCCTTCAAAAAGTATTGGATTACATCCCCATCATCAGAGAGGCATGATTTTTCCTGCAAGAGGCCAAGTGATTCCTATGATGAGTTCATTTGATTCTCCTAATGAAAGGACTAGAAATCGCAGAAATGAAGTCAGTTCAGGTCAAGCTGAGAACAAGAAACATTTTGAACTTGACATTGACCGAATTTTACGAGGAGAAGATAAGCGGACAACTCTTATGATAAAGAACATTCCTAACAAGTACGTATCAATCCTTGATTTGTATATTCACATTTTACATCCCAAACTCACCACTCTTTTCTAGATATCAATTCATTTGTTGATAAGAATTTTGTGTTGCAACAGGTACACCTCAAAGATGCTTTTGGCTGCTATTGATGAACGCTATAGAGGGACATATGATTTCATTTACTTACCCATTGATTTTAAGGTGAGTCTACTTTCATTATTTAAGAAGTTTTTCATTTTCAATAAATTCTTCCCTCGGTTAAGCAACAAGTATATTCCGTGTTTAATTCTCTGACATCCTTATTGTTGCAGAACAAATGCAATGTTGGTTATGCATTTATAAACATGACTGAGCCTTCCCTCATAATTCCTTTTTTCCAGGTATATTCTCACATAATTCTAACTGTTTCCTATTATATTGAAAGCAAAGGTTAAGTTTTCTTGTTTTCGTGTTTGCAGACGTTCAACGGAAAGAAATGGGAAAAGTTTAATAGTGAAAAGGTCGCATCTTTGGCGTATGGTCGAATACAAGGAAAGGCTGCCCTCATTGCACACTTCCAGAATTCAAGCTTGATGAACGAGGACAAGAGATGCCGTCCTATCCTCTTCCATACAGATGGTCCTAATGCAGGTGATCAGGTATGAACACAGTTGCCTAGAACATTTTCATTACTCGGAATGAACCAGAAAAATCATAGGGCTTACTTGTCTATTACAACAACAGGTTCCGTTCCCAATGGGGACTAATATTCGACCAAGACCTGGAAAAATGCGAGCAAGCACTGAGGAAAACAATCAAGAAATGGCACCAAATTCTCTAAATGGGGAGGATTATTTTAATGGAGAATCATCTTCTGGTTCGGGCAAGGATTCAGATTGAGCTGCTGCTTCCATTTTGTGACCACTAACCTTGTAGAATTGAATATATTTAAGTAACTGGTAAAGAAAAACATTATCTTTATGAATTTTGGAAAACACGAGAAACTGACGGATTGCCTAACCAAATCATTGCACTGTTCACTTGTAATGGAGTTTCTACTGCAAGGCAACAAGGGAGCAACATGGGAGCTTCAAAATTTTGGACAATTTTGAGGAATTTCGTTCTGTGTGTATAGAGTTTCTGAACGACAACAGGATATTATGTATGGAGAGGAGGCTTCTCCTGCCATTCCTTTTTCTCTTGGCACTTTTTGTTACATCCTTTTGTTTGCTAAGAGAAGTCTGAAGACACTTTTAGTGAAATTTTTGTTGTGATTAAGTGATGCTGTTGTAACGTTTATTTGAAATTTGAGTATCTATATTAAGTCATTTCCCCCGGTTTTAATAGACCCTCTTCTATTGATGTTAATACAATGCTCTTCGTGGCTTACTTGCTATCGTTTCTACCGTTGGTAGTGTATATAAGGGTGAAACTTGAGAAGTATCGTTGTTGATTCTTAGTTTGATTTATTTGAAGTCTCAACGGGCTTGATTTGATAGCTTGGTATGTTTTTGTGTGTGCCGAGGTTCGAAGGGTGTTTAAACTTTAAAGTCACCAAATAAAAAACACTTTTACGAAGCTTGTTTGATGTGTTTAACAAATTGATCTCAAATGAGCTCGACTTGAATATTACGTAATTTAATTTGATTTTCAACCATAGATGTGAACAAAAGTATAGTTGAACAGCATAAATTTCATTTTAAATTTCATTTTAAATTTCATACTGGGTAGTCTCAGCATAAATTTTGCTCTATAGTTAAACAAAACAAAATCGAACTAACTTCAATCCGTATGAATACTAATCAAGTACTTTTTCTACATATATTCTTTCAATTTAAAGCATACCCTGTCGAACTCCGATCAAACAAATTTTTCTATCAAACAATTAATATTGTTCAAATTTGGATGAACTTTTATCAATCGAACTTGAAACGAACATCAAATAGCTTGATTTGACTTTCTATCTTAACAATTTGTGCTTTCTTGTTGTATTGAGATTTACATATAATTCTCAGAAATTGAAAGGACACTACAGCAATTGAGCTTTGCATATCAAGAATTTGAGGCCTTGAAAAATATGAGCAAAACCCTAACTTCACAAAAGTCTTAAAAGTCATCATCATTCAACGAAACTTCTTCCCAACCAAATCAATTAAAATCAATCATCAGCAAAACTTGTCCTGGTGAAAACAGTCATTTTGGGTACAAAATGTCATAATGGCCTGGTCGGTATAACAAGGTCACAAATGGTTTGACTGCCTCAGAGCCACTGGCACTAGTAGCATTGGTGAGATCACATGCAACAGGAGTGAAATCGTGATGGTTTACACTAACACTGCTGCCTTTATCACCATGACTTCGGTCAAGATACACTACCCGTATAGGCACACCCAATGCATCTGACAAAGCCGTAATGTGAACATGATCGCTTTCTTCGCCCATAGGTTCGACTGATGATTTGCAAAACTGCTGCACTGAGGTATTTGTCAAGCCTTGGATAAATGGTTCATAGAACTCTGACCGTTTTTTAATCTCGCCAGAGGCAATAAATCTGAAGAACATTACAACTAGCCAAAAAAATAACATTAGCTGAGACAGGGGGGAAAAAATTGTAAAACAAAAGTCCCATTAGTGGTACTCACCATAGTCAGATACTGACTGATCTCTACTCCTCTGTACAAGTTCATCATGGCTGCATGGACATAATAACAAAAATTAGCTAAATTCACATAAAGGAAAAGGAAAAAACTGTGGGATAATAATTCCTAAGATAGGAGATCAGAAGTAAATAATAAGTTTCTCAAACCTAATGGAATCTTCATTCCCCGAAAGAACACTTTCGAGTTGCTCGAGGAATAACTGAAAAATAAGCAGATAAACTCAGAAAGGTAGAGCAATCCTTAGACATCACAGAACTTATGCATGGTAGTATGCGAGAAAGAGAGCAAAAACATGTACACCAATGCAACAAAGTAAACAACCGTGTGTTTTGGGACAAGTTCATCAGTACCGTAAAAAAGTCTTCAAAAGTAAACTCTACATAGCCCAAACTGAGAAGTGTCTTTCTGCATTCCTCCACATTGGTTTTGATACGGTCAACTTCTGCTCGATCTTGTGATTCCAGAATATGCTCCTAAACATTTTGGACCACTCAGTTATTCATTGTTTGAAGTACAAATTATGAAATCCCACTGTAGATATGCACATATAAGGTTACAAGAACTCAAATAATGGGACATACAAGGTAAGCAAACATGAAGCTCCGAAAGAAGCAATTCCCATCTCCCCGTGTTCGCCTAATGGCAGCATATTGCTCGTTTAGCAGCTGCAGAAGTCATGATTAATGAGTAGCTACCAAGAATAAATAACCGGGACTAGACATTCAAAATAATGCAGATTGCAGACCTTTATTTTCTCCAGCAAAATTGGACTTCCGGACTTATATTCAGCTGCTAATGAAGTGAGAGGTTCCTGTGACATCATTACCACAATCATTTAATATTGATCGATAAAACGTATAAGAAGTGAGTACAATTGCAAACTCCAACTTTTTAATAGTGTAGTCTGTAAGGCTCAGTTTCGAGTCCACATGCACATGGAACACAAGCTAAAAGATTAAGTTAATTAACAGATATGAATTCATAATTCTAAATCCAAGAACTAACTAATCTAATTTAGAGTGAACGATAGCTATAATTGCTGCCAAGATATATAGACAAACCAGCTGGATTTTCAAGACCATAAATTTTCACATCTAGATAGGGTCCAAAGGAGATTGCCTTTTAAAATTCAGAAAAATACGTTCACCTCCCATCTAATCCTAAAACCTATCAACCGGCTTTGATCCCTAAACTCAATCAAAATATGCATCTAAATTTATGAAATATATTCAATACAAAGATGCATTGAAATATAAAAAGCAATAACTACATCCATTCAATCATAAGTGACTGCAGAATATACCAAAAGATATGTCAACTATTTCAAGGCAATTTGTTTATAGCGAGAGTAAATATAAAAACCATCACTTTACAATAAAAGATGATAGATGGGGTATGGAGTTTCTTGCCTTGTCACCAAGGAAAGGAATTTTGCCAGCTTCCTCAGTTACGATGGCGGATTGTTGCTGAAGAATATCATCGTCCCTGAAATTTGCCCAGTCATCAACTTCAGATGTTTGTACAGAAGTCTCAGAGGCGTCCTGCTTCTGCATCTTAGCCTCGGTTTATCTACCTTTGAAGGCTCGTCTGTATAACTCTAATTATCTAAAGAAAATATGAACCAAATATGAATGTTGGAAAATACGCAAATGGAAAGATAGTGCAGATTTACACAATACAAATTTAAGACTCTATTCTATGAACAAGATAAACTCAAACAAACATTCAAGCAACATAAACCACAATTAAACACTCAAAGTCGCTGTATAGTATATAACATGAATACTAGGCATCCGTATTCTGGAGAATCATTTTTACTTTCTATACAGCTTTGATAAACAATTATAGCACCCGAACTGCAATACGGTAAAGACAGACTCCACCCATTGTAATTGTATGTAAGATCAACACAAAGCCACAATCTACATCTTAAATGAAATACCCATGACTATCTAGCCCTAAAATAAAGAGACATGCTAGCTAAAAATCAATATACTCTTGTAATCCAATTCACTGTTCATAGAAACTCACGAATCTTAAAAATTATATACTGGGAGCAAAATCGCAAGAGAAAGTGGATTTGACTGAAGAATTTAGAGGAAATGAAAACAGGGAATAGAAATAGAAATAGAAAAGAGAGTGTACTATTGACCAGAGCTGAATAGAGGGAGAGGAGAAGAGATTGTTGAAATCTTGATCTGCAGCTGTAGTGTACGCTCCTCTTTTTCCCCACTTTCTGTAATTCTCAACAATAACGATGTGGGTACTAGGGCAGTTTTTTTCTTTTTTGATTTAATAGAAATATACAGTTCAAATAGAAATAGAAACAGAAAAGAAAATTATTGTTATGTACTATAAAAATGTTATAAATAATGGTTAAATTACGCCATTTACATCCACATCAACTGACTGAAAATAAAAGAAACAACCAACTTATATAAGTGATTATTAAGAAATAATAATAAATATGAATATAACTTAATCTAACTAATTTATTGCTCGTTTAAGAAATATTGATTTTGGCACTATAAAAGGCAATTTAATTCTAAATATCTCCAAAGTAATGATTGGGATCATGAAATGTTAGGAACATTATTAGCATTATTTCCCTTTGCGTGTAGTGTATAAAATGAGAAGATTTATTTATACATGGGCGGATCAAGCCTTCTTTAATGTTGTCTGATTAAAGTCCGGCCCATTTAGACCAATCTGGACTAATGAGATGTCTGACTGACGTACGGCCCATCAAGATATATTAAACTTAAGTACTATTATCTTTTCTTATTTTACTTTTATGTTTAATAAGAACAATCATTCTAGGGTGCGGCCCCATTAGTTACGGCCTCACATGCGGTCAACTCCCTCAGTCGTTAGATCGGCTTACTTAAATGGTAGCCGTTGGATTGGTAACTAAAAGTTTTGGATTTAATTTTGGTTTATTTCTAATTAAAAATACAATTGACTATTAAGCCCTTTTACTTAGTTTATCAAAAAAAGAAAAAAGAAAAAATCGACTGAAAATAGAAAAGACCCGTTTGCCCCCCATTAAATTTTATGTTTTAAGAAGACGTTTATACCCCCCACTTAAAAATAGAAATTAACAATTAATTTGCTCTTTATTTCCTTCTCTTTCATAATCTTTTAAAACTAAAAAATAATTGCCTTTTATTTCATAATCATTCAAACTTAATTGATTATTTCTTGTTATTACTTCTCCACCATTTTTACACCATCCATGCCTTCAATAATCTCACCACCATTTTTGCACCTTAAATGAATCATCTCCAAAATTGCTTTACAAATTTCGAATTATAAAATGAAATTCTCAATTACTTTTGAATCCACGAAATCAATATCTCAAATCAATAATTTTGATGTATATTATACTTAATCCCCTTTTGTTTATTTATTTCTATTCGGTCGATTAAGTTCGAATTTCTTAGATAATAGTTTAAATTTCGGTCCATCCTATTAGTTAAGAGATCCGTATTCGACAATAAATAAATAAATAAAATTATATGTATGCATAGTATTTTATAAAAATAAGTAACATTGATAATATTTTACCATCAATAATTTTATTTAATGAAATAATAGTTAATAATTTGTTCATAAATAATTTTTCCGAATATTTTCATCTAAATAAAGAGAGAATTGCATTTGTGGTACCAAACTATATAACGATTACAACTTGTGGTACCATAAAAAATAAAGTTGATCAATTTGGTAACGTAAAAGCTTACGTTCATGTCTGACTGCAAAATATAAGTTAGAAATATCAATTATTATAAGAAACTTTACATATTAAATTTAACAAACATCCCTACCCCCGTCCGAGGACCCTATCTTGACTCGGAGACTAAGCTCTAATACCATTAATAACGTCCCAGCTAGAAAATACACACTTCAAAAAATCTTGTACAATAATTTCATATAAATTTTGCCCATTTACATAAAAATACTACAAGAGATTAACATTTTTTAATATTTAACAAATGTCCCTCAATTTTGAAATAAACATATTTGACCCCAAAACTTTTTGAAAGTGCATGGGGGTCCTATTAAAAAATATCAGTTTCAAATATCAATGTCTATAAGACATTTTATATATTAGATTTAAAAAAAAATCTTGTATAATAATTTCATATAACATTAGTTCATTTGCATAAAATGTCTACTTGAGATTAACATTTTTGGATGTTTCCATAAAGGTCCCTCTATTTCTTAAATGTACATATTTGGCACCAAAATCTTTTAACCAATGTACATGAAGGTTCAATTCAAAATTTCAGTTTCAAATATCATTTTCATAAGAATATTCATATATTTAATGTCAATATTTTATTATATAATGTTTTTTAAACAATATGAATAAATAGATTGAAATCATAATGTAGCACATGCCTAAATATATGTCAAAATCTTATTTTGAGAATTTTTTATGGAAATAATCAAATGTGGAAGTAAATCTCATTATATGTTATTTGTATATTTATTTGTCAATTTTAATCACATAATATGAGTTTGAACATTGGTTGGGTAGTTAATATTCTCAACTTGGAGACCTGGGTTCTAAACCCAATTGAAACAATTGTTTTAATTAAGATAATTAAAAAGGATATAAAAGACATTTCGTGTTTATGTGATAATTTAAATTTTCATAAAAAAAATAAAATTAAAAGGGTATTCTGGACATTTATAAAATCGAAAATAATTAGAAAAAAATAATCTTTAGTTACGCTGCCACATGGCGCGATTCTAAAGGGTGGCCGCACATGAGTTCAGTTACGGAGGGTCGCACCCTAGACTCCCCGTAATAAGAAAGGACCTTTAAGTGAAGTTTGGGCTTTTTATAAATGTATTATGTATGTATTAATTTGTCGATATGGTCATAGGAATTAGGCCCACTATAGAATATTTTGAGTACCTTTACATGCAGAATAAACTTCAACTTGTTAATCAAATAAAATGCATGCAGCTTTTAAAGATGGTGAAGCCGCTTCTGCCTTCATTATCCGCAATCATCAAGGATCCATTCTCTTTGCTGCCTCTTCTCTTCATGTTTGTCTTAATGCCACAGTTGCCGAAGCTTTGGCGTTAAAAGAAGCATGCTCTTATTTGAATCTTTTGAAGATTGATGATGCTACTTTTGAATGTGACTGTCTTAATCTTGTGATGGCTTTAAACAATTGGGAGACCGTCTTGGATTGGTCTATTGCTGGCATCGTTGAGGAGATTAAAGTTTTTTCGGATTGTTGGCCGCGTTGGCGTTTTTCTTTTACGGTTAGGAATGCAAACTGTGCTGCCCATAATCTTGTCACTTGGGCTTTCAATTTGAAGTGGACTGAGCATTTTAGTCCTTCTAATATTCCAATTACTGTTTTTTGTGATGGGGGTTATCCTCTTGTAAACTGGTTAAACTTTTCGTATTAGTTTTATGTGATTTTTGTTATAAAAAAAAAACATATATTCTGTTGAAAGGGGCGGGGTCAACTCTGGTTTTATTTACTTACAAATAAAAAACAAATACTCCGTATTGACCCAATTGGTCTTCAGCAGCTAGTCATGACCTAATTAATGGAAGTGGAACTATATATGCATATATAGTAATTAATAGTATATAACATTTAAAAAAAATGTAATTAATAGTATATATAGTACTATTACGTAGTGATAAAATTTAATGACTCTAACATCCTAATAAAAGAATCAGTTCAAGTACGTATTAAAAATTGAATTTTGTAATCATTTATATAACATATGTTGCTAGAAAATTCTTGTCTAATTTTTGCTTGACCAAATCCATCCAACCACAAAGTAAATGTATTGCACTTACTTTGTGATTGGTCACTCTCCTGGGAGTTACATCCAATCCCTGAATAAGTGTATTGCACTTGCCTTGTAATTACTTTGGGTTCGATCAAGCCCGGTGTGGGTAAGAATTTCTCAGGCCAACTCAAACTCAAAGTCCTCTGACCAGCTGGTTGCTCGAATGACAACACTCGAACTGATTTAAGCTCCAATTAGACTCGACAGTCTCCATTTTGCCGGATGGCAAAAACTCTTTTTCAGACCCACCGGCCCCGGACGAACCTGCTTGGTTCGACCTTCTCTTGTCGAAGGACCCTCTTTGGCCAGTACAACTCACAGAAGAGCATGCAATTTGCACCCTCCCCCACTCGAATGTGTTGCCGTCCCCGACAACACGCTCATACGGGCCTCTGTCCAGGACAAGATCACTAGCACCCAAGTGTGGTACCGGGTTTGGTCGAACCCAAGGTAACTACAAGACAAGTGCAATACACTTACTTTGAGATTAGATGTAATTCCTAGGAGAATGATCAATTACAAAACAAATGCAATATACTTGTTTGATGGTTGGATAAATTTGATCAAGCCAGACTTGAACAAGAATTTTTCATTTTGAGTTTGTACTGTTACAAGTATATGTACTTACTATATATATACTATCACAAAAAAAAAAAAAAAAACGTAACGTTTGAATTTCCCTTTATATTTTATATATATATACATGCATATGGGCGCGCAGTTGGAGGGCACAAAAGTCAGCGACAAACTCTATCTATATAATAAATACTATTTTCATAATAATTAATGTGGCCTCTCAATCTCATCAGTGATCAGCCTAACTCTATATACTATTTTTCAATATTTATTTTATATATATATATATATATATATATATATATATATATATATATATATATATATATATATATATATATATATATATAATAATTTGATTGATCAGATGCATGCATGTGTACATTCTCTTTCGACGCATGTTCCTATAGACATAATTAGCAGTCCATTACTTACTTGTATATATATATATATATAGTCTTTTCCTTTTCAATCCACAAATACTTAGGGTACCTTTGAACATTACTTTAAATGCTCAAAAAACAGATAAATAAATTACGATTGTATAAAGTACATATATAGGTGGCTCCATCCAATATAAAACCCACGAGATTAGATTTACATGATCAGATATTTAGGGCCGGCCCACATGCATATACATACTAGGCAACTTGTGCACATGTGTCTGGCTTCTTTTTATGATTAATTGGGCCCCTAGCTAAACTTAATTTGTTTTATATTTTTGATCTACTATATTATGTGTTTACAATTTAGATCGAAGAGTGCAAATAATATAGATCCTCTCTAATATGATATCTCCAGTAGAATTGAACTTAAGTCTTGCATCTGGAGTCGCAAGTCATTATCACTTTGTCTAATCATCTTAAATTTTATTTATTTATTTATTTATCTATATATATGTAATATAAATTCAAATATAAAGTATGTTATAATTAGTTTGGTCAAAGTCAAATAAATTGGTATTACGATGTGTACATTCATTCAATTCAAAGCGCTAAAGGTAATATTATGAATGTCTTTAAAACGGATATATATTTCAACATAGATGTAGGACTTTTGCAAAGTATATCCATGCATCAAGCTTATCCTAATTATATATATTGATGATGCAATTGTCAGACGTACAAATGTCCTTGTAATTAATGGTAGTACCACTACTATATACAGATGCACAAAACAATTGAAATTCAACGGTGAGGAACGAGTTTACGTGTGGAAGAGATAAAGCACATGAACAGTTCAAACTTAGCAAATATATATTTATATATTAATATATATTTATATTGTATAGTGGAATATTTTACTAGCTAGCAAGCATGGAGTGTAGTCAACAATGAGACAAAAGAGTTGACATTGTTCATTATGTTTGACCAATAATTGAAAAGCTAAGGGAAATTCTTTGTCCAAAACAGGTTTCATCAAAATTATTGGTTCTTTCACAAAACAAATGTACTGTCTTTTTTTTTTATATTGTCACTCTCTTAAAAATTAAATTGAATTATTAACCATGCGCATAACACTTGCCATATAAGTGTTTTGAATTCGGCCAAACTTGACCTTAGATAATTTTCGAAATAATAAAAGTATTCTATAATTTTTACTCAAAATTATTATATTCTACAAGCCGGCCTCATCATTTCTTACAATTATTCGATTACAAGAATATGAATAAATTTAAGTTTATCTAGAACTTGAGAAATTTATGTTCTAATTGTTGCAAATATAAATATACTCCCTCCGTCCCATTTATTTTATTCCTTTGGTACAATTGACCAGTCAATTTGACCAAATTTGTATGTAAAAATTATAATAAATAATTTAATCAATATATTTCGATAATAAGTTGATAATATCATATGTCATCATATATATATATATTAATATATTTAAAAGGTTTAATACACCACAAATGTGAATACTTTAATACTAGGGCTGTCAATGGGTCGGATTATGGTCGGATCAGGCTCGTCCAGATCCGGCTCCATTTATATCGGATCGAATTCTGTCGGATTCGGATCTTGTTCGGATTGTGCTCGGATCTAGATTTTTTGAATCCAACGGATCTTGGTCGGATTTGGCCGGATATCGGATATTTTTCGGATCCAATAAATTTGTATTTAAAAAGTTAAATTAATATTTTTTTCCTAAAATAAGTTTATATTTTTTCAATTTTATTTAATTTTAGCTCACATTTTCAAAGTTTCTTTACTATATTCATATTTGTAGAATGAATATATTGGTTTAAATAAATTTATAAACGAATTATAAATTACTATCTTCTTAAATTGACGTTGAAATATTATTAATGATACTTATTTTTATAAATCATTTTGTATATATATCTTTCTTTTTATTTATTGTCGGATACGGATCTTCAACGGATCGGATCGACCTAAATCCATATTCGCTCCATGAGTTTCGAATTTCGGATCTTTATAATCGGATCAGGTCCATCGAATCTCTAATCGGGCAATTATCCTAATAAATCGGATCGAATTCGGACGGATTCGGATTGAAATCCGCCCCATTGACAGCCCTATTTAATACGATAAGTTACTTAAAATATTGAAAAGTTTGAACGAGTACCGTAACAAAGGGAGTAAAATAAATGAGATGAAGGGAGTATGATTTATGGGGAAAATAAATATTAAATCGAACCAAATATAGTTTATCCATGGATTAGAGCCTTGTTTATGTGGTATGTTTTTGTTAGTTTAAATTAGTAACTTTTCGAAAAATTTCGGAGATATCGTAGATCACGGAAAAATATATATTAAGTAGAAACAATTCTCTATTTTTTTCGTTTTCATTAACAAAATAGAGGGAACTTTTCAGTATTTTATGTGGAAACTTATAAAATTTGATCCAATGTCTTGTCCTTAATTGGAAGGAAGAAAATGACATTACATAGAACATATAAGACTAGACAAATTTTGGATTATACTCCCTCTTTTTTTTTATTTGTCGTTTTGGCAAAATTTTCTTATTCGTTTTAGGATTTCAATGTAAAATTAATGTTATTTTATCAATTTTATCCTTCTTACAAATACTTATCATTAATGCTGATTAATGCTAAGCTTATTTAATTAAAAAGGTATTTTGGGTTTTTTACTTCAAAAAATTTATTATTTATAACATTCATGTGCAATACTTCAAAGCGAAAATTTAAAAAAAAAAAAGGATGGAGTAAATGCTAATTTTCCACATTAATGTAGAGTTGAAGACTTTAATAATTCCATCAAATTCAATGACAAAGACGAGAATGTTGTTGAAATTTGGACGTTTACTTTTGGGTCTATATATATACTAGCTATATTGAGTGTTTTTTTTTTCGGTAGAAAGCTATATTGAGTTTAGACTTAGTAGTTAGTACTAAAACAAATATATATTGTCTGAAAATTGAAAAAAAAAATAAAAATTTGAGACATCTATCTACGATAGAAGTACTCGTTTTAGTTTAACTTGTGTTAAATTGCTTTTAATACGTGTAATTTGCAAGCTTATTATAAAAGTAATTTGACTTGGTTTATCTCGATTTGGTCACAAAAAGTGGTTTGAAATTTTTGATGAAACTTTTAAAATTCGATTTGGATAATGATTTCGAGATAGTAAAATATTAATAAATAGTAGTTAGTGGGTTTTGAAATTTAGAGATACGATTATGATTGATATTTTGCTATTGGGGTTTGAAGGAGAAAAATAAGTAGGAAAATGTCAATTAATCAATAACTTATGTGTAAAAATAGATGACTTTTGTCAAATCAATAATTTGGGTTTTTTGCACTTTGCACCCCCGAAACATGAAAAATAGGCACTTTGCACCCTTAAATATTAGATTTAGCACTTTGCACCATCTTTTATATATTTTCAAGCAAAAACTCAAGGGCAAAATAGGTAATTCAATTATAAATCTTTGGCACTTTGCATCCCCAAAATAAAATTAGCACTTAACACTCTCTAATTAAGAACAAATCAGCAACTTGCACCCCCGAAACTCAATGCGCACTAAAACACAAAATTAACACTTAAGTTTTAAAACGCAAAGTGTCAAAGATTTATAATTGAATTACTTATTTTGCCCTTGAGTTTTTGCCTGAAAATAAAAGAGTGTGCAAAGTGCTGTATTTTTCATATTTCGAGGGTGCAAAATGCCTATTTTTCATGTTTTGGGGGTGCAAAGTACAAAAAATCCCAATAATTTTATAGGTCTCAATTATAGTTGTGTAGGTTTTAATTTGGGTGAAACCTTTTTAAACTCTTTATTTGATGGAGTTTGACCCAATTTGAGTGACTCCAAAACCCAGACAAACTAGATCCATACAAAGCCTTGTAACTCTTATCATTTGCTTTATGATCGATCAATATTACCCCTAGTGACGACTCAATAAGTTTGAATCATGTGATAGAGATTTCCATACAATATATCTGATGCGCCTTGAAAATTCTTAAAAAATATATCAATTACATGATAATTGGATTACATTTTTCGTTATACGATTTTTGCAGATCATCCTTAAAATAAGTATGATTAGTACATTTACAGAGAGGTTAATATGAAATTGCACAATCTCGATAAATGATTCTTGTATGTTCAAAGCATGTCTGATGAAGACATCTAACCAAAGATATATTTCCTCCGTCCCAATTATTTTTATCCTACAGTTGATCAGTCAATTTGATTAAATTTATAAACATTCTAATAAATAGTTTAATTAATATATTTTATTAATAAGTTAATAATATTATATGTCACCATATATATTTATATTTAAAAGGTTTAATACTCCACAAATACGAATAATTTAATATAATAAGTTATTAAAAGATTAAAAAATTTGACCGGAGACTATGACAAATGGAACAATATATAAATGGAAGGAGGGAGTAAGTGTATTGCATTTAATTTTATAATTGATTACTCTCTTAGAAGTCATAAAACAAGTGTATTGCACATTTGCACTTGACATATATGAATATTTTGGGATCGGCAAAATCATATTCAATTAACTTATAGATGGTAATATCTCAAAAGTGTTCTAATTAATGTTATACATTAGCTCTTTTTTTTTTTTTTTTTCCTATATGTATTTTTATATATAATATTTATCTTTGCTATTAATTGTTTTGGTAATAAAATAATCAGATCAGATTGAGTCAAGTATTTATTACATGTATATGTCTTCTATTTCACGAGAGATTATTTAGTTCAATCGTTGCACCACGCGATCAAGTACATGTAGTACAGCCTATCAATACACTTGGGACATGTGGATTGATAATCCACATCATCCATGTTCTGGCACTGTGAACATAATTTTTAAAATCCTATTTTTTTGGAACATGGCCAGAATATGGGGTGATGTATCCACATGTTCCAAATATATTGATGTGTTGCACCACATGTACTTGATAACGTGGTGCAGCAATTACACTAAATAATTTCTCCTGGTTCACACGCTTTTGTTTGTCTGTTTTAAAGACAAAATAATCTACGTAATCCTAGCCAGGATTTCTACGATCCTGTCTTTTCTTTTAATTTATTCTCTTCTTTTCTTCTTTTTCTTTTTCTTTTTCTATATATATCTCTTTTCTTTCTTCCCATTAAGAACTCGAACCGTATTTTTCTTCTTCAACATCATCATCTTTTATTTTAAAAATAATATACATATTTTTTAAAAAAGAAAAAAAAAAGAATAAGAACCGTTCACATGCAATAAAAACCCTACTTCCCAACCCAATTTTTCCTCTCTTCATTTGCCTCTAAACCGACAAACAAGAAATTAAGACCTATACACCGTCCATGTCACCATCCCAATTTCTGTTTTCAACTTCGTTTTAGTAAACCGGTCGACTTAATTATTGTTATGTTTTGTTGAAAAAAATCAATTGATATTAGATTACTAAAAATTTAGAAAGAGATCGAATTGAAAAGGGTTGAGAAAGTGGATCGAGGATATGGAAAAAGAGCGCTTCCTATGGAAGCATCGTCGGAGAAAGGCGGAAGAGCTTACGGCTTTTCCGGTACTGAAGAAGACAACAATCCGCCGCCGCAGCCGGAGACGGGTCAAGGTATGTGTACTAGGACATATATATATGTATATATATGTGCTAACTTCAAATTCTCTCTCTTAATTTCTTGGCGATGAATTAAAACAAATTAAGAGCTAGCTTTTTAGAATAATATACATTTAATTAGAATTATAAAATTTAGTAAAATAATATTGCATAGAATTATTAAATATGGTGTAGATGAATATGTTTAATTAGAATTATTCGAGTGATTTTCCCTAGATAAGGGTAAAATTAGGATAAGGTTGTATATATATGTAAATTAAGAATGAAAAGAAATTAATGAAAAGGTTTTAAAAACAACGTAACATTCATGGAATTGAAGGATAGGTTTGGTGCTTTAGGCAAGTTCATTGTATATATGTTACTTTCCGTAAAGAACTATCTCACTCACTCACATATATTATTCCTCTTGAGTTGATTAATTCTTCTCTAGATCTTTCTCTCTCTCTTTCACAACTTAGATTAGATCGATGAAAAGGGGTTTCACACTTACACGTTTCCAATCTAATTCTAATAAATTAAATTAAATTAATTAGGACAAATTTATTTACACATCACATGCACATGCTTATATATGTATTCTCAATTGATTAATTGTTTCTATTAGGCTATGTTTGGTTTATCGATTTCAGTGGGTAAAATGATAACTAATATGCAAATGAACAATAGATGAAGCTCAAAGCTACGTCACTGGATGCAAGAGAAAACGTTTTCCTTGGTGTTTTACTAACTCAAATCCAAGAATCAAACATAGCCTTAGTATTTGGTTTGATGCCAAACCCTCACACCTACCAGAATATGTATATATATATCTAACACCTGTCTTGTCAAAATATCAAACATATATAATAAGCCCTCTCGCTTCGTTTTTGCTTGTCATATCATATATATTTTGTCGTCAATTTTGTTGCCGGAGACAGTTTGTCTTCCTAAATTATACCCATCTTAACAAATTATACCAGAATATGTATATATATATCCAACCTCGATCGATCTCATGCAATTATATTTGTTTAAAAAAAAAAAAATTTAATGTAATTGGTTTAAATAAGGAAAAGGCTTAACTAGTTTTGACTAGACATGATACCATGAGTTTACTATATATTACTTATCTTTGTAAATTCTGTTAAGGAACTTAAACAGTTAATTTGGGTTTTAGAGAGTGTAGGGCTAGCTAGCTCTTGAATAATATTACGATCAAACAATGTACAATATATATATATATATATATATATATATATATATATATATATATATCATGATCTTATATATTTTATGTATTGCATGATGTTGATTTAATCAAAAAATTAATTAATATTCAAGGAACTCATGTGAAGAGACACTACAGAGGAGTAAGGCAAAGGCCATGGGGTAAATGGGCAGCAGAAATACGTGACCCGAAGAAGGCAGCCCGTGTGTGGCTTGGAACATTCGAGACAGCTGAGGATGCGGCCATAGCATACGATGATGCTGCCCTCAAGTTCAAAGGCTCCAAAGCCAAACTCAATTTCCCCGAACGAGTTCAAGTGGGGGGCCATACCCCCCAACTCCACTACGTGAGTACCAACACCATGGAGTCATCATCGACCCATCAACAGCAGCAGCAGCAGCAGCAGGAGGAGGAAGGAGTTAACACTTGTGATCCTTTATTAATGCATAATACTTTTCCGGGGCTACAGCAATATGCACAATTATTATCAAGCAACAACGACCTTGAATTTCCTAATTACTTCTACAACAACAATCAGCAATTAGGAGGATACTATGAGCCGCCACCGCCACCGCCACTGCAGCCTCCACACAATGATCAGTCGTCCACTTATAATTCCTCTTCGGTCACCACCACCACCACCACCACCAGTAGTAGCTCAATGGCATCACAGCAACATGAGTATCATCAACAAGCAGATTTTCCGTTTGGGGGGTTTTATGGATAATTAATTATTATATATGCAAGGATTTCGAGTTCGACCTAGAAACCCGAATTAATTATATATATGGATCAATCATGATGAGTTCTTCGATCTCTACGTACGTACTACCTTGTATTTTCTCTTTATTAATTAGTTAATTTCTCCTATGATATGATCATATGATATCATTTTCTGTTTTGAGTCCATCGAATTATCCTTTAATGAAACGATCAAACTGCATGCGTCGTACGTGCTTCGTCGTAAAATTTTAAATTTTAGGCTTTTTCTTCTTCTTATATAATTGTATAAAGTTGTTGATCATGAGTTAGTTGATGCTGGAGCGATGCAATTCTTATCCTTTTTATATTCATAAATTATACTCCCATGTCTTTAATATCTTACTCCATTAGTTACGTACGGTGGTGTAGTTAAACTTTTTATCATTTTTATGTAACTAGAATATGCTAAAGAAATTATTTTTCTTGAATTTTTCTCCCTTTTCTTATTATCATTTTTATACTAAATTCATGCCCTGATCAATAAAATGATGCAATTATTTTTTATTAAATATTTAATCTTCCACAATTCAATCATGTATAATTTGAACAAATTCAAAATTTAACTTTTAATTTATTTAAGTATACATTTGTATCGATGCACTTGAAGATTAATTATTATGAAATTTCGAGTACTAAGATTATAAAAAAAATTATCAATTAATTTATAAATGTTCTTTAAAAGAGTTTTACTGAAATTTTCAAAGAAATTAGAGTTAAAATGACATTAATGTAGGAGTAAGATTCACTTAATTCTCAACTAGCTACCACCATGAGTTGATCTCCTAGCGATCAATCAGATCCCACGAAGCTAGCTAGCCAAACACTTAAATAGCGGACCTAGGGCGCTAAGCACCAAGCGAAGGTGCTCCCAAACGTCAGCGCTTTGTACTCGCATAACGCAATGTGTGGGCCATCACTATGAACCATAGAAGTCTCTCGCGTCCAGACTCATTCGCATAGATCCTCATCCTGAATGTCTCTAGCAAATCAATCTCTCCCACCCTAATCATTTTTTACATACACCTTCATTTTTCCTTACTGACTTAAGCATTGGAGGAGGCTCCGTCGTCACTTCACTAGAGTGTGATATTTGTGTTGCAGGACTTGGAAGTACGGTATATTCATATCCTTGAAGTAGAATGTATCGCATTTGAAAATCCGTATTTTACCTTCATAAGGCACTCTCCTAAGCCTCGTGAAGATTTTAACAATACAAGTGAGGCAAATGAAGAAAAGGTAGTAGCACATGAGAGTTAAATGTAATTAATTACACTATAATAATATATTTATTTTATGGTTGAATGAATTTCCCTTTCACGTAGACAAGAAGTTGATTGAATATGGTTGAAATGATGGCACTATACTTTTATTTGTGGCTAATGTATAACCTTAATGATGAACTTAATTTCTTGGTTATAGAATGTTTTGCCATATTAATCAATCCTATGATCATTTGCACGCGTCAACCCTATTATGAAAGTCTCTAAATTTTTTTTTTCTTCTGCAAATTAAAAGTGGAAGTGCGCGAGTACCTTTTACTAGAACGTTAACTAATGGCCCACATGCATACAACTTAAAGGTCCTTTAGTAATGACTGAGTTACTATATACTATTATTAAATCATGCGTGAGAGTACTGTATCTGTATCTGTAGTATGTGTATGAATGTTTCAAAGATTTGCATCCATCTATCAAACAATAATATCCAAAGTGGGCGCGGAATATATCATCTCATCAGTGGAGTTCCTATCAATCATACACAACTAGACAAACAAACTGGTTTTCATTAACAATCACATTATCTACAGTATTTTTTATTTTTATTTTTGATTTCTCAATGGTTTAATCTCTTTTGAGGCGCGTCGGACACATAAAGTGGGAACCTCTCCCAACAGGGATTCGAATTTCTTTCATTAGACCAATCACCTGTTGATCTACAGTATTTGATATTTCTTTTCATCGAACTTTATATATATTGTAGAGCTTGCTTAACTTTTAATTTATAGGAACGCCTTTGAGCATTTCCAACAACGTCGGTTTACTTTGAAATTAATTACTTTAAAGGTTGAAAATTCTAATATGCATGTATCTAACTAATTAATTGGAGTATATATAAGTTATTATTTAATGATTAATTGTTGCTATCTCATCTCACCATCAAAAGATAGTCGAAATACTTTCAGTCCAGATTTATATTTTTTTAACATCTTCTGAATTTCTTCCTATATCAGCAACCATTTTATAAGTAATCCATTTAAACATGGGTTTTTTTTTTTTTTTTTTTTTTTTTAGGGAAAAGATGTTTGTTAATAAAGCGGATACGATAGGATGCTTGAGTCATGAGAAGAATTAAATATTTGTTTGGATCAAGAGAAAGACAAACAATGATGGGGCGATTTCAATGAGATCACGCATGCATTGCATAGGATATATTTGGTGGGCCTCTACATAATGCAGTAACAAGAAAGCCCAAAGTAGATTTGGGCTAATAAGTCAGAAAGCTGCTGCAGATTTGACATTGTAGACTGGATTATACTTTGTTGTTTGAGCTTTGGGCCCGCAATAACGACAGGCCACCGTCAAATTTTGCGGCTCTAGCACTCCTCCTTTTCCATTTGCAGGGGCGGACCCAAGGACATTTTCTTGGGGGCTAAAATTGTTTTGAACAACTGATTTCAAAGCCATTGGATAAAAGGATGAAAAGTAAGTTTTATCTCACATACATTAGTCTCCACAATGTGATTATAAGAATTTATATTCAAATCTTTGTTTGAAAAGATTCACTTTGACATGCGTCAAAATAATCTTTTTTTAGTCATGAGGTTAACACATCTTTGTGAACCAAAATGAAAAATATCATCTGAAAATGAAATCATTTACGTACTATATTGTTACGGAATCAAGTTTGTGCTTTTTTCTAAAAATAATATATAGAAACATGTATGTCTCCAAAAAAAAAGTCGTTCTCCACTTTGCTCTAAAGTCTAACTTCAGTAAATTTATAAGATAAGATGTTATGAAAAAATATGGATCGGAATGGACAAAATCAAATATAAAATATCTAAATTAAGAAGAAGAGAAAGAAAAAAAACATCTCAACATGTTTTGAAGTTCGAAACCTGGACCACAAATTTCATATTACTCTCTCCTACCAGACCAGCCATGGAGTTCTGCTCAATTAAACCTAATGGTATAGTATTAATTTATATAGAGTAATAGTAGTACATTTTTATGTGGGGGCGGTCCCCCCCTGCCCTCAAGGTGGTCCGCCTCTTTATCTATGTGGTCAAAAGTTAAGCGACAAAAGCTAAAATGCAATAATTAATTGAGATTATAGATTCAATTTTCACTAGTACGAGAATTTTTTTAGTTTTACTATTCTGGGTATAGATTTATTTTTATTTTATTTTGAACATCTCATGAGACATATAATTGCTGTTGGATGGATTTTGGTCCAAATGTTTGTAAAGCACTAAATAGTTATAGATGCCAAGTAGGTTTGTGTTGCAAATTAATTAATCCGTTGGGTTGTGCTAGGAGTGGATAAGTAAATATGAGGGGAAAGGGATTTATGCCTGAAGCTAAGAACCCTTTCGAAATTGCTTTGAAATCGAGCTGAATCGGGATTACATCAAGCCAAAGTCGTGATATCTATCAATAATTATCGCAATTTTAGGTTACTAAGGTTTAATTATGGGATTTTCGAAAATAAGTTAAAAATAATCAAGTGAACGAGTGTTAGAGTTTGCTCGTGACTTAAGGATGTAGTAGGGACGAACGGTTCTGCTGAAAATTTCGTTGATCTAGTTGTGTCTATATCTTGAAAAAATGAGACTCGTCTTTGTTGGAACGCTTGACAGGGCTAGAATTTGTAGTGTATGAATCGGTGTGGTATGTACATCGTAAGACATGATTCATTTTATCACGTGTTGAATCATAAAATAATGATAAATATTTTCATAAAAGCCAATAAGTTAGTGTTTGTAAGTTTTGCGTTCCATTGTAAAAAGAAATATACACTACAAAAAATTTAAATTTTAGTAACAAGAATTTAAATATTGTCGCTACACACTAATGTGAAAAAGTTATCACTATTGACTTTTAGTGATACCCTAAAAGTGACAACTAAAAAGTTATCACTAAATTATAGTGACAATATTTATTGTCACTAGATTGTCACTGAAAGGGTGTCACTAATTGTCAATAGTGACAACTTAAGTTCCATAAACTTGTCACTAATAACCATTAGTGACAACTTAAAAATATATTTTATCACTATTACACTTGTCACTATTATTATTGTGACAAAACTAATATTTTTATCACTAAATATATGCAAAAAGTGATAATTTTAATAATATCACTTAATATTTTATCACTAAAATTCATGTTTTTTTTGTAGTGATATAGACTAATCCTAATAAATACAACTCAGACTAGCGAAATTCATAAATTATGCATGAATCAAAACTAATTTATAATTTATCAGTACTTTGATATTAATAAAATCACTTTGCACTTATTAATTGAAGAGACCAAGTTTTTACAACCAAAGGAATTCGTTATGTTATTTCTTCGTAACTGTATAATTTCGACCTAAATTATATTACTCTTAATAAGCTAGCTATATTCTATAAATTATAAGTATTATTATTATTAGAATAAGCTAATCACCATTGTCAACCAGAGAAAAAGGAAAAAGGGTAAATCACAATAACACCCCGTGAGGTTGATCAAATCACCAAAAATCCCCTCAGGCACTAGAACTTAATAGAATGTTCCCTAGCTCGCGGTAACTTTTGTTTTTTCCTTTTGATGGAATTTTGCTATGTGTTTTTTTTTTTTTTTTTTTTTTATAATAATCAAATGTGTGTTTTTAATATTTTTTAAAGTGTGAGGATCGAATTGAATGTAACAGTAAAAATTTCTCAAGTGTCATTGGAAGTGATTTAATTACTGCAAAACTATGTATTTATAATCCTAAATCCTAATATGTGTATTATTTGGACGAGAACTTTAGTTTGCCATATTAATATACTCTTCTATTGAACTAAAATAAATACCTCAGGTTTAAAATAGCTCATAGTTTTCCTGTAGTGTTATAATTGGAAACATGTGAAGTTTGATTCTTATTAAATAGTATGTGTGAAATTAATGAAAATTCAATATTGACTTCCATTATTTTTACAGTACAAAAGTAATTATATAATTTTTTAAAGCTCAAAATAAAGTATTTTTTTTTTATTTTTTATGCTATGTTTGGTTTATGGATTTCAGTGAGTAAAATGCAAATGAATAATTAATGAAGCTCAACATTGCGTCATTGGATGCAAAAAAAAATATTTTCCTTAACATTTTAATCACTGAAATCATTAATGAAGCTGAATGATTTGGTTTTTCAAATAATTTAGATTTCTCTCGCTCTCTGTTCTTCGCATATATTTCTTTCCCAGCCTGGAAAATGCATAACTTTTTTCTAATAGAGTAGATAGAGCCATGATACGTTCAAACTAATTTTGATTAACTGAAAAGGTAGTTAATTATCTTATTCGAATTTTGCAGGGAATGCTTATAAATTCCAATTAATTAACTTAAAAAAAGTGGACATATAATTGGAAAAAAAAAAAATCCTCGGAAGAATAGGAAAAGCAAGAAAAGAAACTGAATAGTTTAGGTCGGGTGGGGACTTGCTGGCCAATTTTGAATCTCATACCACAGTGGAATGTCAATCGGGCCTTGTGAGTCGAGTTTTAAATAACTCGAACTTAAATACTGTCAGACATTATAGTTATAGGCTCAAACTCAACTTATAAATTTTCTGATTTATCCGGCTCAAACTCGGTCCATATAATTTTCGGGTTTCGGGCCTGTATCGGACTTATATCGGGTTTGTTAATATAGGCAAAAATAATTTGACATATAAAATATTTATTACCGAAACACATATGAATATACTACTATTACTTAATGCACAAAAATACATCATTAAATAATCCAGTTATTTGCCCACATTTGTTAAGATACGTTTGATCTATAAATGCAGTAGAGATTTAAAGTCTCAAGACTCCAATTTATTGACCTTTTTGTGTTAATTTTTGTATTTATTTTTATCTTTGATTAAACTTTTTTTTTTTTTTTGGTTTTACCTTTAGTACGTAATTGATATACTACTATATGTGAGTTTACATTATAACTTTTAGTATTGTTTACTTGTTTCAAAATAAAAATAGTAATTAGTAACTATAATTGCAATACAAATAATTAATTTTAATATTTAAAATAATTATATGTTCGGATTTTATTCGGGCTGAGTCGTGTTAGGTCAAACTCAGATCGGGTCTAATATAATAGCTCAAACTCGTCCCGACTCACAAATATTAGGGTTTGAGCCAATTTTAATTGGTCGAGCCATCGAATTCCGGATAGGCCCGACTCAATTTACAGTCCTAATCAACGGGGCCCAAATTGGGTAAAATTTAATATTACACATTGTTAATGAAATTCTGTTTTAATTTGAATATGGTATGTGGCTTATTATTTATGTGGCTTATTACTCATGGTAGTTTGTTGACAAATTCGGTACGTCTTGATCGTCACTTAGCTAATTCGGACCTCTGCCCAAGGGGCTGCCCTGTGCGCGAAGATTTTTTCCACATGTGTTATGAATGCCCCCATGCTAAGAAGGTGTGGGAATATGTTGTATCGCCAACAAGTACACTTGCGTTTGCTGCTATTGGACGTGAGGACTGGCTAAAAAAGAACTTGTACCAGAACATTCACAATTCGATTCTCCCACACCAACACTGGCCTCACGTGTTTCTTGCAGGGATTTGGCATATCTGGAAAGCTAGGAATTTTCGGGTGTTTGAAGGAAAGGAGGAGGATTCTCTTACAACTTTCTCTAAGATTAAATATTTTGCGCTTGACCTACGAGACAACTTTTCTGTGGCACGCCAAAATAAAACTTTGGAGACGCATACTTGGATTCGTCCGGATAGGGGCTGGTTTAAACTCAATACTGATGGGAGTTGGGTACCAAATCTAAACTCAGCGGCCGTGGGTGGAGCTCTTCGTGATGACGAAGGGAATTGGGTGTTTGGTTTTAGTCGTGGGGTTGGTATTTGCACCATCACTAAAGCGGAACTTTTGGCACTAAGAGATGGCCTTACGTGTGCTTGGGATAGGAGAATTGACAGGCTCATGGTGGAGATTGATTCTGAAGTCATATGCAAATTGATAAAGAAGAGGGACACTAAATACCACCCTCTGGATTACATTCTTGAAGATTGTAGAAGTTTGTTACGGAAACCTTGGGACATTCGTTTATCACATGTGAAAAGATCTGCAAATTCTGTGGCAGATGCACTTGCCAAATTGGGACACGAAGTTGGAAGCACCCTGAGGTTGATGGAAGACCCGCCGGATTCTATTATGGAGTTGCTTATGTTAGATAAGATGGTTTAAGCTGTTATTCAGCTTCTTGTTAGATCAAAAAAAAAAAAAAAAAGAATATGGTATGTACCTAGTCTGATTAATTAAGGTTTTTATTCAGTTAGACACATGACACATGTGATTTGATTAGGAGAATTCAAAGTTTCAATGATATAAATCTAAGCTAATCCGATCCGATCCGATCAATATCTGAATATCATAGCACATAATAATCAACATTAAAATTGTTGGCCAAAATTCTAATTATTCTTCTCACATTAAAATATTTTAGCATCAATTTTACGAACGGATAAGTTAATATTTTATTCATGGCCTCAATTTCTACCCAACAATATCAATTAATTGTGACACTTTTATACCAATCCTCATATTTTCTTACAATTTCTGTCAAATTTATTGAAAAGAGTGGTCAAATATGACATAATTAATATTTTCTATGTTGGAGTTAAGTGGGTTGTCATTAAAGTTTGATTACATAGTGACGTGAATTTTGAGCTTCAATTTCATTGGATTCAAAATTTGACCAAATCCGGAAAGATCTGGGACTCAAAATATTTTGATCAGGGTGTCATCGAATATAAGTGGATCAAGATTCGAGTAAGAGATAGTATGACCCGTTGAGAGTGTTGTTAAATAAGTTTAAAACAATCTGTGTATATAAAATATTATAGAATATTTTATATTTCTAAGTACTATAGTGAATTATAAAATATTCTAAAATACTTTATATTATAAAACTATAGTAAATTATTCCAACAGAATAATTATTTATAATTAACTCTAATTATAAATCTTAGTATAGTTTATTCTCGCAGAACAAACAAAATCAGAATTTAATAACAGTGTACTTACTGTAATAATTCTGAACCGTAAAATCGACCGAGGCTTGCAAATGCAATATCCTTAAGACAATATTTCTGGGCTGTCAAGGTGCAACAGTTCGTCCCAGTGGTCTCCCAAGATTCAACGGTCGGATACTTGTTTCTTTGCACTAAGAACAAGTCCACAGCGAACTTTAACAAATAGAATATTTAATTTGAGAGGAGAAGAATATAGAGAAGAATATTTAATTTTGCTTTGATTGCTTGAAAATGAGATGGGAGAATTGGCCAGATTCTCCCCCTATTTATAGCAAAAGAAGGGGTGTTGCTGGAGGGTCACAACTATTCGGATTTAAACCAAACAGTGGTTTGGTCCGAACGGGTGCCACCCGTTCGGTTCAAAATCCGACCAACACACCCTTTTATTCAAAAATTGGGCGGGCAAACGGATCCTTCTCAGACCTTCTAGAAGTAGGTCTCGCGGATCCTGTTCGGATCACATGCGGATCCTGTTCGGATCACACGCGGATCATAACTGGATCACATGCGGATCCTAATTGGATCACATGCGGATCCTAATCGGATCACCAAGGATCTTTATTAAAAATTTTAGACTTTAATAATTATTGGGCCCAGATGTTACTCTAGGCCCACTCCCACAAAAAGCCTTACAACTTGAAAGCTAGGTGCCCTTTTTATAACAATTGTGTAGCTCAACTTTCTTCTTCTTTTCCATGTGGGATAGAGACACTCAACTTCTCTTCTCATTTTATTCATTTAAGGTGTAATAATTAATATGGCTAATTCAATTTAATTAACTATAACTAATTTAATTACACCAACAATCCCCCACAAATGAATGAAATTATTTTTCATATCTCGCGTTAAATATTCTTTAGGAATAGTACTGCATCGAGATAGGTGAAATATTCCATCTTGAACCTTCCCTAGTTAAAATTTATCGGATTTACTTAGCCAATCAGTGAAATATTTCATCTTGAACTGTCGGCTGTTTATGTAAACCAAAACAATAAACTTAACACAGCACTAGACCGATTTGTTAAGAGTTCTCGGTTGTGTTCGTTTTGGCCCTGAACATTCTTGGGTTCTGCGAGTGCTTTAGAGAATTCCAGCCTTATAAGAATTCTCAACGAGCCGACCCAGCTCACACTTACATAGGTGACCGCATCCATCAAGAGTATCCTACTATACTCTACTTGTTCTTGACAAGATATAGACGTCATTAAAAGCATAAGCTTAACCTAATAAAACGCTGTAGGTTGCACTTTTTGCATCATAGGAATGAGCTAGAGTTTGACTCTAAAGTGCTCCACTTTTTAAGTTAACCAAGACTGGTTGTCCTATTGAACCTGGTCCGTGGGATCTCCAGTCGCCAAGTTAGGTTTCCGTACAAGGTAACTTAGTTATATTTTAGGCTTTTAAGCCCATTCCCCTCGACGCACATTCTACTCTCTCACCAGATAAACCTTTAGTAAACGGATCCGCGAGGTTATCTTTTGATTTCACAAAGTCAATGGAAATTATTCCATTTGAGAGTAAATGTCTCACGGTATTATGTCGACGACGAATATGTCGTGATTTACCGTTATACATAAAGTTATGAGCTCTATGTAATGCCGCCTGATTATCACCATGAATACATATAGCCGACACAGGTTTCGGCCATAGTGGAATATCTTCCAGAAAGTTATGAAGCCACTCAGCTTCTTCTCCAGCTTTATCCAAAGCTATAAACTCTGATTCCATAGTGGATCGAGCTATACAGGTTTGTTTGGAAGATTTCCAAGAAATAGCGGCTCCCCCCAGAGTAAATACATACCCGCTTGTGGATTTTGACTCCTCTGAATCAGAAATCCAATTTGCATCACTATATCCCTCAAGGACAGCTGGATATTTTCCATAATGTAATGCATATTTTGATGTATTTTTTAAGTATCCAAGCACTCTCTTCAGAGCGTTCCAATGTTCTTTGCTTGGATTGCTCGTGTACCTACTCAGTTTATTGACTGAGTAAGCGATGTCTGGCCTCGTGCAGTTCATGATATACATGAGACATCCAATGATACGAGCATACTCGTTTTGTGATACACTATCACCTTTATTCTTGTGTAAAACAAGAGATGGAATAAATGGGTTATTTGTTCCCTTAATTCCATAGTTTTTAAATCTCTCAAGCACTTTATCTACATAATGTGACTGAGATAATTTAATCCCATCCGGTGATCTTGTTATTTTAATTCCCAAAATAACATCCGCTTCACCGAGATCTTTCATATCGAAGTGTTTTGTTAATATTTTCTTTGCGGACTTAATGACCTCCATATTAGTCCCAAGTATTAACATATCGTCTACATATAAACATATTATGACAGTTGCTTGTCCAAATTGTTTAATATAGACACACTTGTCGCATTCATTGATTTGAAAACCATTTTTAATCATGACACTATCAAATTTTTCGTGCCATTGTTTAGGAGCTTGTTTATGGCCATAAAGAGATCGAACAAGTTTACATACTTTATTCTCTTTGCCTTTAACAACAAAACCCTCAGGTTGCTCCATATATATTTCCTCATTCAATTCTCCATTGAGGAAAGCGGTTTTAACATCCATTTGATGTATCTCTAGATTATATATAGCTGCTAAAGCTATTAATGTTCTAATGGATGTTATCCTAGTCACTGGTGAATAGGTGTCAAAGAAATCTATTCCCTCCTTTTGACTATAACCTTTGGCTACTAATCTAGCCTTATATTTATCAATTGAGCCATCGGGTTTTAATTTCTTTTTAAATACCCATTTACATCCAATTGGCTTACTTCCCTTAGGAAGATCAGCCAACTCCCAAGTATTATTACTTAGAATGGACTGTAATTCACTGTCTATTGCCTCTTTCCAATAAGAGGCATCAGGAATAGACATGGCTTCAGTATATGTTTTAGGATCATCCTCTAACATATAAGTTAAGAAATCTGGTCCGAATGATTTAGCAATTTTAGCTCGCTTGCTTCTTCGGGGCTCGTCAGATTCTTCAGCAATCTCTTTATTGATTTGAGAAACATTTTCCTTAGAAATTGATTTATTTGACCAATGATCACCAACCTCATTGCTGATTTGAGAATTATCTTCCTTAGAAATTAATTCATATGGTCTTTTATGAGAAGCAACATCCGAGTTCTTCTTATGTGAAAATACATTCTCGAAGAATGTAGCATCACGTGATTCAATTATAGTATTCACGTGTATGTTGCTTACTTCAGATTTGAACACTAGAAATCTGTAAGCGCTACTATTTTCTGCATGACCTATATAGTAGCAATCCACGGTTTTTGGTCCAATTTTTGGTCCAACTTTTTCTTTCATAGGTTTTGGTACAGCTACCTTTGCCAAGCACCCCCACACTTTGAGGTATTTATAACTTGGTTGTCTACCTTTCCATAACTCATACGGAATGGTATCGTTTTTCTTGTGCGGAACTCTATTTAATATATGATTAGCCATAAATAAAGCTTCCCCCCACAAGTTCCTAGGTAAACCCGAATTCAAAAGTAATACATTGATCATGTCCCTTAAGGTTCGGTTTTTCCTTTCGGCTATTCCATTTGATTGAGGTGAGTATGGTGCCGTTGTTTGGTGAATTATTCCCGAGTCGGCACACAACTGTGCGAAGGGATATTCATATTTACCACCTCTATCAGATCTAAGAATTTTTATCTTCTTATTTAACTGATTTTCTACTTCAGCCTTGTATCTTACAAAGGCATTTATTGCTTCCTTTTTCTTATTCAATAAGTAAACATAGCAATATCTTGTACAGTCATCAATAAATGTGATGAAGTACTTTTTCCCTCCTCGAGTTGGAGTTGACTTGAGATTGCACAAGTCTGTGTGAATTAGCTCTAATGGTTGTGAGCTCCTTTCCACTGAAGGGAAAGGTTGTTTCGCAAACTTTGCCTCAATGCAAATTTCACACTTATAAGATTTATCAATATCAAATTTAGGAATTAATCCTAAGTTTGATAATTTTTTCATTTTTCTAAAATTAATATGACCTAATCTATCATGCCAAAGTAAAGTCGACTCAAGCAAGTAAGCAGAAGAATTATTATTATTAATAAATTTGTTGTTTTTGCCAATAACGGCTACATTAGCCTTAAATAGGCCATCACATACATAACCCTTGCCTACATACATACCCCCTTTGGTCAGTACAAATTTATCTGACTCAAAGGCTAATCTAAAACCTTTTTTAGATAGGACAGAACCAGAAATTAAATTCTTCCTAATGTCTAGGACATGAAGAACTTCATTGAGAGTAACATCTTTTCCTGAGGTGAATTTGAGAACCACTGTGCCTTGTCCCTCCACCACGGAGTGAGCATTATTTCCCATGTACAGCTTCTCTTCATGATCAAACTTCTTATATGAAGTGAACATGTTTATGTCGGAGCAAATGTGACGGGTAGCTCCAGTATCCACCCACCAGCCTTTGGATTCACTTGTCAGGAATGCTTCAGCAACTGCAGATAAATGCATGTTATCGATGTCAGATGGAGCTAGGTTGATGCTAACATTTGCTTCATCCTTTGGCTGAGCACGGCTACGACAGTCCTTTGCAAGGTGTCCATTTTTTCCACATGTGAAGCAAGCTCCATTGAACTTTCGCTTCTTGTTACCCTTTTGTCCTTTGTTGGAGGTATTGGCCTTACGCTTCTTGCTTTTCTTTGAGCCTTCTACGACATGAACCTTAGCTCCTCCGAGCTGAGGCATAGCCACATAGTTACTGCTGCCCTTGTCAGTATACCGATTGTTTTCTTCGGTTTTCAGATATTCTGTGAGATCTTGCAAATTCCACTTTGCAACAGATTTCTTGTGCCTCAAGTGATGCTTGAACCCCGTCCAACCAGGAGGAAGCTTGCCAATGATACAAGCAACCAGGTAAGACTCGCTAAGCTCATGTCCTTCGGCCAAGATGTCGTGAATCATATTTTGAAGTTCTTCGACTTGCTCATTCACAGTTTTACTGTCAACCATTCGATAAAATTGGAATTTATCCACCACGAATTTTCTGTAGCCTGCATCTTCAGTCTTAAACTTTTTGATTAAACCTTCCCACAAGAGTTTACTAGTCTTAAATTGACTATAAATCTTGTACAAAGATTCATCCAAATAGCTAAGAATATAATTTCGGCACATAAAATCCGAGTTACTCCAAGCTTTTATCACTAGTGCCATTTCTTCAAGATCCTCCGGACTGGCTCCCTCCTTTGGCTTAGGTACCTCCTCAGTGAGAAATCTAGCCATGCTCAAGGATGTGATGTAAAAGTACATCTTATTTTGCCACGTTCCAAAGTCAGTCCCTTTGAACTTGAATGGTGGTATTGCCGGCGGAGCAGCAACTTTTGGCGTTTCAACCATTTCAGTGTTTGATGCCATCTACACAGATGAATTAAACAGATTCAATATTATTGTCTTAAGATTGTTGTTAAATAAGTTTAAAACAATCTGTGTATATAAAATATTATAGAATATTTTATATTTCTAAGTACTATAGTGAATTATAAAATATTCTAAAATACTTTATATTATAAAACTATAGTAAATTATTCCAACAGAATAATTATTTATAATTAACTCTAATTATAAATCTTAGTATAGTTTATTCTCGCAGAACAAACAAAATCAGAATTTAATAACAGTGTACTTACTGTAATAATTCTGAACCGTAAAATCGACCGAGGCTTGCAAATGCAATATCCTTAAGACAATATTTCTGGGCTGTCAAGGTGCAACAGTTCGTCCCAGTGGTCTCCCAAGATTCAACGGTCGGATACTTGTTTCTTTGCACTAAGAACAAGTCCACAGCGAACTTTAACAAATAGAATATTTAATTTGAGAGGAGAAGAATATAGAGAAGAATATTTAATTTTGCTTTGATTGCTTGAAAATGAGATGGGAGAATTGGCCAGATTCTTCCCCTATTTATAGCAAAAGAAGGGGTGTTGCTGGAGGGTCACAACTATTCGGATTTAAACCAAACAGTGGTTTGGTCCGAACGGGTGCCACCCGTTCGGTTCAAAATCCGACCAACACACCCTTTTATTCAAAAATTGGGCGGGCAAACGGATCCTTCTCAGACCTTCTAGAAGTAGGTCTCGCGGATCCTGTTCGGATCACATGCGGATCCTGTTCGGATCACACGCGGATCCTAACTGGATCACATGCGGATCCTAATTGGATCACATGCGGATCCTAATCGGATCACCAAGGATCTTTATTAAAAATTTTAGACTTTAATAATTATTGGGCCCAGATTACTCTAGGCCCACTCCCACAAAAAGCCTTACAACTTGAAAGCTAGGTGCCCTTTTTATAACAATTGTGTAGCTCAACTTTCTTCTTCTTTTCCATGTGGGATAGAGACACTCAACTTCTCTTCTCATTTTATTCATTTAAGGTGTAATAATTAATATGGCTAATTCAATTTAATTAACTATAACTAATTTAATTACACCAACAGAGAATGAAGTTGAAAATCAAATAAAGCTACTAAATTCGAGCACTTTTGGTAAAAGCTCGTTTGAGCTTAGTTTATCACACAAATCAACAAGCTTGAACATCATTTATCGTTTGATAACTTTTGAAACTTGACTCGATAAACTAAAACAATGACAGTTATATGTAAAATATCGAGCTACTCGATACTCGATTCAAGCTCATTCGATGAAAGCTCGTTTGAAATTGGTTTGTTGAACAATCAAACCAATCTCAAACTTAATTTCAAGTTCAATAAAAAATTCAAACCAAGCTTAAAAAGTGTTTCGCTCGACATAAGACCGCTCATTTACACTTTTAGTTGAGAGCCGTATTCGGACCTACCAAACCTACTCTATACTAGGACTTGACAAAACAAGCAACAACGAAAAAAATAATAATAATAATTGAAAATTTTAGGAATTGTTAGGTTAGATAAAATTTAGAGAATGTAACTTTAACTTTCGATAGTTGAAAGGGATTTTTGTAATTTGACCAAACCAGGAAGGTGTTCAAACTCCGTTAATTTGAACCCATGTCCGTCAAATTGGAGCAGGTGTTCTTTAAAATTCCGAGTTTTTGGTAATTTGACTATAATTGGGAGGTGGCTATTGTAATTACCCAAAACAAGAAGAAACTCAAAGAAACATTTGCTAAAACCCTACCACAGTAAAAGCATCGGCACACCGTATGCGCTCACACTCATCAGCTCTGAGTTTCCCGTTGCTCTTACGCCGCCGTCTTCTCACAACCGCCACTCATTTCCACAAACCCACCGCTAAGATGGCAAACGTCTCAGACAATTCGCTGCGCGAATCTCTGGCCGAGAAGATATCCACAATTCAAACCCAAGGCAACGTCGTTCGACAGTTGAAAGCCTCCGGCGCCGCGAAGCTTGAAATTGAAACCGCAGTGCAGGCCCTCAACGCTCTGAAGCTCGAGAGGTCCTCCATTGAGGCTCAGATTCAAGCTGCATCTGGAGATAGCTCAGCTAGCCGTGATGCTTTTCGCCAAGCCGTTGTTAACACTCTTGAAAGGCGTTTGTTCTACATTCCCTCATTCAAGATTTATCGTGGAGTGGCGGGCCTTTACGATTACGGGCCTCCTGGTTGTGCCGTAAAGTCTAACGTGCTTGCCTTTTGGCGACAGGTATCTAATTTCTATATTGTGCATTTGAGTTTAAAATTATATCTAGCTAGCTTTAACCTAATGCCAATGAACTTTTGACGTGAAAATATAGAACTTGCTACTTGATATCACCCTAAGTAATTGATATTTATATTGTGCAATTACAGCATTTCGTTTTAGAAGAGAACATGTTAGAAGTTGATTGCCCGTGTGTGACGCCGGAGGTTGTGCTCAAGGCATCAGGGCATGTTGATAAGTTTACCGATCTCATGGTTAAGGATGAGAAAACCGGGACATGTTACAGAGCTGATCATTTGCTCAAGGATTATTGTAAGGAGAAGCTGGAGAAGGACTTGAGTATGACTGCAGAAAAGGCTGCTGATTTGAAACATGTGCTTGCTATGTTGGATGATCTTACCGCTGAACAACTTGGTGCAAAAATCAAGGAGTATGGTATAACTGCACCAGACACTAAGAATCCTCTTTCGGACCCTTATCCTTTCAATTTAATGTTCCAAACATCAATTGGTCCGTCTGGCATCAGCCCTGGGTGAGTCATGAATACCATTTTTTTCTAATTCATTATTGCTATCAAAAGTCGTTATATTTGTCACCTAAAATTAACAATCATATCCCATGTCAACTCAGGTATATGCGGCCTGAAACAGCTCAAGGCATATTTGTTAATTTTAAGGACCTATACTATTATAATGGGAACAAGCTCCCGTTTGCCGCTGCTCAGATTGGTCAAGCTTTTAGAAATGAGGTCGTAATTATTCTATATTATTTGAGATGTACAGTTCTTCTAGTTCAATTATTTTTTGGATTTTTGGTCGATTGTTTTTTTTCATGGTTTAGTTGACAAACTTCAAAATATGATCATGTGCATGTAATACGCGAGGAGTTCTGACAATTTAATATTTATTTTGTCCAGATAGCTCCTCGTCAAGGCCTTCTGAGAGTCCGTGAGTTTACATTGGCAGAAATTGAGCATTTTGTTGATCCTCAGGACAAGTCCCACCCAAAATTTTCTGAAGTAGCAAACTTGGAGTTTCTAATGTTCCCAAGAGAATTGCAAATGTCAGGGCAATCTGCAAAAAAACTTCAAATTGGTGAAGCAGTTTCCAAAGTTGGTTCTTCTTCGTATTTGACTTATTGCTGCTTATTCTAATATATGCCCATTTTTGTGACATCCATGACCTCAATGTTGTGTAGGGAATTGTCAATAATGAAACCCTTGGTTACTTCATTGGTAGAGTTTATCTGTTTTTAACGGAGCTTGGAATAGATAAACAAAGGTTGCGTTTCAGGCAGCACCTAGCAAATGAGATGGCCCACTATGCTGCTGATTGTTGGGATGCGGAAATTGAGTCATCTTATGGTTGGATCGAGTGTGTTGGAATTGCAGATAGGTCTGCATATGATTTACGAGCACACTCGGTAAGAAAAATATTGCTCATGGTGTCTCTTCATTTGCATTTCTCCACTGGATTTAGAAGATATATTTTAATGAGTATCATAAGATATGATATTTCTCTACTGGATAGTGGTTGCATAGTTATAAGTTCATTGAGCTATTTTTGATAACTTCATTATTATATGATTCTTAAAATATTGACTTTGCGACGACATAAATTTACTTGTCAGATGACCTACCTGATTCTACTGCTTTACATTAATTTCGCAATATTGCGATGATCTGTTGCCTTGAAATGCCTTCCTAAGACTATAGCAAGACACATATTCTCCAGACCATGATTTTGCTTACATAATGTTTTCCATTCTCTCATGACAGGACAAAAGTGGAGTTTCTCTTGTTGCTCAAGAGAAATATTCAGAGCCTAGGGAAGTGGAGGTAACTAATAATAACAACACTGTCAATTTTAAAACATTGTCAATCTAGGTTATTTTTATATTTTTTGAGACAGTTTAATACTCTAATCAAGTATATATTGGATTGTGGTTGTAAAATAGTTGCAGCTCTTGTATGACTAATCATTTACTTGATATTTTAGAAACTGATTGTTGCTCCAGTGAAGAAGGAGCTTGGTCTTGCTTTTAAAGGGAACCAAAAGATAATTGTTGAGGCGTTGGAGGTAACTCTTCTTTTCTTCCGCATTCTTTCCCTCAAGAATATGCACGTACTGTCATAGATCAATCTGTAAATTATCCATTGGGTAAAACTACCATATGACAAAATAAGTTAAAAAAATGCTTATTATGCCACAATGGTGTTGATTACCTATCAGAATAAGATAGACTGGTGAACATTCTTAATTCACTCTAGTGGTGCTGTCTTGTAATAAGGTGCCGATTAATTGTATCTACACCTCAATTTCTGAACTTAGAAAAATCATTCTAAATTGTTTTCCCCCCTATCTCAGGCAATGGATGAAAAGGAGGCTATGGAGATGAAGGCGGCTCTGGAATTGAAAGGGGAGGTAGAGTTTCTAGTTTGCAATCTTGGGAAAACCGTCACTATCAAGAAAAACATGGTCTCAATTTCGAAGGAGAAAAAGAAAGAACACCAGAGAGTTTTCACTCCCTCTGTGATTGAGCCCTCCTTTGGGATTGGGAGAATTATATATTGTCTTTATGAGCACTCATTTTACACTAGGCCAAGTAAAACTAGTGATGAACAGTTGAATGTGTTCAGATTCCCTCCACGTGTGGCACCTATTAAATGTACCGTATTCCCCCTTGTTCAGAACGAACAATATGAGAATGTCGCCAAACTTATATCCAAATCATTAACTGTTGCTGGGGTCTCACATAAGATTGATATCACAGGTATTCAACTATCTTTTATATTTTTAGTACTATAGTCATATATCAATTAAATTTCCTTCAATTGTGGTGGTATATAGGTCTTTGCAACTTCTTTGACAACTGGATCTGTTGCATTTATTTGTACTGTCTAATGTGTTGTATTGTACTATTGTTCATTAGGTACTTCAATAGGAAAAAGATATGCTAGAACTGACGAGCTTGGAGTGCCCTTTGCAGTCACCGTTGACAAAACAACATCGGTGACGATTAGAGATAGGGACAGCAAGAACCAAGTTCGTGTTGATGTAGAAAAGGTGGCATCAGTTGTGAAAGAGGTGACTGATGGGTTCAAAACATGGGCAGATATTTTGAATGAATACGAAATTCATACTTCAGAATCTGCAGATGATTAGTCAGCCTGCGGCGCTGGAATTAGACATAAGAAATTGCATCAATATAATTTTTTGATCTTCCGAGAGGAAGAATACTCACTTCATAAAAAGGTTCTAATTTCTCTGTGCTGGATCTCGTGGAAACTAAAATGATAGATTGTAAACATTTTTTCTTCTGTATTTGTATCGCAGGAGGTGTTTTCTTCAAAATTCAATTTGCCAAATTAAGCTGAAATAGTGCAACAAAAGTCAACTGGGGTTCAGTAATTGAAATATCATATTACATTTGAATCGATATATGTTTGCCACTATCCATGGAATAAGAGCCTCCCTAAATCGACAATTTCTTTTACCAGTGTCATTCTTCTTTTAAGATTAAATAGAGAGGAAATTTGCCATTTTTCTCTCTTGTATAACTCGAAACTTTGAACAATTAATCTGCATTCACCTTTTGGGATCATTGTAAATGTAAAGATAGGGGATGTGGATGCAGATCGATTGAAGTTTGGGGAGGCGGATAGAATTTAAAATCTGGGGTAGTACTAATAATGATGATAATATAACAAAATAAAATTGCCAACAACAAAGAAAAAAGCACAAAAGGAAATGCGCCGTCTGTGGGAATCGAACCCACGACCACATGGTTAAAAGCCATGCGCTCTACCAGCTGAGCTAAGACGGCTGTTGGAATATATTTATGATAACTTAAATACCTATTATCAGCTGAGAGTCAAATCAATATCGAAATTCGCCTATTTCCACTCTCACAAACAATAAATTCATTTTTCATCTCCAATTTCCATATCCTGATCGAAAGAGTAGAACCTAAAGGTGCTCGCAATTCAATCATAATATTCAGATAACGAAAAAGAGAGAAGTGTTTTTGTTTTTTAATAGATCGAAGATGCTGCGAGTAGCAGGGAGGAGGCTGTCTTCCCTCTCTTGGAGGTCTGGTAAGACTTCCTCCGCCGCCGCCTTCGTCTCCGGAAACCCATTCACCGCCGTTGATTCATCCAACGATGCTCGCCCGAATGGATCCATTACCGCACCTCCGCAATCGTTTTGCCTGACCAATTCACTTCTGGATCAATTCAGAGGTTATTTGCTTTCTTTTAGGGTTTCAATAAGATTTGCTAGTTTAATTATATTTTATTCTCACGTGAAGCCAATATATTTTATTAATTTTAATGTTGTAAAAGTTTATCTGATTGTGTGATAGGATTAGAGATTTGAAATTTGGGGGATGTTTTTTAAGCAGGGAGTATGTGTGGTTCCTCATGTCGGCTACAAGTGAATGAGCTGCTTTATATTCAGAAATCTGAAAAGTATCTGGATGAGATTCTGATTTCAGTTATTCTACCACCTTTTGAATTTAGTTGTTAATTTGTAGTTGAAACTTGACTCCGGATATATTAAATGATTGAACAATTTGCACTATGTTTAGTGCTGTATGAAGAGTACAACTCCTGATTCCTTTATTTGTCCTGAGTACAGTAGCTCTGGAAAGTTGAGCCCTTTGTTTTTAAGAAGATGATCTCAGAGACCTATTGGATTGCGATTATTTCCCCTTCTATAATTAATTTGGGAATAATATTTTTGTTCCTATGGATTTTCTTTTTGATCAATTTGTTGAAGCGGTAATGAACATACACTAGACCATTCCTTGGTAAAATGTGGATGATGTTAGACTTAGGATGCATATGCCAAACAAGAGTTGCTGACATTATTAAGAATATACTTATCTCGTCAATTGACTTCCAGGGAAAAGATGTTTTTCAAAAAGAATACCATAATATCATTACTCAGCCTTGTGGCCTTTATTAGCCTGCAGATGTGTACTTCAGGAATTTTTCCAATTTCAGTTTTAATCTTTAGAGTTCTGATGTTATCTTGATATATGCCATCGGCTGTGGGCTAGTCTTTGGTCTGAGTTTTCTGATACAGGTTCCTTTTTACTACTTTCCTAGAGGAAACTACAATGAAAATCAATGAATAACTCTCTCTTTATATTTAAAATCTTGGTTACTTGTTTATTGAAATTCAGATAATTTGTGTGCAGAAGATTTTTTTGTGATTTTTAAGGTATCTCGACATAGATAGTATGAGTTTTCATACAATACTCTTCCTTCCTAGTGACTTGTGCATTGTGAGCTTGACAGTCATATACTATCTTAGATGACTGGTGCCAGTTAAAGATGAATAACTCCCTAGTTCTCGTGAAGAGTATCAGTTTTATACATTTGGCTATGGCCTTTTGTATTGTTATTTCTAACCCTTTTTTTGGGGTGGGGGTGGGGGACTTGTTTGGGGTCAAGGATCTGTCATCTTTGAGATAAGGATTTCTTGAATTGAAGACTTAACCAAGAAATGAGTGGAACTTTTTTCTATAGGCTGCGGAAACTTAGGTTGAGCTACTTCTATTCTGTATGTGTGTGGGAATTGAAAATCTTAAGTGTTGGATTACGATTATAAGCCAGAATTTTTTGTGATGGAATTTTCATTGTTTGTGCTAACTTATTACTATATATTATTGATGATTGTACGCGTACCAGTGAATTGTATCTGCAATACACTTGCAGCTGTTTCTTCTAATGGTGTTATTTCCGTTCTATGGTTTGAACATCTAACATATTGCAATAACATATCAACCTTTTTGGAATTCTCCAGGTTTTTCTTCTGGTGCCCTTGCACCAGGACAAGAATTGGGTCTGGTTCCAGATATCCCCGCCACAGTAGCAGCAATCAAGAATCCAAGTTCCAAGATTGTCTATGATGACAGCAACCATGAACGTTATCCACCAGGTGACCCCAGCAAGCGTGCATTTGCGTACTTCGTTTTGACTGGTGGGAGATTTGTGTATGCATCATTGGCCCGTCTCTTAGTACTCAAATTTGTTTTGAGCATGTCTGCCAGTAAAGATGTCCTTGCTCTTGCATCACTTGAGGTAGATCTATCCAGCATTGAACCTGGAACCACTGTCACTGTGAAGTGGCGTGGCAAGCCAGTTTTCATTAGACGTAGAACTGACGATGACATCAAGCTAGCCAACAGTGTCGATGTTGCCTCCCTTCGTGATCCACAAGAAGATGCTGTCAGGGTCAAGAACCCAGAGTGGCTTGTGGTTGTTGGTGTGTGCACCCATCTGGGGTGCATTCCTTTACCAAATGCTGGTGATTTTGGTGGTTGGTTTTGCCCGTGCCATGGATCACATTATGACATCTCTGGTAGGATTCGTAAAGGACCTGCACCTTATAATCTGGAGGTTCCAACTTACAGCTTCTTGGAAGAGAACAAGTTATTGATTGGGTGATGATTTACTTTATTAGGGATGATGATGATGAATTACGCTAAACCTTGGAAAGCCAGAATGAGGACTATATCTTTTTATACTTATTTGTAACGTCTATTTTTTGTTTTAAGGCTGTTTAGTTATGTTTTTGTCCCGAATACTGTTATTGCCCAGCAGTCTGAATGGGCTATGGTGTTTTGAATAATGCTGGCTACTTGTTATTGATTGTTCTTTTGACGAGTTGATTTTTAGATGCTATACATTTAGAAATAAATTACGTTTTGAGGCTTTCTTTTAAGGTCGGTAGAAATATTATACCTTTACTGAACATTTTCTTTAGTTGCAAAGGAATTTAATCAGAATGTATATGGCGAATTGGAAAACTTATTGAAGCATGACACTCATTGTAATTTGAAACTTTGCTGTTCATTATTTCTCTTGAAAGAAGAAATGGAATAACTTTTTATAGTAGTATTACAGCTATAAGAAGGGGACTAAGTAAGTTGAAAATCTGCCCCGTTTTATAGAGGTACAATTATTTGTGCAAGTGGAGTAACTTATTTTGTACCACTTAAAATAAAAATAAATTATCCTAAATGAAAAACTACCTGACTTAAAAATTCTTATAATAAACTACTTATAATAAACTACTCTCTAATTAATATGACATTATCCGTCCAAAATTTGTGAACAAACAACAAGGGTCCTTCTAGCTTAAAACAACTTACAAATCGGGGTTTGCACAAAAAAAGTTAACAATGGTGATGCATCAGCTATTACATACAAATTCAGGTTTGTTATTACATATAATAAAGTCAAGTTTTAGTTTTCAAAAAAATTTAAACTATGCCTCTTGATAATCTATTTTATATTTTGTGTACGACAGATGTATTACGACAACGAAATTTGGATCAAATGAAAAGAAAGTATGCTAGCCGAAATCCTCTAGAGAAACAAAAGTATATTGAAAAAGTTAAGAGATCTAAGATTACCAGGAACAATCAATGGACGATTAATGAACAAAATCAACACTATTACGAAACTATTCAAAAAATCATTCAAGGTTTGTTTCATAATCTATGAATGTTGTAAATACTTTTTTGTGTTGTGTTTATATTAGTCTTATTTTCTTGAATGTGGTTCATAGGCGAAAAAGGGAGGCCCTCATATATTTCAAAATTGGTTTTAATGGATGAAGAAATTTTTTGAAAGAGATAAACTAGAGATTGAGAAATAAGCGGCTGATGTGTATAAAGTGAGTGCCATTTTTACTAAGTTAGAAAGAATTGGGTTTTTGAATATGATGGCAAATTTTGTGTTGAAGTGAAGATAAGGCCCAAAAGGAAAGATTTTGGCAATTTTTTCTAGGATTTTTTTTTTTTTCCTAGGTGTTAGAATGATGAAAGTACAGTACAAAAAGTTTTTATCCAGGGCGATATTTGGTGTGAATAATGGGGGCAAAATTTCAATTTTGGCCCCACAGAGTTGATGCATTTTAAAATTGAACATTTATTGTGAAAGTTCGACAAATATGTTATTTATTGTGTCACATTCATGAATATCATTCCTTATCGTCTAAAATTTTTAATTATTGTCGAAAATTTTATTTTTTTAACACTATAAAATTGATCGATCGGTGTAATTAATAATGATCAACAATTTGGATTAGGAATGCTCTTTTTGAAGTCACATTGGAGTAAATTGAATATTATGCATTTTATAAAGGCAATTTCACATTAAAACTATAAAAAAATTTCAGTATAATTTAGCCGAAAAAGTGTTAGTGTAACACATTTTATAAAAGAGAGAGTTTAAGTGTGAAATATTTTTCCACATGGAATATAAGTTTAACATATTTCATGTAAGAGGGAAGGGGAGGAGGTAAATGCACATTTTCAAATCACAGAGGGGTAAAATGAATATTATGTATTTTATAGGGAGGTAAATTGACATTAACTTTTCAAAAATAATAAATTAAATTATTTTTTGAAATAATAGAAAACATTCATAGAAATTCAATATCCCATTAATATCGTTAAATGAGATTCTACGCCAGAGGAATAAAATATATGATTTTTATGCATTTTCACATTTAAATACATGAATATCAAATTGAATTTGTTACCACGTTTTCTCATTCTTAAATCTAATGGCACTTTTGAGTTACTGCCCAAAAGTTTTAGATAGGATTAAGGAATCAATTTACTATCTGGAATCCCGTTTAATTATCTGAGATAACTACAAACTTAAACCTTCTGGTATGATTTTCGTAAAATATTATATTATTAAGTTTCCTATTTCGATTTAATGTTTACTAAGACTCACAAACTAATGGAGAATCTTTAATAAAACACTTCTAATCCTACTAATCCTATTTGAAATGTAATATACGTCTAATTTCACAAGTGGCCTTATTCCTACTAATCCTATTTAAAATACTTCTAATTTCACAAGTGGCCTTATTATTCCTACTAATCCTATTTGAAATATAATATACTTCTAATTTCACAAGTGGCCTTATTCATTCATTCAATATAAATAAGACAATATTTTTTTTGTTTATATAATAAAAATTCTCAGTAGCAGTTTATAGAGTATCACGTTATATTTGTTTTTATCAGGTACAAAATTATACGGTTTTTATTTGAATTTCCTATTTTTTGTTTACACATATATTTTAATTCATGATTTATAATACAGAAGACAAACTATGATGACGAATGATTCCATCAACTCTTTAGAGGTGAATCAAAAAACATGGACAATTCGATTAAAGACTTTACGAATAGGAATTGAGACAAGATGTGGAGCAAATTCTTCTATAGATTTAAGAAGATGATAATGATGGACGACGAAGTAAGTATTAATTAAATTGCAAATAATTAAGTTCATGAATGCAGCACCAATTTCTCTTCTTGCTGGAATATGTAATTGTTGAATTCTTGATCCGCTATATATGTTCGAAACAGCAACCCGTGTCTGAAAAAAAAAAATCCATATTCCAGATTTGATTAGATTAATGAAGTTTGCTGCTGCAATAATTAAGATTATTTATTTACTTTTGAAGTCGATCTCTTTATGAGGAATGGGTTAATGTCTTCTATTCAATATTATATTATTCAACTTAAAGAAAATTTCTTTTTTTTTTTTATGGAACAAGAATCAGAATAGTTATATTTAATGATGATATCCAACTATTAGCTTCAGAACTCATTCTTACTACCAAAGTCTGCTACAAATTCATGTATTTTAAAAGCATTAATCTTGATATTCACGACAAGGAAGCAATTGGTATCTTTAATTTTTTAAAATAAATTATATCATTTTTTTCACAATACTTATTTTTAAAAATAATTTTTTTATATATTTGTATATATAGATGTTTGTGGACTTGTCACTAAAATCAAACAAATCAGAATGACGACACCTTCTAAGGGAGCACCAAAACATGTGAGGGAAATAACAATTATCGACGAAGAGTAAGTTTCATATCACGATACAATTTTGTATTTATTATATTTTATCAAAATTAGGACAATAGCTATTTTGAATATATACATATATATGAAAGATTCGTACGAAGCTGAACTTGGGAAGGGTTTTCAGTCTTCTGGTGAAACGATAAAAAGTCGGCTAAAGCATGTGAAAATGATAAAAATTTGGATGAACACTGGTAAAATTGGTGAAAAACGAATAAAACAGGCGAAAATGCTCATGTAAAATTGATAAATGCATATGGAATTGAATAGCTTTGGATGAATTTCGTGAAAACCGGACAAGATCGGTGAAATTAGTGAAAAACAAATAAAATTGTTGAAAATGGGTGAAATCATTGAATCAGGAAAAAAGATAAAGTCGGTGAAAACATGTGAATTCAATGAGATGTGAGGTGAAATTGGTGAAAAAATGTAAATCAATGAAAAAACGTGTGAATTAGGTGAAAACGAGTTAGATCTTTAGAAATAAAAAATAGTTTAACTAGCAAAAACTAGGTTAAACAAATAGAAAATGCAAGGTTTACAGCAGAAAAACATAAGAAATCGGCGAAAAATGAAAAAATAATGAAAGTAGGTAAATCGATAAAAGAATGGATAAACCGATGAAAAATATTTTAAATCGATGCAAAATGAATGAAATCGGTGAAAAGACGGGTTAAACCCGTGAAAAAAATAAACTAAATAATTTTGTTATGATCATATTTTAGAAAAAAAAGAATTACAAGATCTTATAAACATATCAATCATCAAATTATATTTGAATATTATAATTCAAAGTCATCATTTTTTTATGGATTAATAATTTTGATAATAAATAAATTGAATGTTAGTCATTAATTTGTGATATGACAAAGTTAATTTTATTATAATTTATAAAATTTACTTGTAAAATTAACTAGACACGTACAACGTACGTGCACTTTTCTAGTAACTATAAATATTAGGCAACCAAAATCTTATAAGTTGCTTTCTTGGGGACAGAATACCAGACAGTTCGTTAACTTAATCAAATTTAGGAAAAGTCAAAATACAAGACGTACAAACAAACAAGTTGTCTAATTAAGACTATTTTACAAATTTTCTTGTAACAGATACAAAATAAAATATATATTAACGGAGTATTTGGTTTTGTAACTGAAACATAAATATTATAGCTCTTTCAATGATGGAGGGGCTACAAAACATATTATTTAAATAATATAGCTATAACATTTCATTCTCATTACTATTGAACAACATAGTTTGTTTCGTTTCAGCAATCTTGAACTGGAACTAACGTTAGTTTTCCTCCAAAGGCCTCCGGGAGTTGACTCACATCAATATCTTGGAGCAAGGTTGATTGCAGTTTTTTGTTCTCCACGAATATTATCTGCAAATCGTAAGTAATAGTTGTGTTCATCGATAACAATATTCCAAAATCACAGATGATAAGAAAAAAACAAATGGAACTTGTGATGTGAATGAGCAAAAGAGGCATGCACCTTCTTCTTTGTATTTTTGTCAATAAATGGGTAAATCATCTTCCACGCAGTCATGAATATGTAAGGTACATGGATAATAAACAACTTCCCCAGCCTCTCAGGGTAGCAGTCCTGTTACCAAATCAATATAAGTCGCGTAATCTCAAGAAAAATGTTTTTCTACTTCTATTGTTTGAACGGGTCCAGTTACCTGCAAAATCGATAGAGCTGCAAGATACCCTCGAATGTCACTGTTAACATAACCCCATCCTTCCAAATCTGCAATGGCAGTAAACTTCTCATGTCCACTTGGCATTCTGAAATTAACAATAGCCAAGATATAGATCAAAACCAAAAATGTGATATGCTCATAAAACTATCCAGATTTACTATATAGCAAACAAGCACCCTATTGATATTACCTAGCACAAATTTTGTCGAGGGTGAAAGTGACAAAACCTGTCACAAAAGAACAAACATGAGAAAAAACTAGAGCTACTAGATGGAGAAGCTTTGGTTAAGATTAATGGAGGCTGTTTGCTTACGTTTAAACTCATCCACAGAAGTGGCCTTATGTCGGGCAGCAAAAACAACTGCAATCGGGCGTCCACTCTTATCATGTCCTTGTATAAATAACTTATTTTGGGCAAGATCATTTGGAATTTCAGATGGAGATATGAAACCATTTGGAACAAATTCTTTCCTCCAATTCAAATACTTCAACAACATAGACAATGCCTTTTCCACATCAAGATCACGAGCTCGGAGAAATCTACGGATCATCAAGTCATCCACATCCTACAAAATTCACATAAGCATAAATACGAGTAACAAATATAATATCTCAACTCAAGGCAATAATCTATAAGATCACTTTCAGCTTCGTTCTATAGTGAACACAATTCTAATCTTTATAGCTACTATTTAACTCAAGATAAAACAGATTATTGTAGAAAGACTTTTCCAGGTGATAACTGTCTTTCTTTCTCATCAATAATAAACAACTTCACATATACACTCATGGACCAAAGTTTCGTGTCTAGTATATGTTTCAGACAACTAAATATTGGAAACTATTCAGAAACGTTTCGGAACAGAAATATTAGGAAAAATTTGTTACTAAATTAAGGAAAATAAGAATGACTCGAGGCAAACAATTATTTTTGGAATTACACCTTATTTTTGCTTCCATTGATTCAAAAAGCAGAAACTTATAGAAATTTTGATCAATGTAAACACTCGTACTTTGGTCAACTGAAATGCTTTACAAACAAGTCAATCTCAAAAATTGATCACAAAAGTAGAAAATTGATCCGCATTTTGAAGAACATAGCAAATTTGAAATAATTAAGCGTGAAAGTAGAAAAAGATTGAAGCTTTAGGGTGACCTTGAAAGAGGGATCGTGTGCTTGAACAAGGGCCCTGACTATTCCAATTTTGCTTTGCTCGATCTCATCTCTGTTTTCACAGTTGGGTTCTTCTTCTTCTTGTTGTTTTACATTTTCAGAATCTGACGGCGATGAACCAATCTGAAAAGACTGCAATTTCTGCCGGAGATACGATGTCATGGACTCTTCTTCTTCTCTCTACCGGCAGTAAAATCTTTGGGGGAAATCTATCTAGCTCAACGAAATAATTCTCTTCCTGTGCTAAAATATTTGCATTTCCTTAATTAATTATTTTAGGTAGAAATTAAATGAATATATAAGTATAGGTGGTGGTTGGAGGAGTTATATTGTGCCGAATTTTGGTGGGACTTTGTAGTTATTCTTTAGTTATGGAATTATTATTATTATGTCATTAAGCCCGACAACTCCATTGTTGAATATTAATTAATCTTGTTATAGACTGTAATTTTGGGGGCGCCAGATAAATCTAGATGGAAATTGGACTATTTTCACTTCGTTGGTTCAGCAGGATAACTTATTTATTAATGTTCTGTAGTTTCCCCTTTTTGGCTTCTTCTTTTATAGAAGGTCTTGTGTAGGCTAAAATTTCTTTTATTTGTTAGTTAATGGTTTGCTCGACCAAATTTATCAATTTTGTAGATTCAACTTTCAAAATAACATCATTTTGCTTGTTAATAAGTAGGATTTGACGTGGATAAAATATTTCATTAATACATTGAATTATCAACGATCATTGAATATTCTAATTTCAATTATTATATTTCTTTGCCTTACATAACTGAAGCTCGTGAGGTTGGGTCGAGAGTGGTTCCAGCAAAACTTTTAGATGTACAAGTAAAGATAATGTGTTCAAAATCTGAAATTTTTGATTTATGTGTTATGCGTGTTCATATCTATATACAAATAAAAGTACGAATTCAGAAAATGGAGTTTCTTGAATTTTTTGTGAAGACTAATATACCCCTACTTAAAAAATAATTAAATTAATTAAAATAAGAAAAATAATAGGAAAAAGAAGTCTACTCCAATATGAACACTTCAATATAAAACTAAATGAAGAGGTATAATTAAACATAAAGTCTTATGATAATATTTATTTCCTACATAAACTCCTAAAATCTAAAATTATCTCTTACATCAACTTTTATAATTTATATATTTATAATCTAAGTGCGTAATTTTTGTTTGGCTAAAGAAGTCAGTTATAAACAATATCCAAAAGTATCAAGACATGCATAACCGCGAATAATCAAGAATGAAGAACAAGTGGATTCGATAAATACAAGTGAAATAGATGAAATTTTTGGTGAAAACGATGAAATTTTTGGTGCAGTCAGTGATACTCAAATTTTCATGGAGCTCTTTCCATGGAAAGCGGTTGAAATCGATAAAAGTCGGTTAAAACATGCGAAAATGATGTTAATTTATTTTGGGTCAAGTTGGTAAACACTGATAAAGTTGGTGAAAAACGATGAAGCATGTAAAAAGACGTCTATGAAATCGATAAATATATATGCATTGGAATAACTTTTGATGAAATTCATGAAAATCGGATAAGATCGATGAAATTAGTAAAAAAATGGATGACATCGTTTAAAATGAGTGAAATCAGTGAATCGGGGAACATAAGTAAAATCGATGAAAACATTTTAAATCAATTAAATATGATATGAAATTGGTGAAAAAAACATGTAGATCGGTGAAAAAACTTGTGAGTGAAAACTAATAAAATCTATAAAAATAAAATAAAATAGTTTAACAAAAAAAAAAAAAAAAAAGGAATGGAAGAAAATGGTTTAAACCTGAAAAAAAAAAGAAATCTACGAAAAATGGAAAAATAATAATTAAAGTTGGTAAAATCGATAAAATAAATGATAAATCGAAGAAAAATATATTAAATCGATGAAAAGTTAATGAAATCAGTAAAAAGACGGGTTAAGCCCCTGAAAAAAATGGATTAAACTTATGATATGAATTAAATATATGCTCGAATTTTCATGGAAAACAGGTTAGATCGGTTAATTAAAATTGGTAAAACGATAAAAGGCGGCTAAAGCATGTGAAAAATGATAAAAATTTGGATGAACACTGGTAAAGTTGGTGAAAAACGAATAAAACCGGCGAAATTGCTCATGTAAAATTGATAAATGCATATGGAATTGAATAGCTTTGGATGAATTTCGTGAAAACCGGACAAGATCGGTGAAATTTGTGAAAAACAGATGAAATTGTTGAAAATTGGTGAAATCATTGAATCGGAAAAAAGGTAAAGTTGGTAAAAACATGTGAATTCAATGAGATGTGAGGTGAAATTGGTGAAAAAAATGTAAATCAATGAAAAAAGTGTGAATTAGGTCTGAAAATGAGTGAGATCTTTAAAAATTAAAAATAGTTTAACTAGCAAAAACTAGGTTAAACCAATAGAAAATGCAAGGTTTACACCAGAAAAACATAAGAAATCAACGAAAAATGAAAAATAATGAAAGTAGGTAAATCGATAAAAGAATGGATAAACCGATGAAAAAATATTTTAAATCGATGCAAATGAATGAAATCGGTGAAAAGACGGGTTAAACCCGTGAAAAGAATGAACTAAATAATTTTGTTATGATCATATTTTAAAAAAAAAGAATTACAAGATCTTATGAACAAATCAATCATCAAATTATATTTGATTATTATAATTTAAAGTCATCGTTTTTTTATGAATTAATAATTTTGATAATAAATAAATTGAATATTAGTCATTAATTTGTGTTATTTTTTGTTATATGACAAATTTAATTTTGTTATAATTTATAAAATTTATTTATGAAATTAACTAGACACGTACAACGTACGTGCACTTTTCTAGTAAATGATAAAAATACACCTTTGTACATGTGTGACTACTTTGTAAAAGCATAATTGTCATTTCGCACGCTTGTCCCCTTACCATTGTAGGGTGGTGAAACTTGCATTGTTGTACCACTTTGTTGCTTGGTCTGCAAGATGACCCTTTCGGTATCATGCTAGTTCACAATTGAACTTGAAATATATTCCTAGGATGTTGAGATTGCACAAATGACTTTTGCACCATGTGGTTGCTAAATGACAACCTTATTAGGTTCTTCTTTGGGTTCCTCTGTGGCTGGCTTTCAAACTACTGCTCATAGCACATTTGATTGATTTTGAGTCTTATTTCGATTTCGTTTTTAATTTTCTCCATCAATATCCTCAACACATTTCTTAAACACTCAATATTAAAAATACATTTAGATATATTTTCATATCTTTATCCAAATGCAGTCACTCATGTTCTAACTCAAAACTTAAAGATTCACATACTTTTTTTAAAATTCAATATTTTGACTTTTCACTTAAACTAAATCTCAAAGTTTTCTCACATAAAAACTCTATTTTTTATTTTTAAACATATCGCTAAAATACATATTGATCTATTGTTTGTTCTCTTACATAAAATTTTGATACATTTTCATCGAAACATATAGTCAATCAAAATAAAAACATAATTTTTATTTTTACCTAAAAGGTATCTAATATTTGAATATATACTAAGAAAACATACTATACATTGATCTCTCTGCTAATCTTCGACTTCATGATATTGATTGCTTGCAACGTCATTGCTAGTTAGATGTAATATAAACCAAATATCAGATGCTGAGACTGAACCAGAAATTAGGCTGGCAACGTTGTCAACTAGTGTTTCATTTACTTTTCTTTCTCTTGCAAAATTGTTGTTAATTTAGGCTAATATCATAGGCCGTGCTGACTTGATCAAAATTAAGAAGAAAAAAGGAAAACACACTATTAAGTTATTAATTGTAAATTTTGTCCTCAATAACATAATTATTTCTTTGGTAGAACTCACAGAAGATTTTTCATCCAATTTCAGTGGAATATGATTGATCCACCATATAAATGTATGTTTGAGTCCATTTAAATTATACCGTAAATTTGAATACTTGTCAATAAAATTAAAATATGTGATTCCAAAATAAAGTAGATTGATTCATTTGTCGATATAACTCTTGATACAGTAACAAACAATATTTTCCTTATATCATTTTTATTTGAAGATAAAAATAGAATGCCATAAGAACAATTACTTTAAAAGCGACATTCACATCAAGAAGTTTGAAAGACAAATGCAGCTTGGCAACTCACGTTTATGGGCAAATATTTTGGAATACCTTCTTATGAAAATTAACACGTTTGTTGCCCCTAGTTATTAGTCATTAAAATAATTACCTACCCCTTTGGCACTAAAAAGAAAAAGAAAAAGATTTATTTTAATTTTTTGTAGATAAAAAGAATAAAAATGAAAAATAAATAAGTACCTACCACCCACCAAACAAATATTCCACCTTTGCCCTTTTCCGGCTTTTTCCTACCATCTACAGCCAGGTCAACATAGAGAAAACAACCTTTCATCGTCTTGTTTAATTAATTAGCACAAACAAATAAACCCAATTCTACACATTATAACCCTAAACTATCTATTAAAGAAGAATCTCTTCTCCTTCGTTTTTATCGATCGCAGTAGTAGCAGCATAAACAAAGGAAAAAAAAAAAAAAAGGTATGATATCCTGAACCCTATATTATTTATTTAATATCAGCTCAGCAGTCTTTCTTCACGAACAACCAAATCAAATCAAATCAAAACACTCGACCATGGCTTCCATTTACAAGCTTTCATCCACAACTTGTGCTCATTCAACGTCTCAGTATAGACCCAATAGCAGATCTTCACATCAGCCCATTTGCTATGTTGATCTCCGCCAAAAAACCGCCGGCGATAACACTCTTTCATCTACTAAGTTGAGCTTGCATTCCAACCACCAAATCAGGGCCTCTTTGCGGTAAGCACTACGAGTTTTGTTTGTTTCGTTTAAAGATCCAATCTATATGTTGAAACTACTGGTTGCATCTCTAACTAACTTTGAAGGGATTAATTAGTTTTTCACTGTTTGATATAGATGTAGCCTTGATGGAAGTTCAACTCTATCAACTTAATTGTCTGTATATCATTTCACTGTTTCTAATTCATTTAGGGTGAGATGCTCACAAGTTGATGGGAATGGAAGCAGTGTCAAGAAAACCACACTTCATGATCTTTATGAAAAGGGCGGGCAGAGCCCATGGTATGACAATCTATGCCGACCTGTTACCGATCTTATTCCCTTGATCGAGAGTGGTGTTAGAGGTGTAACCAGCAACCCAGCGGTAAATTACCCTTTTGTCTTTTTCGTTTAAAAAGGCCATCTTTGATGAATAATTTGTGCTTTGAATCATCTTATTAGATGCTTCTTACTTTTTTATTTGATGTTCAGAAATTCTTGATAAATTGACTTAACAACTTTCGGTATGCACCCATGCAGATTTTCCAGAAAGCAATATCGACTTCAAGTGCATACAACGATCAATTCAGGTAAAGGTGACGATTTTATAAGTTTTTTAACTATTTTTTCTTTTTATCTTGGTCTGATTCGATGTGATTGACTCCATCATGTTAGACAAATAGCTGAAATTTTTTTATTCTTTTCTTTCTCTGTATATAAACTGAACCTGGATAATGGCTAGTAAAACAAAGGAGAGAATACTTGAGCTGTCATATACTTCTCTCAGATGCATAAAATAGCTTCTACTTCAATGTTAAGCGAGGGGAATAACATATTGCCCATTCTCAATGGTGGTTGCTGTGATGACTTTGTTTTTCTTAAACATCACTTCACCTAATATTTTTGTGCATATTTTATTCAAAAAATTCTTTGATCACTATCATTGAAATCGAAACTAAGAAGTGATGATTTTCTTTTGATGAAGTTACCGTGAAATTTATAGTTTTTCAAAAAATGAACTTGAATAGACCCTTCACCTTAATTACAATTCCATTATGTATGTAATAATAATAAAATGTTATGCAGGGAACTTGTACAATCTGGAAAAGACATTGAAAGTGCATACTGGGAACTTGTGGTGAAGGATATTCAAGATGCATGCAAACTTTTTGAGTCCATTTACGACCAAACAGATGGGGGTGATGGATATGTCTCTGTGGAAGTGTCACCTAGACTTGCTGATGATACTGAGAACACAATAGAGGCTGCAAAATGGCTTCACCAATGGGTTAATCGTTCTAATGTCTACATAAAAATTCCTGCTACAGCCCCTTGCATCCCTTCTATCAAGGAAGTCATTGCACTTGGTATAAGTGTTAATGTCACGGTATGTTGATTCTTTACAACCCTTCACAAGATGACTAAATTCCTAATAGAATTGAAGATGGTTTTATATCAACATTTAAGTTTAAAGACTAATCCTAATTATATTGGTCATTTGCAGCTGATATTCTCTCTTGCGAGATATGAAGCAGTTATTGATGCTTACCTGGATGGTCTTGAGGCATCTGGGCTTAGTGATCTTTCCCGAGTTACAAGTGTTGCTTCTTTCTTTGTTAGTCGAGTGGATTCCCTTGTTGACAAGATGCTTGAGAAAATTGGAACACCAGAGGCACTTGATCTCCGTGGGAAGGTATGGAGATCTCTAAATGGCACAAGTTCAAGAGATTTTGCCTTGAACTAACTCATCTAAAATTTGGGGTCGCTTTTATTTTCTTTGACAGGCTGCGAATGCTCAAGCGGCTTTGGCTTTCCAGCTCTACCAGAAGAAGTTCTCTGGTCCAAGATGGGAAGCTCTGGTGAAGAAAGGAGCCAAGAAGCAAAGGCTTCTATGGGCCTCAACTAGTGTCAAGAATCCAGCTTACCCAGACACTCTATATGTGGCTCCTCTTATTGGACCAGACACGGTCACCCATCTTATCTTTTACTTAGTCTTGTTTAATATTAGTGGTCCAGAGTATGTCATCACTTTCTTAATTATTTATATGGGTGGCAATATGAATCCTCTCCCTTCGGTTGGCACTATCTGGCCTTACCCGACTCGACCCTTACCCTTTCTCTCCTTCACCCCCACCTTGGGTTGAGTTGGGTTGGGCTGTTTGAAAATGACTCAAGTAATTAAAAACCTCTCAATTAGATAAACTAACTTTATTTTCGGATGTAGGTTTCCACCATGCCTGATCAAGCACTCCTAGCATTTATCGACCATGGTGCGGTGGCAAGGACGATTGACTCTAATGTATCGGAAGCTGAAGGAATTTATAGTGCCCTTGAGAAGTTGGGCATTGACTGGGGCTACGTGGGGTCACAACTTGAGCTGGAAGGAGTCGACTCTTTCAAGAAGAGTTTCGATAGCTTGCTGGACAGTCTGCAAGAGAAGGCAAATTCTCTTAAGCTAGTCAATCTTTAAGCAAATTTTCTCTGTTTTTGGTTTTTAGGGACCATTTTGTTAATAAAGTTACTCACTGGGATCCTCTAGTCCAGATAGTGAGTGTTCTCTGTAAGAATATTGTGATGTGTGATTGAGAGTTGCAATCATTTATGTATGAGAAGTTTCAGGATTTTTGGTTTGGCATCTGTCTTAAAAAATGATGATTTGCGAAATTTAGTAGATTCAATTTCTATTGATTTAGTAATTGAATTGTTAATGTATCCGCCAAGGGACAATGTCAGGTGAAATAATCAATGAAGATTAGCAGGTATTAGCTAACATGTCATTGGCATGACCATCAAACATGAACTTTTCCACGTGATACAATAAACATAAGCAACCTAAGTGCGATTAAGCATTCATCGATAGCGTATAGTCATTTCATCAGCATAATGTAATGCAAGAATGCCACAATTGATACTACAAAGTAAGTTAAACTTATGACTAAATAACATATACATTTATCAATTAAGAACACATATCATTTTACTTCATTTAAAAAAATAAAAAATAAAATAAAATAAGAATAAATATCAATTTTTACAATTGCATATTGGTATTGGAGAACTTAACTGCAAAAATAAAAATGAATTAACAGAAATAGATTGTTGAGTACGAAAAAAATTGAGGGCAGAACTGGCAACGACAATTGCTACTCTGGACCATTACTACTCTGGCAATGTCGCTAGCCATGTATAAATTGCAGGGATTGCAAGTCAAAAGTGGCCCAACTTCAAGGATAAAATAAACTATAGCGGTAAGCCTATCACTTTTCATCCTATGTGCTTGAATTAAAGTTTAAAGCCCTTTAAAATGTAATATTAAAACAAAAAACAAAAAATGAGATATCTGCACATCACCAAAATTCAATGACAAACTGCAAGAGTCTTGAGCACAAAAGCAAATTAAAGAACATAATAAAAGAGAAACAACAGATGAGCAGTGTCTGATGAATTCAACACCAAACATTAAAGCCTTTCCAACCTACAGATACATAAGCTAAGCCATTCCATAATGCAGGGGTTCTTCACTTGAATCACTTGTACTCTTAACCATTTAGTTAATAGGAAGCTGTCTGCGCTTGTACCTTACCATCACGTTCCCTTTCACACCCACAACCATGGCATTCCAGTCAATCTCTGGAAAAGGTGAAATAAGCTCCATTTCAAAATTTCTTATCAAATGGCTCCATATTGCTTTGATTTGTAGATAAGCAAACGGCTCCCCTAAACAACCATGCCTTCCACCACCAAATGATATATACGAAAAAGCCCCAGCTGCTTTATCCTCTTCCCTTCCAGGAGCAAAACGATCAGGGTCATAGGAGTCCGGATCTTTGAAAATATGTGGCAGTCGATTTGCAAAGGCAGGAGATGTGGCCACAATATGCCCCTTAGGAATATCGTATTCTATTCCTTCTCCAGTCTTCACACTAAAATCGCTGTGTGAACTCCTCAGAAGCATTATCAGTGGAGGGTGGAGTCTCAAAGCTTCTTTAATGCATCTATATAAGACTTCCATTTCCGACAAAATATCGTAATCAACCTTATCTCCATGTTTTTGCACTAAATTCTTCTGTTCATCCACCACTTCTGTCATGTATTTCTGGTTGCAAAGGAGGTAAGCTCCTGTCCATGTGGAAGTAATCGAACTAGTGTGCTGGCCAGCAAAAAGAGCAGCAATGAGTAGGCCAGTAATCTCGGACTCGGTTGTGCATCGTCCATCTTTGTACTTGGAATCTATAAAGCACTGTAATAGATCGTTCTCTGTCTTGCCTGTTTGTTTACGAGAATTTATGATTCTTGCGAAAATATCAGCTAGCTTCTTGCGAGCTTGGTCACGGCGCTTGTGTGCTGGGATTGGTAGGTAGGGGAAAATAACACTGATAGGAAGCATTCCACTGTCAAGGTCATGGAAGAGAGCAGACACATCTTCAAAGAGCTTGTTTCGAACCTCTTCGCCTAATAGGCATCTACTAGCTGTCAGTATAATTAGATGTTCTAGTTCATATTTTAGGTCCACCTCACCACTATCTCCCCATTTAGAGAAATACTCCTGCCAAGTTATGGAAATGAAAGATGTCAGTAATTTTTCAATAAGTATGGAGACAACTCTTCTAAACAATTACCCCGTATTATCTATGGCTATGTTTGATTCTTTTATTTTAGCGAGTGATACACTAGGAAAAATGTCTTTCTTGCATCAGATGATAGAAATTGAGCTCCATTTCTTGTTCATTTTCATTTTTCTTATCATTTACTCAGCTGAAATTCAAGAACCACACATAGCCGAAGAGATTCCAACGTGAAATTTCTAAACTAGTAAAACATCGATGAAAAATTATAATCGGGTCGAGCATAGGCTACAGAACTATCAACTACAAATTGGAGGACACAACACTTCAATGAAGCTATATGATTCCAATGTATGATGTGCTTGTAGTCGAAGGATGGTGAAGGGATCCAGTGAAAAATGTGAAATCAATACGAACAAAATGGTAAATCTTAGTAATTAGTAAACAAACACCATAAGGCCAACCCTACAGCACAAGATATATAAAGCAATCAGTACATCCATATCGTTTATATACTTCCTGGTATTTAATCTTCCTAAAACTGATCATCAATCCATGTAAGCACAACATTTCATAACAAGTACAAGGATCATAAAGCTCAAAATAGCAAAAGAAAGAGAAATATAAAAAAAAAAATACCTCTGCTTCCATAACCATATGATCAACATAACTTTTAAGCTTAGTAACCCTAAGAGCCTCAGTAAAGAACCTGAACTGCTCTTGCCTGACCGTATAATCCACATCAAAAACCACACCAGGTCCAAATGTAGGCACATTGAATTGATAAACCTCTTGCTGACTCAGATCAGATTCAGAAGCCTTGAAGAAATGGGCTGAAACCTCAGGCCCAATCAAGAAAGTAATGTTCTTGTTAAGCAATTTAAGAGTGAACACACTCCCAAGCTTAGGGTACTCCTCTTTAAGCATCACCACCGGGCCTTTCAGAAACCGGATCAAACCGCCGAGTACAGGCCACGCGTTCACTGTTGGTGGCAGCCGCTTTTTGGATCTGGGCATTATTAATGCAGATATCAGTTTTGCCACCACGAGAGTGGCTACAAGAAGAAGCCCTACATTCAAAATTTTGTTGTTGTTGGCGGTGGTGGTGGTGGTTGATTCCAACACTTCCATTGTGATTTTGAATTGATCTGGAATTTCTGCAATTATTGAAAAATAAGATGAGAAAGATGTAGATTTAGGACAATTTAGGGTTTAATCTCGACCATTCAAAATTTCAAATAGATAGGCATTTTGAAAAAAAAAAAGAAAAAATCAGTAAGAAACAGAATCGTAGAATACATATTCACTTACATGTGATGTGACTGACAGGAGGAGGAGTAGTGGGATTAAGGTTAAGCACTACTACTAGGTGATTAGTGGAGTGTGATTTAGTTTAGATTTAGAATAGAAGATGTTTTTATAAAGTAAAGAAAAGGAATGCAGCCGAGCCGAAAGAAATGTGGCTTCGATGGAGCCGATGAAGAAAGAGTATAAAAGTTGAGTTAGCTGGATCTGGATCTATATCTATTTTAGATTTCATAGTGAAACAGTGGGCCTAATTTCTCATTTTTGGGGGTATTGGATTGGATGGAACTTTTATTTGATAGTGGGATATACCTATACTATGGTCTATGAACTTCGCTGGCTTGTGACCCTATTTACTTTTTGTTTTATAAAGTCACCAAATTGTCATAGTTGGGGGAAATTCTTACCCAAATTGGGTTTGGCCGAACCCAAAGTAATTAAAAAGCAAGTGCAATACACTTATTTTGGAATTGGATGTAACTTCCAAGAAAGTGACCAATCACAAAGCAAGTGCAATACACTTGCTTGGTGGTTGGATGGGTTTGACCAAACCAGACTTGGACAAGAATTTTCCCATAAGTAGATGCGAATAAGTCATTAGGATAAAAGAAACTAAGAGCATGTTTGTTTGGCGTTTGAGAAAGTAGTTTGAAGGAGTAATAAAAATTTACGAAATAATCTCGATTTATGTAATATTGTTTATTTGAATTTCGAGAAAGTGGTTTGTAAAAATAAATAGGTGTAGAATTTTTTGGAAGAGTTAGATTGTAAGAGTAAGATGAATAATACCTCATATCAAATCATGTTTATTATGTGAGATAAACTGTGTAAGAGATATGTTACTTTATGTTAAATCATACTAGAGTTTGTATAAATTTGTTTCAACGATAAAAACATTATAGTTTGTTTGACTTTTTGAGAAAGTCATTTGGAAAAATTGAGAGATAAATAATTTTTTTATGTTTGTTTGACTTTTTCTAAACACGAAATAATTTTTAAAAAAAGTCAAACAAACATACCCTAAACAATTGGGATATTAAGTAGGTCCCGGCCACACGTGATGCATAACACTAAAAGGTAATCAAGTATTTGGTTTGCAATCTTAAGCACAGAAGAACTCACGTGATTAGGGGACGTCAGTCCCAGACCATTTTCGTAGGGGCTGTCAATGGATCAAGTCGAATCATTTCTTACCAAGATTTTGGGTCCGTTTGTTTGGTGTTTGGGAGGGTAGTGAAGGTTTGTGAAATAATCTTGATTTGCGTAATGTTATTTGTTTGAGTTTTGAGAGAGTGGTTTGATAAATAAAGTAGGTGTAGATTTTTTTTTGGAAAAGTTAGGTTGTAGATGTAAAATATATAAGACTTTATGTCAAATCAAGTTTGTTGTGAGATAAATAGTGTAAGAGATATGTTACTTTATGTCAAATCAGAGTAGAGTTTGTATAGATTTTATTTAGAGATAATAAATTTTTTGTTTGTTTGAGTTTTGAGAGAGTAGTTTGAAAAAATAAGAGATGAAAAATTTATTTCAGAAAATAGAAAATATGTTTGTTTGGCATTTTCCAAACACGAAAAAATTTTGGGAAACGCCAAACAAACAAGACCTTTGTTTTTCCATTAATGTTAGAAAATATCGGAATTTGTACAATATTTCACAACGAATTCATAGTTTTTAATGAAAATTTGATTAAGAAAAATGATATCAAGTCATGTCTTAATGGAGCCAGCTCCATGGATATCTAATCGAATAAAAGTTCTGATGAGCCGGGTCGGATCCATATTGAAATCCGGCCCTAATTTTCTTATTGAATTGAATCTTATATAAGGGGGCCTAAGGAGGAATATGGGGAAGTGAAATAGGCCCAAAAGGTTGATTCCCAGGTAACGTGTCCAATGGACATAAAATGTGGGCTTCATCCTGCAATTAATTATATTGTAAAATGGGCTGTCGTCAACATTGATAATATATTAGTACAAGTTATGAGCCTTAGCGCCAGGAAAGAAACCCAACCAATCATACAGGCCGAGGCCCTAGTCAAACTATCAATCAATATTACTTACAATTACATTTAGACCAAAATCTAATTGGGTTGGGTGGGGCAGGAGAGTTGCACTAATAAAATTTAATTCAAAGTGGACAAAACTTTCAAAGACCTTAACTAGAAACTAGTATCTTTTAAGTGCAATAAACCCTCAGTTGAAATGTACAGATTCGAAAAATGGTCTGAACACTTTGACATTTTATTTTTCATTTTTTTAACGAATGAACATTAAGTGAAAGCAACCAATTTTGGTGATGAATTTCAAATAAGAGAGCAGTGTATTAAATTTTTGTCTTGGACGCCAAATTAAGAATGGGCCGCGGCCTTATTAGGTGGGCACAACCACCATCTTCACAGCTACTACTGCATTCATTTAATGCTCGATCTGCTGCTTACTCATATACATACATAGTATACTGTATATATATATATATATATATATATATATATATATATATATATACTACTAGTTGAATGATAATAAATAATAATAATACCAGTTACCAATTACTACCATTCTTCTTCTTGGATCCATCTATCTGACTGGCTAATTTTCTACTAAAATTAAATTTTGGGAGTCCTGTTTCTTCTACAATACAAGCGTGTATAATTATCATCACTATGGGTGAGTGACTATTTAATGCATCCATAGTTAGTTGGTGCTTTTTTTAATGATTATGTTTCTTTTTCTTTACTAGGAGTACTACTCCATCATTTAACACCTAACAATCAGTGACAGTGCTGCATTAATGGGAAAAATAGTGGCAAAAGTAAATACTTATCATAATACTACTGTATATAAGAAGTGTACTAGTACGTACGTACCATCTAACTAACTAAGCATACTTGTGCAGCAGGAATGGATGGTAGAGAAATCAAGTCTCCCGAAGTCCGGCCCGCGACTCCGGTGAACCTGGTAGAAGATCACTGTCAAAAGAGAAAAAGGCTGGGGGTCTATTTCCTTGAATCCGATGACAGGCGAACGGCTCTTGGAGGCGGATACACGGTTGGAGGAGCAACACCGGTTAATATTCGAGGAAAGCCACTTTCTGAGTTCACCATGTCGAAAACTGGTGGTTGGGTTGCTGCTTTCTTCATCTTTGGTACTCACATACACATTCCTGCAAATACAACTTCCAAGTGTTGTTTCGATTATTATTATCTTCTCTTATAAATTATGTGCTAAATGCAAAAATACCCCTTGTATTATGCCTTAATTGTTGGCAAAAACATAAACCTTGTGTTACTTTTATAAGCAAAAACACCCCATATGTTCCTTTTAATTAACAAACAACCACTTTCAAGATTTCTTCATAAGTCAACGGGGAGGTTATTGTCAATTTTCAAAGTTAGATTATTGTCAATTTTTTAGGAGAATATGGGTGTTTTCGTACTTCATGATAGGGATATACTCCATCCGTTTCACTTTTCTTGCTCCTATTTCTATTTTGGGACGTCCCAAAACATGGCTCTCTTTCTCTCTCAAAAAATAACAAAAAAATACTTTTTTAACAAAGTGTCTAAAACTCCGTGCCCAACCTAAAGGGACCAAAATCAATGGGACGGAGGGAGTATTTGCTAATAAGAATAACACAAGGCTTCCTATTTTTTTTTAACCAATTTGGCAAAATATTTGGGGTATTTTTACATTTCACTCTAAACATTATTCATTTTGTTATGCAGGGAATGAAATGGCAGAGAGAATGGCTTACTTTGGACTTTCCGTAAACATGGTTGCATTCATGTTCTACGTAATGCATCGACCATTCGATACTTCTGCCAATGCAGTGAACAATTTCCTGGGAATATCACAAGCATCCTCTGTGCTTGGTGGTTTCTTAGCTGATGCATATCTTGGTAGATACTGGACAATAGCCATTTTCACAACTATTTACCTTGTGGTACTTCATTTTCAAACAAATTTCATATTACTATTATTTTTTTCAGAGATTATATTTACTGAGTGAACTAGTAATTTTGTTTCTTGGAGGGTCTAACAGGAATAACCTTATGTGCATCCCTGAACAATCTAGTCCCAAATCAAGACAATTGTGATCAAATTGCACTTCTTTTAGGCAATTGTGAACCTGCACAATCATGGCAGATGCTTTACCTTTACACAGTCCTTTACATAACTGGATTCGGAGCTGCAGGGATTAGGCCCTGCGTTTCCTCATTTGGGGCAGATCAATTTGATGAAAGAAGTAGGGACTACAAAACGCACCTCGATAGATTTTTCAATTTTTTCTACCTCTCGGTTACGGTTGGGGCAATTGTGGCTTTCACTGCAATTGTCTACATTCAAATCAAACACGGATGGGGTTCCGCCTTTGGTTCATTGGCGGTTGCAATGGGCATGTCGAACCTTGTTTTCTTTCTGGGCACTCCTCTTTATAGGCATAGGATGCCCGGGGGCAGCCCCCTCACTCGGGTGGCACAAGTCCTCAATGCTGCCTTTAGAAAGAGAAATGTTCCTTTTGAAAGCAGCGAGTTTGTGGGCTTATACGAGCTGCCCGGAAAAAGATCTGCAATAAAGGGTAGCAGCAAGATTGTCCATACTGATGATTTCAGGTAACAAACATCGAGTGAAATGCAAAATTACCCCCTATGCATTTCCTAATTAGCAAAAACCTCCTTGTGCTATATTTTTATTAGCTAAAAAATCCCTCCTAAGCCGAAGTACAGATTTTGCAGGAAACTTTAACAATTATATACCCCCACCAAAAAAAGTGAAAAGACCCCTATTGACCTAAAAAATTAAAATTAAAAAAAAAAAAAAAAAACCTGTTAACTTTAAAAATTCGCAATAATCCCCCTATTCACATAAAAAATTGACAATAACCTCCATATGGACGCATGAAGTTTTTTCAAATGGGGTTGCTAACAAAAAAGAACACAGGGGATATTTGCCAATAAAAGAAAAACACAGGGTTTTTTTTGCCAATTTGGCAAAGCATAGGGGGTGTTATTGCATTTAGCTCCACAAACATATAGTGTATAATATTCTTTACATCAAAGCACACTGCCTGATCTTGAAAATGTTGATACTTGTAGATGTTTAGACAAAGCAGCTCTGAAACTCAAAGAAGACGGACTCGATCCAAACCCGTGGAGGCTTTGCACGGTAACACAAGTCGAAGAAGTAAAGATTCTTCTCAAACTCATCCCGATTCCAGCTTGCACGATTATGCTCAGCCTAATCTTAACCGAGTTCTTGACATTATCAGTACAGCAAGCGTACACGTTAAACACTCACATTGGTCATTTGAAACTCCCTGTCACCTGCATGCCCGTGTTTCCAGGACTCAGCATATTCCTCTTGCTCTCACTATATTACTCGGTGTTTGTTCCATTAGCTAGAAGAATTACAGGCCATCCACGTGGAGCTTCTCAGCTGCAAAGGGTAGGCATTGGTTTGGCAGTTTCGATTATATCAGTTGCATGGGCTGGAATTTTCGAGAGATACAGAAGAAACTATGCTATGAAAAACGGTTATGAAGCAAGTTTTTTGACTCCCATGCCAGACTTAAGTGCTTACTGGTTGTTAATACAGTATTGTTTGATAGGAATTGCTGAAGTTTTTTGCATTGTGGGGTTATTGGAGTTTCTATATGAAGAGGCACCGGATGCTATGAGAAGCATAGGATCAGCTTATGCTGCTGTGGCCGGTGGTTTGGGTTGCTTTGCGGCAACTATACTTAACAACATTGTTAAATCTTTGACGGGAGATGTGGAGAAAAGACGACCTTCTTGGCTGTCCCAGAATATAAACACGGGGCGGTTTGATTACTTCTATTGGCTTCTTACAGTTGTGAGTGTGATTAATTTCTGTGCATTCTTATATGCAGCAAATAGGTATCAGTACAGAGCAAAGGAGGTGATTGAGATAAAAGAACAAGTAAAAGTTCATCTAAGCAGCACGGAGCGTGTAGTGTCTTAATTAAAGGCGTATAGGCTTGCTTTTGTTGGCATTTTGCCTAGTATTTGATTTTGTAGTTTGATGTTTGAGGTTCCTGGTTTCTGCTGCAATTGAAAGGGTAAATGCTTATTGTTTATTGTTTGTCATTTTGATGGTTCATTTTACATTTCAAATGCTTCGGTATAAAATCCTTGAGCTTTGCTTATTTAAGCTATTACTTGATGTATATGAAGATGTTGCAAAAGATAAATTATTATGAATCAGGTGTGTTATTCAGAAAGGTGGAACAAATAGGAAAATCTGATTTGCATAGATTAATAAACCAAAACAAACTAGTTATCATAGAATATCAGCATTCACCATATTGTGGAGAAATAGAAACAACATGTGAATGCCGAGGACTATCCAATAAGATACTTACTACAGTTCCAAAGAGTTGTTCATAGAAACTCTATAAAATCATATGCTATCATTTCTTTGTACTAATTGGAGAGAGTGGCAAGTTATTTACAACAAGAAAGAAGTAGAAGCAATTAGTTATTTTCCCACCAAGATCAAGTATAGCCCCAAGCACTATTGCACTGATGTGAACAAGAATTAATGCACGAAAAGTAAAGAAGCGCATGAGATGGAAAACCCAAATCGGGACAAACCATAGAATTGGAGTCTAATCAAACTCGTCCAGTAGAATAATAATGGGAATGCAAACCATCATCAGCCTTAGAAAAACTAGGGGATCATCAACTCATCAAGAGAATAACCAAGAACATAAACAAATCAACCTTTAAGAGAAAGATGAGAAAGTTCAACCCAACAAGATCAACCTGTGGAGATTCTCTATATGGAGTTTGAGGCGATATGAATCACAAATGAACGTTCACTTTCTTCTACGAGACCCTAAAATGGTCCTTGAATTTCCCTCGTTCTGCACTCCCGTGCGGCTATAGTTTTTGTTCTCCCGTGGTGTGTAATGCATGCACACACACACAGACAGAAAAGAAGACTAAAAGCCTCTTTATAAGGTTAAGCTCCGCTACCTGGGTTGAACCCAAGGACCAACAATATAGAACATTTGCAAGTTATAGTAATTTCTTTGTAGACATTATGTAGAGAGAAGCACTGGGTTGGGGCAGCGCCAGTTCGCAGGCATTGGCCAATTTGACACAATTAACTGTGACCTTCTGTGTAACAACCATTAACTTTCACCACATTGTTGTAATTTTCTACCAACTGTTGAGTGGTCTACTTATGAAGTTGGACGATTTTGTTTTAGTCAGCCTAGCACTTTATCACCAAAGGTGTTTGTTCTTGGCATAATCATACTTGACTTTGTGGCTACTATGCATTTTTTCTCCACATATATAAATAAAATCGTTAAACATGCGACATAATTATTAGCAAAAGACTATATTACATTGCAAGCAGACGGATTTAGCAGATAATGAATTCCAAAAGTACATAGTAAGAAAAACATTACATGTCAAGCTGCATTGACCCTCTCAAAATGTCTTTCAGCTGCGGTTCCATGTAACCAATATCTACTTGAAATTGAGATTTAGAATCATTCTTTTCAAAACAATATGCAGGGGCCTGCCATTTTGCATCTTCGAGAACCGCTCCCACCTCAAAAGTCATCACATGGATTGACCTCCCTGAAATAGTGGAGGGAAATATACTATAGAATCAGGAAATTTCTGGATCCTTTAAATGCTAGTATTTGCTGGAATATAGGTGTAAATTGAACACTATGCTTGTTAATTGGAAATTATTTTTTAATTACCAGTGTAGAAAACCCAATGGACAGGTCTCTGGGTCACAACATCTTCATAATACCAAATGAAATCAATCTTCTGCCACACGTTGCAAAGAAAACCGTCAACAGTCTCCTGGCCGAGATAAACGGCGCCGTGGAGCCAATCGGGACGGAGAATCCCTACATCAATCTGAAAGGTGCTGCATTGTTTATCTTTAGTGTACTTGTAAATGGAGCCGTTATTCCACTCGATGTCATACAAAACCCCACCGAGCTGATCCTGAATTATGTTTAAGTTGCGGCCATTGGGCCAATCGTACCAAAGGTCGTACAGGGCCGCTGATCCACTATAATTGACGAAGAGAATCGAATGGAATTGAAGCGGCCAAGGTTTCGGAGTTGGGGAATCCCCAGCCGCCGCCGTTAAAAGTGAAGCGGCGGCGGCGAGTGCCCCTAGAAGGATGATAGTGGAACTGGAGGTGGGATTGTATTTGTAGGAGGAGGAAGCCATTGTATTTGTAGTAGAAGATAAATGGAGATTGGATTGGGATAATTAGGCCATCTTCAATAATGGGTCCCACATCCCGAGCACCGCATGATCGTCTCCGATAACTGGGTTCTTGAATGAAATTAATTTTTTTTTTTCCAATCTCACCAATTAATATTATAAAATTATTAATTATATTAAAATATTAAAATTAAAAAAAAACAAATATTTAATAATATTTAATTTAAATTAAGTATTAATTTAAATTATTTATATAAGTATTTAATTTTATTTTCAACTAATTTCATATTTTTTATTCAAAGTAAATAAATAATTAATAGAGGCCTAATTTGATAATAAACTAGACTAAAAAGTCAAAACCACACAACACTCCTCTCCTCGTTTCCTGTTCTTCTTCTTCTCTTATCTCTCTCTCTTTAAAAATATTTTTCAAAAGAAAAAATCAAAACCAGGGCACGTGTCCTCACGCGGGAACGGGCTGGACGCAGGGCTGCCCTGCGTCCTGATAGAGACTAGATCAATTCACAATACCAATCACACAATAAATCACACAATTAACTAATAATGAGATTAATACCAACAATAAGAATTAGAACCGAATATGATACTTCAATTAATAACTCCAAAACCGATCATCACAAATCCAAAATAACCCCAATACAATTAACTCAGCAAAAACAATTAAATCCAAACAATTGAACAAATGATCAACACAGGGAAATGATTGCAAAGGAGTTCAAATGATCTCGGAAGCAATCCAATTGAGCTGTGATCCAAGTAAATACCTGAAACAAGGATGGGCAGCTCAATTAAATGAAGGAATGAATCAATGGAGTAATGACTTGAGGGAGAAGAACACTTACGGCACTAATTTTCTGAATGCTTTCCAATTCTGTTTGTACGTGTATATATATGGAAGGTTTAGTGACGTGTAACCCTCATCCACTTGTACTGCCACATAAGCCAGCTAACTCTCACTCTTGTCCAATGATTTGTCTTCGTGTGTCGCTGATTTGGAAAGTGCTCCACTAATAAAAACGTTCAAGTTATTTTATGCGACTTTGCTTAATAGGTCTCCAGTGTATTTTTGCATTTTCCCCCCTCTGCAACATACAAAAATCCCCCTGCGTCTCAACTTGTCTTTTATTTAATCAGACTTAGGGAAGGTTTATTTAATTAATTGTATGCATAATTAGCCATGCAACAATACCCTTCCCTTAAAAGATTCCTTGTCCTCAAGGAACAAACTGAGGAAACCTCTGACAAAGAAGATGATAATCTTCCCAAGAGTTGTCTTCGTCAGGAGAGTTCCACCATTTGATCAAAACTTGAGTGCTAGCTTTCCCATCCTTCTTGTACAGTCTTCTTGCTAGAATTTTCTCAGGTTCCAGCATGACAAAGCCATGCTCAGAAGGGTAAATAGGGAGCATAGGAGAAGCATCTTGAGTGCCAATTTTTTTCTTCAACTGGGATATATGAAAAACATTATGTATTTTGGCACTAGCTGGAAGAGCCAACTTATAAGCCACTGAACCAATTCTTCCAATGATCTGAAATGGCCCAAAAAACTTGGGGCTTATCTTACTGTAAGGTGAGCTGCGTAGAGTGTTCTGCCTGTACGGTTGTAGCTTTACAAAAACCCAATCTCCTTCAGAAAATACCTTGTCCAATCTTTTACTGTCAGCCATGGACTTCATCCTGTTTTGAGCCTTGATCAAGTGTGATTTCAAAAGTCTAATAGTGGATTCTCTTGCAGCCAAGCTCCTGTCCACACTGTCAATTTGAGAAGTTAGAGGTTGGTAGAGTAAGTGGGGTGGTGGAGGTTGACCATAAACCACCTCAAAGGGAGTATGTTTGGTGGCAGTGTGGAAGTTTGTATTGTACCACCATTCAGCTAGAGATAAGTAAAGTAGCCAAGACTTAGGTCTATCCCCAGTCATGCATCTAAGATAGGTTTCCAAACACCTATTGACAACCTCAGTTTGGCCATCTGTTTGAGGATGGTAAGCTGAGGAGTGAAGCAATGCAGTTCCTTGCAGTTTGAAAAACTCCTTCCAGAATGCACTCATAAAAACCACATCTCTATCACTAACTATAGACTTAGGCATGCCATGGAGTTTGAAAACATTGTCCAAAAATGCTTGTGCCACACTTACTGCTGTGTAGGGATGAGTGAGGGGAATAAAATGGGCATACTTACTAAGTCTATCAACAACTACAAAAATTACCTCCTTACCATTTACCTTTGGTAAACCCTCAATGAAATCCATGGATATGTCCTGCCAAATGTGATCAGGAATAGGAAGTGGTTGCAAGAGACCGTAAGGAAGAGTATTCAAAGGTTTGCACTGTTGACATACCACACATTCCTGAACAAATTTGAAGACAAGAGTCTTCATTTTCTTCCAATAGAAATGTCTTTCAATTCTGTGAAGGGTCTTTATCATGCCTGAATGACCACCCTCAGTTCCAGCATGATATAATCTAATTATTTCTAACTTGAGGTCATCATCATCACCAATCATTAACTTGCCTTTTCTCCGTAGCAACTCATTACTCCAAGTGTAATCAGGGAAGTCAGAAGGGTGTTCTTGCATTTTTCTTAAAAGTTCCTGTATTTTCTGATCATTAGCCCAGCTTTGCTTAATTTTCTCCACAAGTGATGAAGTAATAGTAGTAAGAGCATAGAGTTGGGTTTGATCCTCACATGCTTGTCTGCTCAAAGCATCAGCTACTTTGTTTTCAATGCCTTTCTTATAAATAATGCTGTAATCATACCCCATCAATTTGATTAACCATTTTTGCTGGGCTGGTGTTGCAATCTTCTGTTCAAGAAGATACTTTAAGCTTTGATGATCAGTATGAATCACAAAATGCTTCCCTATAAGGTATGGTCTCCACTTTTGTACAGCTGTTACTAAAGCTAAAAGTTCTCTTTCATACACAGGCAAGGCAGCATGTTTGTCACAAAGGGCTTTACTAAAATATGCTATGGGTCTTTTATGCTGCATGAGAACTGCTCCTAGTCCTTTACCTGAAGCATCCACTTCCACCACAAATTCACTTGAAATATCTGGTAAGGCTAATACAGGAGTTGTTGTCATAGCAAGTTGAAGTTCTTTGAAAGCTCCAGTAGCTTCATCAGTCCACATAAACTTGTCTTTTTTTAAAAGTTGAGTTAAGGGTCTGGCTATTGATCCATACCCCTTAACAAATCTTCTATAATACCCTGTGAGGCCTAGAAATCCTCTTAAGGCCTTTAAGTTCTTTGGAAGAGGCCAGTTTAACATGGCTTTTATCTTCTGTTCATCAGCAGCCACTCCTTTGTTAGATATAATAAACCCCAAATATTCAACTTGATCCCTTGCAAAACTGCACTTGCTTTCCTTGACATATAGTTGGTTTTTCCTCAATGTATCCAAAACCATGCTTAAATGCATCAAGTGATCATCCCAGTTAGTGCTATACACAAGTATATCATCAAAAAAGACAAGAACAAACCTTCTAAGGAATTGTTGAAACACAGTGTTCATGAGGTTCTGAAAAGTTGATGGTGCATTGGTGAGACCAAAAGGCATCACTAGGAATTCATAGTGTCCATGGTGAGTCCTGAATGCTGTTTTTTCTACATCTTGCTCCCTCATCCTGATTTGGTGGTACCCTGACCTCAAGTCTAGTTTGGTAAATAGTTTTGCTCCATGTAATTCGTCCAACAACTCCTCTATAACAGGTATAGGAAACTTATCCTTCACAGTGGCTTTATTTAATTCTCTGTAGTCAACACACAACCTCCACGAACCTTCCTTTTTCTTTACTAAGACCACAGGTGATGAGTAAGGACTGGTACTATTCTGTGCTACTCCAGATTCCAACAATTCAGCTACAATTTTTTCAATCTCATTCTTTTGTATTGCAGGGTACCTGTAGGGTCTGACATTAATGGGTGCCGTTCCCTCTTTCAGTATAATAGCATGATCATGCCCCCTTTTTGGAGGTAAGGTAGTTGGTACTTGAAATATGTCTTCATATTGAGTGAGCAACTGTTGGAGGTCAGGTGCTCTTTCATTTTCCTCTTGATGATCCATGCTCATAAACTGTGCCTCAATGTCATCATGTTTAAGCCAGGAGAGACTCATCATAGAAAGTTCAGCTGGTTTTGATAGCAGTTTGTCCATGGTCCTTCCTTTTACAGTCTTAATAGAAGGTGTTTTCCCTCTTAGTGATACCTTTCTTCCATTGACTTCAAATTCCATAAAGAGCTTACTGAAGTTGCATTTCATATCTCCCAGTGTCACCAACCATTGTATACCAAGTACTAAATCACATCCTCCAATTGGCATCACTAGCACATCAGAAAAGAATGAACATCCATGCATCTTCCACTCAAAATTCCTACACATGGTGCTACTGTGCACCTTTTCTCCATTAGCAACCCCCACAGAAAATGGATTAGTAGGTATCAATCTACACCCCAACCTCTTGGCCACCTCAATATCTAGGAAATTGTGTGTACTACCTGAGTCTATTAAGATATGTATGGCTTGTTGTTATGGGATCCAGTGATCCTCATAGTATGATAGTCTTGTGTACCTGTCATAGCATGCAAGGATATGACAGGCATCTGATCCAATTCCTGATTGTCCACACCTTCATCATGTGTGTTGTCTCCTTCTGTTCCCACTTCATATTCTGTCTGTTCTTCCAAGTCCATAATGTAGAGTTGTTTTCTTTTTGGACATTGGTGTCCTGGAGAGAATTTTTCATCACACCAAAAGCAGAGGCCCTTGGCTCTCTTATCAGTCATTTCTGCTGTTGATATCACCTTAGCCTGTCTCAAGGAGTTAGTGTTGTTTTTGTATGAGTTTGGGACTGTTCTTGCAGGAGGGGTGGGTAGTAAGGGAGGTTGTCTGTTCATAGGGGTATAAGATTTTTTGTTGAATTCAGAATTACTCTTCTCTTGCATCCTAGCTAATCCATATGCCTTTTGAAGAGTCCTAGGAGAGAACATTCTCACTGGAAACTCAATCTCTTTCTTAAGTCCAGTAAGGAAAATACTTACAGCATATGTTTCTGGAATATCCACCTTGTTAAATAGCTCATCAAAGGCATCTAGATATGCTTGCACTGTTCCAGTTTGTTTTAGCTCCTTCAACTCACTCATGGGATCATCAAATAAGGTAGTTGCAAACCTGTTTTGCAATGCTCCAACATATTCCTCCCAATAGACCACTGTCCTCTTCATCTTCATGAATGATTGATGCCATACCAAAGCTCTCCCCTCTAAGTGTACTGCTGCCACTTTAACCTTGCTGGTGTCAGGAGTGTCTTCTAGTTCAAAATATAGCTCAGCCTTGTAAATCCAATTCCTCAAATCCTCACCCTCAAATCTGGGAAACTCCATCCTATTATTGTACCTATGATGTCCCTTATAGTAGTTCTGTCCAGAGGAGTAAGAGTGAGGTTCTCTTTGTTCCTCATCACCAGCAACCTCCGATTGTTTACCCCTAGAATTCTGGGTGGTTACCTCAGCCATAGCATCAATTGATCTCCTTAATTCTTGCATGTGCTCTTCCATCCTCCTCTCAAGAGCATCATGTTTTGAATTTTGTTCTTCACTGTTTATCCTTAACTGATCCAGCTCTTTTTGCAATTCCTGGGCTCTTGTGTTAGCCATTGTTCATACAACCTGGGCTCTGGGTACCACTGATAGAGACTAGATCAATTCACAATACCAATCACACAATAAATCACACAATTAACTAATAATGAGATTAATACCAACAATAAGAATTAGAACCGAATATGATACTTCAATTAATAACTCCAAAACCGATCATCACAAATCCAAAATAACCCCAATACAATTAACTCAGCAAAAACAATTAAATCCAAACAATTGAACAAATGATCAACACAGGGAAATGATTGCAAAGGAGTTCAAATGATCTCGGAAGCAATCCAATTGAGCTGTGATCCAAGTAAATACCTGAAACAAGGATGGGCAGCTCAATTAAATGAAGGAATGAATCAATGGAGTAATGACTTGAGGGAGAAGAACACTTACGGCACTAATTTTCTGAATGCTTTCCAATTCTGTTTGTACGTGTATATATATGGAAGGTTTAGTGACGTGTAACCCTCATCCACTTGTACTGCCACATAAGCCAGCTAACTCTCACTCTTGTCCAATGATTTGTCTTCGTGTGTCGCTGATTTGGAAAGTGCTCCACTAATAAAAACGTTCAAGTTATTTTATGCGACTTTGCTTAATAGGTCTCCAGTGTATTTTTGCATTTTCCCCCCTCTGCAACATACAAAAATCCCCCTGCGTCTCAACTTGTCTTTTATTTAATCAGACTTAGGGAAGGTTTATTTAATTAATTGTATGCATAATTAGCCATGCAACACGTCCAGCCCGTTCCCGCTCGATGGCTGCCCCGCTCCACGCCCCTGCGCCATTGGAGACGACTCTGCCACTGTAGCCCCGCCCCGTCCCCAGCCCGGCCAATTAGCTGAAAGAAAAGCCAATACTCCACTACCATTAGGCCATCTCAAATGGTTTTCCGGGGCCATTCCCGGGCCAGCCTCCGAGCTAGCCCAGACTTTGGGTGATCATCTCCAGTGGCGGTCTCCAGCACTCTATTTCTTTCAAAAAAAATTCTTCCCCACTCTCACCCTTTTTATAATAGTTTTAATAATGATATTAATAATAATAATAATAATAGAATAATAATTATTATTATAGAAATAATAATAATTATAATTTTAATAATATAATTAATTTAAAAATATTATAATTAAAATATTTAAACATTAAAATATAAATTATAATTATAATTAATTCAAAGATGAACGTGACATTATGTTAACTTGCATAATACGGAGGACTTGTCTGACATTATGTTAACTTGCATAATACTTCATAATATGATTGTGGAGGATGAACGTGATGAATACAAAGATGATGACTCCGACGACGACGATGATGACTTAAGTACATCTCGTAGGGCATGTGCTAAAATTTATCCATCGGAAGGTGTTGAGTTGGAAAATTCATTACCAAGAAGACAAACTTTGGATAACTATATTATTCGTCATGATGCTATACGATCCAAAGAAACCAACCGTAGACTCCAATAAGACTTAATCGTCAATGTCTACGCAAAATATGGTTAACAATCTATGTAAATTGTAAAATTTATGTATTTTTTAATTAAGTATGTTTTTAAATATTTCTATGTTTGGGGTATCAATTTAAATTATTTATCGGTGTTTAATTATATTTTCAAGTAATACTAATTCTAATTTAGAGGAAATTTTATTCTTATTAAATCATTTTCCAAGTGTATAATTATATTTTCATTTCTTACTTTAAGTAACAGTTTTAATTATTTGTGTAAGTATGCAATTATATTTTCATTTAATATACTAACAAATCATTTACATTTCTCAATTAAAAACAAACAATTAAGAATGTTTTATATAACATTAAACAAACAATTAAAACAAACACACCGTACCAAACATACAAATACATGAATAACAGATTAAACAAAAAAAAAACAAAAAAAAAAGAGGAATCAGTCAGGTGGTGCCACTTGGCGCCACCTGACTTAAAGAAGCTTTCCTCCATAACCTCACTCGGCACCCGAGCTTGGAGCTGTTCCCGCCCGCGACCGCCGCCCAGCCCGCGCCGCCCCGCCCCGCCGCTGGAGATCACTTCTCCGCCCCGGATCGGCACTCACGCGGCCCCCAGCCCACGGTTGGAGATGCTCTTAGTTAATAATCATAGGCATAACTAATTCCTTTCATAAATTTTCCCACTATTTGTGTATGATTCTGTTTGTTGTTAGGCAAATAAACAGCTGTTTGCAAATGTTTTTTAAAAGTATGTTTTTGCTTTTTTTTTTTTTTTTCTTCTTAAAATTCTTTGACAGTGTTAGTGTTAGTAAGTAAGTGATTTTGATATTGCTTCTTTAACTAAAAAGCAAATTGGCAACCAGATAAGGAGGTACTTTTTCTTGGTGACAGTTTTGTAATAATTAAAGCTATTTTTTATATATATATATTAGCAAACACTTCCTATTTTTTAATAAAAGTAATTATTTTTAACTTTTGAACTATTAATTACTTTTGGGTTTCCAAAAGTATTTGCAAACACCCTAGTGATACAACCCTTCTTATTTGTAGCGAATTAATTATACTATTACGAATCAGTAATTTTTAGCGGGGTTTAACTTTTATGAGTTTTATTCCACTTTGACACGTCACATTTTTGTTTACATATAGATCGTAGTCAATTCTAAGTATTCACGTTTAAAATTTGTGTGGTCGAATCGCAAGTGTGACACCAAATGCATCCTAGTGCCATATAAGATCTTTTGCCAATTTTTGGACATCAAGAATCTACGGGTCTATTTGGATGGGTTTTGGTTCGATTTTGCGGGTCTCAATTTAAAAAAAATGGTTTGATTGGTTTCGATGAAACCTTTGAGACCTCGTTTGGATGAGATTTGATTTGGATTTTGTGGTTTGAATAAGTTGAAGCCCACCTGGATTGGGTTTGAATGTTGGGATTTATGAAAAAAAATAGGTGATATGTGTCAAATCAAAATGTATTTTTAAGTGAGATTTGGGGGAAAGGTAGGTGTCAAATCAGTGTTTTATAGGTTTGAAGAGCTTGAATATGGGTTTTTGAATAGTTTTTTTTATAGTTTTATGGGTTTGGGGAAAACTCATTTGAAAGGGTTTCGAGCCAAAACCCATCCATATACACCCTACAACTTCATTTGAATCGGCTTCACTTGGTTTTGATTTTTAAAAAAATTGTTTAGATGGTTTCGGTAAATTCTTTGAATTTGTTTGGTTTTATAATTTAAAAAAAATAGAGATATGATTTTGATTTGATTTGAATATTGAGTTTAAAAGGGAATAGTGGTTGATAAATGTCAGATTACTATCATTGTAGGGGAATTAAAGTTATATCAAAATGGTGGTATTATTGAAATAATATCGATTTGCATAATGTTGTTTGTTAGGATTTTGGGAGAGTGGTTTGAGAAATAAAGTTGTAAAGAGTTTAGAATTGTATGTGTAAGATGTAAGATGTGTAAAACTTTATGTCAAATTATGTTTGTTATGTAAGATAAGTTGTGTAAAATATATTACTTTATGTCAATCAAACTAGAGTTTATGTAAGTTTTTTTAGTTTGATAAAAATATATTTCAGAAAAAAAAAATGTTGTTTGTCTCTGTTTTTCAAAACACGAAACTTTTTTGAGAAATGTCAAATAAGCATGCCCAACATTTTTAATAAGATTATATATTTAAATTGAAACATGAGTTTGGCGAAATTTTGATTTATTGGAAATAGTTTTCACCCAATTTGAAAAGGTCACGAATGGGACCAAAACGGTTCCAAAAAAGGGGATGTCTTCCTAATGTCTATTTTTCATGTGTTATATTTTCTTCTCGTGTTTATTTTCCAAAACGTCAATAATGAAAGAGGTACTTAATTATCTTTGATAAAATAAATTTCTATTTCTCTTCCCTGATTAAAAAAAGGGGTTGAATCTTGTGAAATCATTTCATGAAAATTCACCATAACTTCACAAATCCAGCTCAGCCTCTTGAATACCACGTTACCTTGGATGTCGGTGACAAATGGTGGTCGTGTAAAACCAACAAAATAACATTTGTGCTTAGGATTGCATTGTACAATTATCTGTTCTTCTTGGTTAAAAGGATTGAAAACAGTCAGTAGTCCATTGTAATGTTATCATTATTATAAATCCCTCATGCTCAAAGAAATAAAGCAAACATATTATTTGATGCAGTAAAAGTCACGTATCTAGACTAAATCAGGATCATAATAAGTCAATTTTTCTTACAAATAATTATTAAACCTTCGTATTGTGTTACTGATGCATAATAATCTCTTCCCCCAAACAATCATCCGAAATACAAACAATAACCATGCAATTCCACCGTTTATGAACCTGTGCATTCATCAATCTCATGTGTCAATTAAAGCATCAAAAAGGCAAATTTAGCCCTCAAACTTGCAAGTATCTCACTTGAAAATTTTCATGAAATATGTTACAGAGTATGTATACATATTGACTTGTGTAGCTGACTAAATATATTTCAATCCTGAGAGATAATGTTGTCTGGAAATTAGATACTGAGCCAACGAATATATAACGCCAAGAAGCCCCAAAATCTTAATCTTGATTATATCTGTAATTATGACCGAAGGAAGATTAAGGGGTATAGTAAGCAACGGCTTCGAGTCCGCTTGTTTTGTGTAGCTCCAAACGAAAAGATTGAAGAGGATGTGGCTCGGAAATGTTAGAATAAGGAGAGCCAGATTCTTGACTGCAAATATCCAATCAGGTCCCCCAATATCAATACCCCAACCAGCATTCCCATGCCATATATTTTCCCATATGCTGTATAAAGTAGTCAAGACCAAGTAGCCTGATATAGCCACTGTTACAGGGAAGTACCTTTGCTTATCCCCAAAACCAGCAAAAAAGTCCGAGTCCTGGTTAAGTAGCAATAGGATAGGTGCCAAGAAAAATATAGCCCGATTTGAGCCACCTGTGAGATGCATATTCAAAATCAGACATATAGCGAAGCACATCACGGTAGCCACATTACCAACTGCTGGCATCCAAGCCCCCTCTGCAGCCATTCTCTTGATGGTAAAGGTTGGTGTTGTAGAGGCCCTGCGTTGCTGCATAAATCTCATTCTTGGAGGAACAACAGCCGAATTGCTTTGACTAGACTGGCTATGTCTAAGTCCACCCTTTTCCGCAAATTTTTCTCGCATAAGCGAAGCCAACTCAAACTTTATCTCAAGTGCTATAAGCATAAAAATTGCAGCATATAAACCAAGAAGAGAAGTCCTTGCACCTTCAATGGCTAGTAATGTTGCAACCTTGTTGTCTTCCCCTGTCATATCTTCGATTCCAATTTCTCCAAGGATGCTCTTGTTAAATCTCACTTGGCCCTCCAATAAATATGTTACTGGAAAAAGGGCCACAATCAGCGCAAATATCCAAGGCAGAAGCTTTGTGCTTGACGCAGACGGTAAATGAGTGAAGACTACAAATACAGAAGTGCAGACCATGGTGACGATGATAAGGGCATGCAATATTGCTGCCTGGAGAAAATACTCTGCAGAAATGTATATTCCCAGAGCAATTCCCACGGCAATGGCGTAACCTGTCCTCAACTCAACCATGTATTTAATGGGAATAACTGATGTGACAGCAGCAAGTGTGAGCAGGATTGCTGAAATAAGTAACCATGATGGCCATGTAGGCTTTGATGCCATGAAGCCGTATATGGAAATGTCATCGGCAGACTGACGAGCAGATTTGATTAGGTCGGAATGATAAGTCCATGACATTGGAATTGGTGGCTGCATTAGGACGAACAGCAGACCAGTTGCCACAACCAAAACCAAGCACCTCTTAGCGGCCTGTAAAGAACAAGGAAAATGTTTTAAATAGCAATAACAATTAATATTATTAAAACTACTAATAACAACGGTAATCAGCGATAGACTATAAAAATAACAGAAAACAGTGTACTATAATCTTTTATCATTCATATCTTAACAGCAAGACTGCTACTTGAGGATGCTTTAAACCGAAATTTGTCATTCTAAGTGTTTTCAGCTAGCTACAAAAAAAATCTCATATTATTTGAACATGAAACGCATACGTTTAAGAAAAATAATTGAATACATTTCCTGAATAACCAGTCAGGTGATGTGGACTGATTGTAGTTATGGTTCCTCAGATCAATATTAAAACAAAATTAAAAGTTGATATCGGATAGATCTCAACCAAGTATAAAAATCTTTCCTTGAAAGCGAACTAGAAAATTTGCAACTAGTACGGATTGATTAGAATGGAAATCAAGATGATGAGGAGTGACAACTAAGAATAGTTGTGTAGGTAATTGTTAGTGTGGCACAAAATTGATCTCAACTCAAATGAAAATAAAGAATGATACCATAACATGGGAAAAGTGCAGGGCAACAATTGGTGCACAAGCCAGTCCAGTCAAAACGATGCAGGAGCCTAAAAGCAAACCATCAGATGGAGACCTTCCATTCCACCATTGAAGGGCTTCAAAGATTGTTTCACGACAAAACCAGACAGATAAAGTAACAATTCCAGCATGAGCATAACCTTGCCAAGGTTTCATCTTTGATGCTGTTTTAGATTTTTCCCTGCAAGGTAATGAGACAATTTAAATCTAAGCAAAAAAGTGTGATATTCAAAGTAAAGAACATGGGAGTGTCAGTACTTATAAAGCAGCATTGGAGGTGAGACCGCTAATAAGAGAACAGCTGACACCCACAAAACAGTCTTTGATGCCATAAAAAGCATAGATAGCTTTGAGGAGTAAAGGCAAATGAGAATCCAAACTGCCTTTGATCCAATTCTTTGATCTACGGAAAGCCTCCTTACAATGGCCAAACCAGCAAAAGTAGTCATGACAACCATATAACTCGGATACATCACATCATCATCCATCCCGTAGTAGTATACATTTGAGTAGTTAAAAAAGTTATTTTCAATGTAGCACAGCAACAATGCATGGCTGATCAACCCAGCTTCAGTCAGGAATCGAAGTTTTGGTGGAAGAACTGCTAAACCAGGAACAGCCATTGCCAGCATTACACTGCCAACTATAAGCTTACAAAAAGATTTTAATGACATCCCTGCTATCCAAATATTGAGGTCCCAATAGTTATGCATCACGAACCACGTAACCATCAAGCTCCCTAATGCAACAAAAGCAGAGTATGATGACAAACTTTTCTTTGTGAAAAAGCGAGCCAGGTAAAATCCAGCTACACAAGGGAGAGGAAGGAACTGCAATATGAACAATTGTGAATTCAGTGGTATGCCATAATTTAGTATTACAACATGAGACTGCACATAAGACATTTTTATTCAAATCTTGGTAAATAATTCTCACAAGCTTCCTTTACCATTTCCACTTTTAGACATCTACATTTTCAAATATATTCTGCATAGGTAAGTTTTAACAAAGTCAGACTATTCTTTAATAATGACTAGACAGAAAGGTGGCAAGAAGACCACTCATACATGAATAGATTAAGGAAACCCATAAAATGGTGGATTAAGAACATCAAATTCAGGAGATACCGTCTTGGCAATCACATTTCTGATAATACTTTGAAAAATCATCGTGCATAGGGTCAAAGTTACTTTTGATGCAAAAATTATTTTCTGGTTAAGCCTCTAACGATTATTTAGATATTTTCTTGTCGCCAAATTATAGTCATTCATAAAATTAGAGTGTTTCATTATGATATAGAACGGTGAAGCTGTGTCATCCTTGATTATTTATAAATTTTCCACCCATTTCCAGACACTTTGCCATTACATTGGAAGGAATTGACTACAAATCATTATAAGAAAGTAATCTACCTTCTTGTTTTAAAGGTTCAAGTCAATGTTCACGAATAAGAGTAAAAGACTTGCTAGTTCTGCAAGTAATAATTAACTGTGACAGAGAAGGTGCCCAGGGTAATCACTAGATTGTTAGCTAGATAATTAGGAGTATAAAGAAAAGCATAATTTCAGAAACAAATTAGAATATGGATTTATATAATGGCAAGAAAATGGGCACTGCTTCAACAGAAACAAAAAGGACATGCATATTTCCAACATGGAGTCTAAGAATTCTCTAGATAGTTCAAGTCTGCTTCACAAGAGTCTAGCATCTCTTCATTTCTAAAACTAGGCATCCTCACAGTAAAAAATGATACTATATTTGAAGGAAACTAAAAGCACATTTATCTATAACAACTACTCAACACATAAAATGAGGCACTGAAACATGCAAACCTCATAGAGCTACTTAACAAACACAATTAGGTGAAAATAATACTGTTCAAACTTAGACAAACAATGTAAAGAGGGTAATGGATATCAATGGCTAACACAGCAGCAAAAACATACAAAACCCTTCAGATTTAAGAAAAACCTCAAGCAAAGAAATACTAATTTATTGGACTATTAAACATGCAATACCATAAGTTACAGAGTATGGAAAATGAATACCAGAAAAGGAAATCCGACGACTACTGCTCCAGCACCACTGACAATGACTGCCAAAGCAGTGAAGACAACGGACCCGAATGCGTCAGAAACCATACCAACAGCGTAAGTACCAGCAGCAACCGCACCCCCAAGCATTGTAACAGTTACAAGCAGATAATTAAGTGGCGGTGGAACATGAATGTATCGTCCAAACGAATGGAAAACAACTCGAACCTCCAAGCACAGAACAACAAAAACCAACGCCACAGCACCATTAGCAATCCTAATTCTGTGCAACTGATGCTCGTTCTTAGTAACCCACCACAATGCCCCTCTCGTAGATGCATAAAGTTGATAAAGGAAGGGGATGAAGAAAAGGAGTAACAAATCGCAAACAGCAGCAGCAGATGAAAACATCACGAAGTAATGCGAGGCAATGTGGAATAATAAGGGAAAGAAGATAAGATTCAAAGTGTGCACGCAGCTCTCGAGCTGCCCAAGAATAAAACTATCTTCCGGAACCTGACCTCCATGATATCCCACTTCTTGCTTCGATTTGAAAGACGAGGCACGGGGAATAGAATAAAGCCAGTAAAAAATGCAACTAAACACCATGAGATAGTAAGCAGCATTGATCATACCTACTGCCGAAACAGTTGCCCAGGTGAAAAGCGCAGAGGCAACTAGTGGAGTGCAGGCGAATAAGAGGCGTTCGAGAGCAAGCACAATGGCAGGATATTCTATTTGTATCCACTTAAACTGAAGGGAAACCCAAACTCCAATCAAGAAGTTAGTCAGCGCACACGTGAAGGCCGCGAGGAGAGCAAGCGATAGATAACTACTGAAGGTGTAATAAAGGGAGGAGCTGAAGAAAAAAGCGATCTGAGCGGCGATAAGAGAAAACCAGACGGCGAAGAAGGAGCCGGATTTAAAATTGAGTGAATCCAGGATGTAGGCAATCATGAGGCCGACGACGAGGGTTGCGACGACCGGCGCGCCGCCGAGATCGAGGAGGAAGGCGGCGGAGGGGACGAGCGCGACGGCGATTCTAGCGTTGTGAATGAAGGAAGAAGGGGCAAATCGGGAATTCTTCATGGAGCTGGAACGGCGGCTTCTGGTTGTGGTTTCGCCGAAGTACAAAGAGGAGGAGGTGGGGCTAGGGTTAGGGTTTTGGTCGCCGTTATATGAGGAAGGGAAAGAGGGGGTGCTCGCGGAGGAAGAGATGTAAGGGCGGAAGGACCGTGGCTGGAGCTCCGGCGGAAGCATTGTGTACGATGGCGGTGTCCGATTTTCACTGATCGGATCGGAGTGAGAGTGTAAAAGGAAGGCAATTGGAGTCAAAGTCTGAGCTTTGCCTGTGTGAGGGATTTAGAGGGGTGTAATGGTCATTTCGCCTCGCCTGGCGTTACCAGTGAGAAGTTATTATCATGTTTTTGTTATTTATTTTTCTCCAAATTTCTTAAATGCCAAAATATGGTAAAAGGTTATTAAAAAAAATTCTCAGAAAAAGAAAAGAAAAAAGGTTATCAATAATTGTTGTATAAGATATTGTTAAGGTATACGTGGATGGATTTTGGTCCGGTTTCGAGAAAAAACTCTTTCAAATGAGTTTTCATCAAATCCATAAAATTATTAAAAATCTATTCCCTCAAATCTCATTAAAAAATACATTGATTTGACACCTACCACATACTTTTCCCCATTAAATCCCATCATTTAAATTCAATCCAAGTGAGGTTTCATCTTATTTAAACCACAATACTCAACAATCAAAACTCATCCAAATAAGGTCTCAAATGTTTCATCAAAATCACCGAAATAATTTTTTAAATCGAGACCCGCGGAACGGAGCAAAAACCTATCCAAATAGACCCTTCGTGTCTCAAATTACGCAATTCATAATCTTGTTGTTTGGTTTTTGTTCTTTCTGAATTTTAAGATAGAATTTATTCAAATTTCCTTACTTTTTTATTGTTAATTTTTGCTCTATAACTTTCATATTTTTTTAACTGTAATTTAATACAAAAAATATGATCATTACTTGTGACGAGATATTTCATTTTTATCTAGAACAAATTATATAACATCATGTTTTCTTAAGTAAAGAAAATCATCCTTCAATAATCAATCATTATTCATATTAACATTTTTTTAACATACAATACGGTGCAACATCCCAAAGGAAAAACAGAAGTGATCTTATTTTTCTTTTGAGAAAAGTGATTGTCATGTTGACATGTTAGTCAATGGGAAGAATTTCAATCTCAATCCGATTTATTAAGATTTTAATTCGATTACAGATTTAATGGATCTGCTTCGATTAATAAAGATTCAAAATTCAAAATACGTTAAACGAATATGAATTTAAGTCGATTTGATCCCATACCAACACTATATAAATAATAAATTATATATATATACGTAAGAGTTTATTAAAATATGCAACATTAATAATATATTATCATTAGATTAAGATAAAAATAGTTACTAAATAAATTTTTATGCATATTTTTCATCCAAAAATATGAATAGTTGTGACAGCCCGGCATCGCGGGTCCGTCGGATTACGATCGAAAATTTATTATTATTTTGAAAAAGTGTTAGAATATCGAAACTTTTTTTTTAAGAAACAGTAAATTAATGTTTTTAAAGCGGAAGCATTTAATCACAGTATATCAAAATATTTGAACAAAATCAACCGAGAGAGATAATTAAGTAATTTATGAAAATCTTGAATCTTTGACAAAAATATAAATCAACTTTAACGAATCAAACATTCTAAACAAGGTTTTAATCAAAATTGAAAAAGAGCATAAATCGATCACAAAATATTACTACTCTCCCGAACACTAGGGTGGGACCGCAACCGTGATGACCTAACCGCAACCCGACTATTATTTCCAGAACGCCTGAAATTGAAAAGAGTGAAACATAGAACGCATAAGTTGATCGTCCAACTTAGTGAGGCTATGTGCGAATTTGCATATTATATAACATAATCATGTTATCAAGCAAATAAACATATATTCAAGACGGAAGAAACACGGAATTCACATAACCAAGAATTGCTGATGCCGTCCTCCACTTACCCTCCATCCTCAGTCTGATATCCATCCAAACTCACCAAGTAAGGAGCTACCTTACTATCTGAAATGCATCGACATGTCTTTGCCTAAGTTCGTCCTTACTCACCAAGTGTTCCTCCCCACTTGAATTGTAAGGCCAGGCCTATGGGTAACCGTGACAATCCCGCTAGCCCTTGCCGTCCAGGTTGGCATCGGGTCCATATACCAATCAAAATAGGCCCACACAAAATCGAAAACAAACGAAAACATATAGCGGAAACAAACGAAAACACAACATCTCAAACATATTACCAACATTTAACAATTTATCAAATTTAAATTTTGGGTATAATAATAATTTCGTAAAATATATTCGCAACTAGTAAATTTGGATACATCATGTATTTGGATAATCATGTTGAAATGCTAAGTGATTTCATGCGAGTAATGTTGACCTAATAAGTCAACCTATTCGTGACGACATGCAAGAAAAGTTAGAATAAAATTCATGCTTTGATTATTAAGAGCCTAAGTGCATGTTTGGACTCGATCTACTAGCACATCGGACCGACATACAAATTAAACACATAGCGCTCACCTTTGTCGCTTAGTATAGCGACTAATACTCCACAAATGAAGCGTATCTCAAACCTGAGCAAGTACGTATACGACTTATAATGTATCTAACAACCTTACTAAAACGTAACTAATGAAAATCCTACACAATGATTTCATTAACTAACACATTGCACAAAAGTGTTTAAATTTTAAAAGTTATTAATTTTAAAACTCAAAATTCTAATTTCATAAACAGCGCCAAAACAGCAAAATTTTCCTTTTATTTTCCAGATTTACAAAACAACCCCTAAACTTTTATAAACATCCATTTTTTCGAAAAATTTGCAACAAACTTTAAATCAAAAGATTTTTAACTAAACCCATATCGAAACTCAAATAAAAACATAGTTTTAAGTATCTTGTTACTTCAAAATCAGAGCTTTAAAAAAATCCCACAAGTTTAAAACTTTTCAAAAATACCCTCATAGTTTGAAAACTTAAGAAAATCAACTTTCTTGAAAAATAATTCAAGATCCAAGCATCTAAGCAATATTTAAAAATAATTAAGCACAATTTCACTATATAACTGAGATTAAAAACAATTTTAAATAACTTTGCACCAAACTAACAATGAGAAACAAAAGTTCTTTAATCATAAATTTTCTTCGTAAAAACTACAAATTTTCAATCTTAAAACAAAAGTGAACAAAACACTACATCAAATTAATTAATCAAAAGTTAATAAAAGTTACTATGTAAAAACAGTGACAAAACAGCACATTTGCCCCCTTATTTTCAAATTTACAAAAATAACCCCAAATGTTTCAAAAACTCCTATTTTTGCAAAATATCGAAACAAACTTTAAAACAAAGGTTTTTCAAGTAAACATAACCAAATATCAAACAAAAAAATATATTTTCAGTCCCTTTTTACCCCCAACAAAATCGCAGCCCAACCCTTCAACATTTAAAATCTTTCAAAAATACCCCCCAAAGTTTCAAAAATTATAAACAATAACTTTCTTACAAAAATAAATCAAGATCCAAACATATAAGCAATATTTAAACAAAACCAAAGCAAGTCACATTAAATATTTAATATTAAACATAAACTCAACAACTTATCACAAAAGCTACAAGAATAAACTAAACTTCTTAATATATACTTTGAAGATAGGAAAATAAAATCACAAGAATTAAAGAACACATGCATAGACGGATTTTTACCCAAAGCAATGAAGGGGGTGAAACTCTCTTCATTTCCAGACCTCCGAAGGTGGTGGTTGTAGCTCCGGTGGCAGTGGTGGCGGCTCCGGTGGTGGTTCATAACAAAAGACCTAAAATCCTTACATTTCCCCCAACTTCTAATGACTGCCGATGCACTCTGGGAGATCCAATCGATGATCCGCATGGTCTATGTAGCCCCATGTGTGTAGGACCTTCAGAAAAAATTTGGGCATGATCCAACGATGGACGAAGACGGAATGTGCGAAAAACCGAGGCTGTGTAGTGAAAATCCGAAAATTCTCATTGTGTTGCCTCTTCTATCTCTCTCTCTCTTATTTTCTTCAAGAAAACAAATGGTGTAGGGGAGACATAAAATCTAATGTAAGGGGACAAAAAGAGTGGTGGAGTGTTTGAATGGATAAAGGGGGTGTAGTGTTTAATGGAGAAGGGGGTGTAGAGGCATGGTTATACTTCATAGAGTCTATTCCATTTCTCTATCCAAGGGCTGATTTTTTGAATTTCAAGGAGGAGAAATCATGGCATGTTCAGCCTATGGATGAGAATGGGCGTTTTTGCACTTTTGACTCCCAAAATTTCGAAAAGTGCCAAATAACCCCTAAATAAAAAAATTTCGCACACTTTGGTCCAAACTAATTACAAAATGACCCCAATGTTTTTAAAATGCAATAGGCATGTTTTCTAAATTATTTCTAAGTCTAATATTCCATAAGAAATAATTAATCCACACAAAGCACAAAAGAGAGTTCAATTTTTGTGCTCGAAAATTTTAATTATACGTTTAGGTTTAAAAAAATACTATGTTTATTAAAAATAAAATACGTCACACAAAAACTGGGTTAAAAATTCAATAACTTTATTTTAAAATATTTTAAATTTAGGGGACGTTACAATAGTAGTTAGTTAAATTGATAGCCCTACTTGTATCTTTTAGAATCTCACTTTATACAAAAATTTGTGAACTTGCAGGCTTCTAGCAATATGATGGGATTTAAAATAGGAATAGTGAATGTCAGATGGGCTTATTGAGCATAATTAGTATTTCTTTGGGCCTGTTCGAGTTAAAACTACAGAATGGCCCAAATTAGCCCCAAACCCAAACGGTAGGCCTTGTTCTGTTCAATCCATATATAAACAAACCCCTGAAAACCCTAGCACCCTCCTCCTCCTCGTCCGTTTGCCTCGATCATCTCTCGCGTCTCTTCTAATTTGAGTTTACAAGCACCCCGATAAAAATGGTGAGTTTCTACATCAATCCCCGTCTACTAAGACAGATCTTGAGTTTCACTTTATTCAAATTTATTTTTCCAGAAATTAGCAACTAATCAGTGTTTTGATATAATTATAGGTTCTCTCGAACGATTATGATTTGCTTAACCCACCGGCGGAGCTTGAGAAGAGGAAGCACAAGCTCAAGCGTCTTGTTCAATCCCCAAACTCCTTCTTTATGGTACCATTCCCACTTTCTGACTGATATCATTTTGTTTTTTTCGTTCATTTTTACTTATCATGTAGTATTTATCTCTTGAATGTAATTGCAGGATGTAAAGTGTCAAGGTTGCTTCAACATGTGAGTTCATTTTTTCTTGATTTAATTTCTGAATTATTTCTTTTCAGAACTTAATTATTTGAAGTGTGATTTATGTGTTAAAAAATTTCTGTTCTGTTGATCTGTGTGTTTTTGGATGTTGCAGAACAACTGTATTTAGCCACTCCCAAACTGTGGTGGTGTGCGGAAACTGCCAGACGGTCTTATGCCAACCCACTGGTGGGCGTGCCAGACTCACGGAAGGATGCTCCTTCCGAAGAAAGAGCGACTGAAATGATAGTTAAGACAATGTACTTTTTGGTTGAATGTTCTGTTAAGAGATAGTGACAGAAGAGTAACTATGTTAAGTTTTGCTATCTAGATTTTCACATGAAATGACACTGGATATTGTTTAACATATTACTTTGTTTGAATGCAATGTTTTTTACTTAATCTTTAAGTATCGTTGTTTTAATATATATGTTTGGAATATCTTTTTGCCTCCGATTATGAAATTTAGCTAAGTTCGATTTTAGCATTCTTTTTCCAATAGTTTTCTAGACATATGCATGATGTTGCTGGCAGTTTGTAATGCTAATGTGGTTTCAGACCTGTTAAAAGTTTGAACCTTCTTTAATGTTTATTTTTTGGGTATTTTGCTTAAGAATGGAGACATTAATGTGCCACTATTATATTGTTTAATCCACTGCTACATTATATTGAAGCACTGATATATTTGGACAAGTTCTCGTGGATATTCCATTTATGGCTCTTGTGAAATGTAAATGCCAATTGATCTGGTTGTGTAGTCTTCATTTGCTTAGCTAAGTGCTGATGATCATTATAGATTCTGAACCTACTACTCTTAGTTCTTGAACTGAAGTGCAGGAGATGCAGTGACTTATTCATAAATGGATATGCCATTGCTTGATTATGATTTTCATTCTTTTTTGTTCTTTCCTTTGCCATTGTAAGAGACCATTTTTTAGTTATTTCAACAGTTCCCTACGTGTTTTTGGTTTATATGCACAGAGATCTTGCTTGCTTTTCAAACTAGTTTTTGCTTGCTTTTCAAACTAGTTTTTGCTTGCTTTTCAAACTTTTTCGGTGAATTAAGATTAGTTGACTATCATTAAAAAGTTTCAAGAGTTTTAAAATGTGTGGCGAAAGGTACTGAGGTGATGTTATGCTCTCAAGTATAGAGATTTTGTGCTGACATCTCATTTAGGGTTTTGCTGATGGTGTCTCTGTGGCAATGAATGAAGAAAATAATTTTATTTCTTGCTATTTGAGGTTTCAATATTTGTTTATAGATGTAAAAACTACAGAAATGATGGTTTTTTGGCTTTTGTTAGACCTTGAAATTTGTCCAGAGGAAAAAGATCTGAAAATTTTAGCTGAACAAAATTCTATTGTTTAAAGGAAATGCTATATAAACTTGGTTTGGGGAACTTAGAATACGGATCCATTCTTCAAGTAACATTTGTTCGTATTAGTTTTATTTCTTTGAGAATGTACCTACCGTTAACAACGGTAAAACATGTCAATTAATTGGAGAATGCATTTGTGTAATATCGAAATTCTCTTTGTTGCAGCTATCTGCTAATACACTCGTGTGATAATCTTAATTCTCATTGGTGCCACTTTCTGCTTTAGCTGTACAGATTGAACTTTAATGACATTCAGTACTCTGTTAACAAAGCATCTGCATATTTATTATTCCTTGCATTTTCCAAGTTAAGTGACATTCAGGATTCTGTTTTCCATGTTTTTGACCTTCAGAATTCACAAAATTAGACATCCAAACCCAAATGAAGTATTCTCAAATCTATTACACGAAATCAAATAGGCTTCTCATGTTCACGTGCACTAAGTTTACTAGCAGCTGCCATGAGCAAAATGTTGGTTAATTTCCTGGTCTGAAGAGTCATTTGGGTGTTGTGATAGTAAAATGTGCTACGTATCTCCGTTTTGATCAGTTTTTGTAATTGCTGCAAACTATTGTTTGTTCTTTTCAAATCAAATGTAAAAAAGAAGCTCAGAATGTTTGTTCACTCTTACACTTAGAATGTAATTGTATATGTTTACTAAATACCCTTTTAGAACTTATATTGTTGTGAACAGTGAATGCTATTTCATTGTGAGGTCACAAATGTCTTGATATCGAACCCCGCTAGAAGTGTAAGTATTTTTTCAGTTTCATACTAGTTTTATTTAATTAGATGAAAATATTTTGTATTCACTTTTTACTTGCTTGAAAGAAAAAAAATATAAATAAAGGAGGATTGGATTGGTGAAGATTAGATCATGGGTGTATTCCTGCTGCTAATTCGATTAGATAGGTTCATCTTCCTGGTTAGTGGTTTTACAATTTGGCTTTTACCACTGCACTAGCAATTGAGCACATGCCTTGCCCCTCCATGAAATTTGAGGATTACAAAGAAGTTTAGTCAAAGTCAGAGAATAATGGAGAAAATCAATGAATTGTTTTTTAATGCTAAGAGAATCGTTGAGGTAAATCTCAAACTGGAATCTCTCATGTTTCTTCTCATAATTTGATTGAAAGACTGATAATTGACTACCAACCAAACATTTTCCCCCAAATTTGGGATCTATCATGTTTACATTTTGAATGATATTCCATGTTATCTTCTGAAAAAAATTGGGCACACAATTTTTCACTTTTTAAGATCACACATACACATGTTATTTGAAATAACATAATATAACCGGTGCATTGTAAGTCATGTAATAGGTAATACGATTTCCTAGTTTGTTTTTGTTTTCTATTTACCACTCACATGTAACCCAATTTTTCCTACTTTATTTTTCTTTGTTATATGTTTTTGTTGCATGTCCTTCCAAAAATTTAATTAAATCGCTTGAGTTTAAACAAAATCAAAAAGTTGCAGAACATGCAATTTAGTATAAATACAATTTTAGTTTGCCTCAAATTGGATGCACATGGCCGAGAGATTATCAAAATGCTCTCACAATACCTACTATAATGCAATATTTGCTTTTTTATGGAGAATCAGAAAATTGTTTAATTGTGAACATGCTTCTTGCAAATAACAAAAGATCTAATTAAGCTTCTTGTAAATTAACTCATTCTTTAGCTATAGTTGATTCTGGAATAGTAGAACGTACAGTGAACCAGATGAATTAATGATGATTTGCTAGATTACAACAAATTTGCTTGAAATAAGTACACCTGCAGCTGCAGAGTGATAATTAATATAATTAATCAGAAAAGTGTGGGTTGATTAGTATATATGAAACCTCACACAACAATGATTAGGCCAATGAGCCCAATGATACATTTTAGATCGATCATATGATTGAAACTCATAGAATTAATCCAGTAATCATGAGTTTCAGCCTTCTTTAGACGTGCAAAAAGTTATAATCTTAGGAGAAAGATACACTTTTATGGGCCGGGCATAACTTTTGATACTCTTCCGGCCGGTCATATCAATTAGTATGTCCTATGATTAGTTCCTTTAAAATGCACATGCCAAGAAAGATCACCATGATTAATAAAAACAAGAATTATATTAGTATTAATTAGTATTTCTTAGATTTCACATGGATTATGTTAAGATCTATAATATATACTTGAACCTTACTCATCTCAAAAGATCAGATCTTATAAGGTGAACTTATTTTCCAATCTATGCGAAGCATTAGTCTCAACACTCCGTTGAACGTGTGGTTGAAAAACACTTTTTAACTCGAAATCATTTTAATTGACTTATTTTAGTTGAATTGTCCTATCTCAAGGACATCTTCTAAATTAAATTTAGATACACAAGGAATGTCAAAGGTATTATTTTTACACTTCCTCTTAAATGAAGTTTAACAAGATGAATTATAGTACATTGTTATTGCAAACTACATGGACCTAGACTTAGGGCTGTCAATGGGTCGGATTCTGGTCGGATCAGGCTCGTCCAGATCCGGCTCCATTTATATCGAATCGAATTCTGTCGGATTCGGATCTTGCTCGGATCTAAATTTTTTGAATCCAAAGGATCTTGGTCGGATTTGGCCGGATATCGGATATTTTTCGGATCCAATAAATTTGTATTTAAAAAGTTAAATTAATATTATTTTCCTAAAACAAGTTTATTATCTTTTCAATTTTATTTAATTTTAGCTTACATTTTCAAAGTTTCTTTACTATATTCATATTTGTAGAATGAATATATTGGTTTAAATAAATTTATAAACGAATTATAAATTACTATCTTCTTAAATTGACGTTGAAATATTAGTAATGATACTTATTTTTATAAATCATTTTGTATATATATTTTTCGTTTTATTTGTTGTCGGATACGGATCTTTAACGGATCGGATCGACCTAAATTCATATTCGCTCCGTGAGTTTCGGATCTTTATAATTGGATCAGGTCCATCAAATCTCTAATCGGACAATTATCCTAATAAATCGGACCAAATTCAGACGGATCCGGATTGATATCCGCCCCATTGACAGCCCTAGACGTAGTGAATGTAATTTTTCTTAAAGTTAACAATAAAACCAATAAAAGGACAGGAATAAATATCGCAGAATATCAAAGGTCACCTCACCTCCACCTGATATCTTTAAACATACATAAATAGAAACAATTAACGTTCGCGTTTAATGAATGAAGCAGTTTGAAACTTTTCCAAAACCCGTTGATTGATTAATCATCTAATAATTGATGAAATAATAGTATTTAATTTTAGTATAAATTAACACTAACCACCATAATGACATTGGATTTGAAAAGAAAAGAAAATTGCATATGGCTATAAAAGATAAATGCATGTGACCAATGATCACCTCAATTAGTAGTTTAGGTGCATGACCTTTTAAAGGTCCATGTTCCCGTAATAATATATATAATTAATCCTTTTCACATATAGAATAGAATAGAATAATAAAAAGAGTAAAATGTAGCTAATGATCATGGATCCTTATTTAAACAGCCCAAACCTAAACTTCTAAAATCACCAAAGAAACATTAATTGCAAATAAATCCAATCCGATCCTCTCAAATTACTCTGCTATACAAGTCTTGTCAGGAAGAATCTCAGTTTTCATCAACTGATCATATCATATTTAAATATGGATAGTGTGAACAAGTCATCAAGTGCAAATAAGTGTTCAAAGAGCAAAAAGAAAAATAAGCAACAACAAGAAGAATCAGCATCAGCATCTACAATCAAGTATCTCGGTGTAAGAAGGCGGCCATGGGGTAGATACGCCGCGGAGATAAGGGACCCTTCAACAAAAGAAAGGCATTGGTTAGGCACTTTTGACACAGCCGAGGAGGCAGCGTTAGCCTACGACAGGTCTTCCCGCTCCATGCGTGGGACCAACGCTCGAACCAACTTCGTTTACTCGGACATGCCTCCAGGTTCATCCGTCACTACCATTATCTCCCCCGATGAATGCGACCACCACAACAATTTCTCCTCATCCATGCTCTACTTCCCCAATGCACAACATTATAATCATCATCAGAATTCAACCAACAACCAACAGTTGATGTTCTTTGGACAGACTAATGAGAACAACAACATGAGTTGTATGTACGAGGAATTACAAGTTCTGGGGGGTGGTTTTGATTACAATAATAATAATAATAATAATTTGACATTTGGTGGTGGAGTGGCGTCGGTTGACTTGCCACCTTTGCCACCGGATATTACGAGTGGGTGTTACTCGGAGCCGCCGGTTTTGTCGGAAACGGGGCATGGGGTTTTGAATGATATGAGGTTTCTTGAGTTGTCCGAGCAGCGGGATAGCATGGGCGGAGCTCCATATGATGATATGGGTACTGCTGGGTATCTGGATGGCGCCACTAACAACAGCTTCTCAGGTTTTGGGTGGTTTTGAGAGTTCTTTTTTTCCTCCGCTCCCCCAAGGTACGTAATTAAGGTTTTCCGAGGGATGTTGGCCACATTACATGGAAACATCTTCCATTGGAGATTCGAGTCTGAATTCGCTATATTGTGGGAATTAATTCCTTTCATCAGACCAATCACCAATCACCAATTGTTTTTTTTTTTTTTTAAAGAAATGTTTTCTTTGATCATTTTATACTTGTATTTTATTGAAGTGATTGCTGCTGCATGTTAGCGAATTTGTGTCGGTTTGTTTGCTATAAGATAATAGGATATATATACTATACTGTATTTGTACTCGATCGGTTCTATGTATTTCAACTTCTTGATGAGCTCCAATTAGTTATGTACATTGCTATAAATTACTTCTTAATTTATATATTATCCTAAACTACTATTCCATAATCAATCACACAAGCATGGATCATTTTATTTTGACCTTTATATATATATATAATTATATATAATGTGTGTAAACAATGTAATCTATGGTAATTCGACGTTGTTTAATTTTAATATATGATATTCAGATACGTTTTAAGTTCTCAAATTCCTAATTTCAGCACCCCTCTCTAAAACTTCATATTGCATTAAGCTTTGGAGAATTTTGAGTCAGATCATCCCATTTTCTAGCTAGCCGGACATGCCTTTTTATAATTGCTACGTACTACTTTACAAATATTACTAGTATATCATAGCCTCATAGGCAGGCAGGGGAAGCATTTAATTGCAAGAAATCAATACGAAAATGAACCTTCTTCGGCCCTTTATATTCGCTCTATGCAGGGTGGACTGGCCCAATTGTTACTGATCATTGCATGCAATGCTGTCGTTGGGTCTGAATCTTGCTCGGATTTAATTTTCTTGATTTCGTTGGATTTCGTCGAATTTCGGATCCAATAAAATATACACTTTCCAAAATTACATCGACATTTTTTCCTAAAACAAGTTTAATTTGTTAATTAATTTTACGATTTCATTTAAATTAGCTCATATGTTCAAACTTTCATTATTATTAGTCATGTTTTTAGATGAAAATCTATATCTATATATATACTATACTAATACTAAAAGTGTGAATGTTTTAAGTTTTTTTCTTTTTTTGTGAAGACAAAAATGCCCTTACTCAACTTGTAAAGTATAATAAAAAATATAATCAAATATGAATTTTCCTTAAATTTTCTCATAAAAAATTTGGTAGGAAAATATTTTAAGAAAATTTGTAACTTCATTTCCTCCTAACCAAGCACCATGAATATGGAAGAAAAATAAAACTAAATTCAAATTAAACTATATTAACTCTAATAAATAAGAAATTAACTAACATCACTTTTATAATTTCATTATTGTTCTCTTATAACACATAAAAATAAAAATAAAAACACTATTATATTGAATAGTTGCTAAATTATATATGTAAAATTATTATAATGTATTATCAAAATGTTGTTATGTTCAAAATATTATTTGTATCATTTAAAGATTTAGTACAATATATCACTCCTTAAAAAAATTTATATTCTCTTAAATATAATAAAACATGTTCAAGAAGAATCGCATCTTACCTATGAATGACCAAAAATGTTTATGACTTACTGAACTAAGTAATCTTTATTTGACATGAAAAACATTACCTCAAATTTTCATGGAAATCTTTTCGACAAAAACGTGTAAATTAATTAAAAAAACGGATATGTTGGTGAAACCGTTCAAATAAATTTGATGTAATTGATGAAAATATGTAAAATCGATCTGGATGAAATTTATGAACGGTGAAGTAGGTGAATAAAAGAGGCAAATCAGTAATAAAAAGTGCCAGTAAAATCGATAAATACATGTGAAATCGATGAAAATTCGGGTGATATTTGTGAAAACATGGAAAACAAATCTGTGAAATCAGTGAAAAACAGGTGAAATATATGAAGAAAGGGTTAAATCATTGAATAAATGTTAAAGTCTATGAAATCAATGAAAATTCAAGTGAAATCAGTGAAATATAAGTTAAAGTGATAAAAATAAATAAAAGGAATAAAGTTTAACTAGCAAAACAGTGTGAACTAAACCATTAGAAATTTTTTGTCTTTTTTGTTTGAATATGAAAAAACAAAAGAAACTTGATGAAAAATAGGAAAAACAATGTACAATAGGGTATAATTGATCAAAAACGAGTAAATCGGTAAAACAATATAAAACCAGTAAAAAAATCAATGAAAATTGAATTAAACTAATTAATATAATAAGTGAAATTACTTAGATCGATAAATAAATATCTTTCAAATGATAAGGTAAGTGAAATAATTTGAGATATACTAAAAAGTAATTGAAGATGTATCATTATTTGAGTTGAAAATTCGATAAATTCATGTAAAACCGATGAAAATTCAAGTCAAATTAGCGACAAAATGGATGATATCGGTGAAACAATGAAATTTCGTAAAAAAATGATGAAATAGGTGAAAAATGGGTAAAATCGGTGAAAAAATGCTAAAGTCGGCGAAAACATGTGAAAATTGGTTAAACTGGTAAAAATGAGTGAAATCAATATAACAAAAAAATTTCAACCAACAAGAACAAAATCAAACCAAGAGATAAATTGTTTAAACCGAAAAAACTAAAGAAATCGATGAAAATTCTCATGATAAAGTTAATAAATTGAATAGCAGTCATTAATATGTGGTATTTTATGATATAATGAAGTTAAAATTTACTCTGATTTACAACAAAGTACCATTGAAATTAAATAGACATGTACAATGTATGTAATGGTATGTGAATGTTGGGATTCGGTAAGATAAACAGCCCTAGGCACAGCGGAATATAAAAATTTTAGGACCTCTTACGGAATCTTGCCAGGATACTCTCTAGTTGTATATATATGAATAAATAAAACGATAGTATAAGTTTGCACGTTATACCTATCTCCTTGCAAATCCAAGTTGGCAGTCAGCAAAACGGACTCTGAAATTCTCCTCAGCAAAATCGACCCAAGCTCTGCAGTAGCGCCCCACGTGTTGCGCCTCTACGGGTTGATACACCACAATTACACGAAAATAATAAATCTTGATCAGCTAGAACACAAGATATATTATGATCTAGGATTTTGGAACGATTTAGGAACAAAGTCGAAAACGAAAAATTCTTCCAAAAGGAAGACAGGGTTCGGTCGACTATTACTGGGAGAGGGGAGAGAGAATTTTTGCTCTTGCTCAAATTTTGCTTATTGAGTTGTGTGAAAAATAACTACAAGATAGCTACTTATAGTTATCTCCCTAACCTAGTCCTATTAGGACTAGGGCTCTTCTCTCCTACATGGGCCATAGCCCTCTTTAATTAGAAGACCAAGTCTTCTAATTAATTCATGGCCCAGTTAATTAATTTGACCAGGCTTTATTTAATCTCCCAATTAAATAGCCCAATTAATTAACTTAATCTCCCATGTAATTAAATCAGACTCTAAGTCCATTTAATTAAAATCCATTTTAATTAATTAAATCCAACTTAATTAATTAATCCACAAATTAAATTCCAATTTAATTTATGATCCTGATCCAATTCCAATTGGATCCCAATTTGTTCCAATTGGGTCGACCCAGTCGACCCACCCACAATAATCGACCCAGTCGATTATTCACCCAGTCGACCCAGTCGACTCGGTCGTTCTTATTTTCTCGCTTTCGCTTCATGTGTATTGTGTATGCCCCCGTAGGTTCACCACATAATTGGCCGTGGGTTATAATTAAATATTATTTAATTATTCGAGTAAGACTTACTCTAAATCAATCGAACACTCTGTCGATTAATCATTCCAAAATTAGCACCCCTGCCAATTTGGGAATTCTCCCACACTCCACGGTCGATGTCCAGCCACAAGCCCATGGAGCCCAATCACTGGTGAATTAATTCAGTGAACCTTTTATCATTTACAATTTCCGTATACGCCATAATCTCTCCATCGATCAATCTCCCAGTCGAGACTTAAGGGTATGGTCTTTCATCGGATTCCCTTTTCTTTTGTCTTGACCTTATGCATTCTGGTCTCGAAATAATTCTCTTTGACTTAACCTTTATGAGCTACTTACATAAAGCCGTCAGATACCTCGGCCGAGGATTTTACCAGAATTAATTTCTCACAGAAATCCATAGGAGAATTTCCCAACCTATCAAGTCGGGTCAATAGATCTTTTGTTGATGATATGAATCTGCATACGAGTTCCTCTATACCCAATATGAGTCCACAGAGACTTTCTGGCGATCTCCAGTCAGTCGGGACTCAAATCAAAGCATAGACGTTCTCGCACCAGATAAACCCTATCATCTCAAGTAGTTAGGGATCGTTCCTCGTATACTATTGTAAATTGGAATAACTTCAACCCCGATATGCGACTACCGCTTCCATGGTGAGTTATTTCCTAATTGGGGTATTCAGTGCGCTTGCCATCCCAGCAAGCCACCCACTTATGTGTATCGACTATCCCAGTCACGCTCGTGGACCCCAGCGTTCTCCAGTTCATCGGAGTATACACAATAGTGAGAGTCTAACCGAATCCAATGATGTCCTATCTCGATTGGATTCTACGACTCTTGAATATATTCTAGATCACGGCCTTGGAGATCAGTCCACGGGTTGTCCCATAGCCCTGTGATCTAAGGACTTCTATCCTTATGCGTAGATAATTATTACATAAGATAAAGATGACCATATAATAATAAAATGCATTTATTAATCCAATTGAATGGTCCTTTCAATTAAATGCAGCCAAATAGTTGGCTTGCAGGACACTATTCTATCAGTGAAATCAGAAATACATTTGAAATCGATAAAAAAAAAAAAATTGGGTTAAATTTGTGAAAAATGGATGAAAACTAGTAAAATCGATTAAAATAAAGGTAAAGTTGGTGAAAATATTTGAAATCAATGAAAATTAATTCTAATGAAATTTCTAAGAAAAATGATGAATTCAGTCAAATTTGGTAAAACCGTTGAAAAAAGGGTAAAATCGGTCAAAAAACGTAAAGTTGGTAAGAACATATTTAATCAATTGAAGATTCTGGTGAATAACTTGTGAAATTAGTGAAAACACATGAAAAATAGGTAAAAATGATAAAAATGAGTGAAATCAGTTAAAGAAATAGTATAACTGGTGAAATCGGTAGAAAAATGGTTTACACTAAATAAGAAATACAAAAGAATGGACTAAAAATGAGAAAACAATGAAAAATATTATAACCGTAAAAAAAGGGGATAAATCGCTAAAAAAAATAAACCGGTAAATTATTTTAAAGAAACGAATAGAATCAGTCAAAAAAGCTTGAAGTCGGCGAAACATGTTTAATCGATGAAAAATTTAGGTGAATAACATGTGAAATAGGTGAAAACAAGTTAAACTTTAACCGACAAAAACAAGGTGAAATCAGAAGAAAATGGTTTAAATTGGAAAAAAAAATTGACGAAAAAGGAAAAACAATGAAAAATATTATAATCGATAAAAAACGGAAAAATCGACAAAAAAAAAAATAAACAGTGAAAACATATAAATAGATTAAACTTCGGGTGAAATTGGTAAACACGTGTGAAGTTTGTGAAAAAACCGGAGAAACCAGTAAGAAAAAATGATCTTGAAATCGATGAAAGTTAAAGTGAAATTTATGAAGAAACGGATGAAACATGTGACATCGGTGAATAACGGATAAACTCGACATGAAAACTACTATGATGTAATGAACTAAAAAAGTTTTTATGATCTTAGTTGAACCAATTTTATAAGATGTAATAAATAAATTAGTCATCGTTTTATATTTATTATAACTATTCAAAGTCATCATTTTTTTAAAATTAATAATAATAAATTTCATAAAAAAAATAAATTGACCAATATATGATATTCTATTAAATAAAAATAGCTAATTATACTATAATTTATAAAAAATACCCATGAAATTAAAACTAGACACGTACAACTTTCTAGTATGCATAAAAATAAATTTCTGAACGAGTTATTAAGCATTAACTACTATCTTTTTAAGTTGATGGTAATGTTACTCACTTTTATATAATACTATGTAATATGCAATTATAAATATTTAAAGAATTAGATCGAACTAAATCCATATTCACTCCACATATTTTGAATTATATATGAATCTTTTCAATCGGATCAAATTCATCGAATCTCTAGTTGAATTAAAATCCTACTAAATAAAATCGAATTGGAATTGAAATCCACCCATTTAGTAAGAACCATTCAACGTCTTAAAAAAACCATTCAAAGCTTAAAACAATCTACGACTTAAATTTCGCACGAAACAAAACAACCCCCACTTCCATCGTCTACAAATTCGACAGTTAATATATAATCCACAACAATAAATATTCATACGTACCGTACTCTTGGGCTGGCCAGCCACGTGTCCGAACTTCCTCCCCTCCTATAACCACCACTCCCCACTTTCCCTGTTTATGTATTTATAAACAACAACTAATCACCTTACTTGTCTACTGCATAATAAAGCTACAATTATAATTACATCTAATCTACAATTTCATCATTGGAAGAAAAAAAATGGCTGTACTCGGTTCTCTGGTCAGTTCAATTTCCTACATTCATCCAATGTTAATTACGTTTAACCAGATTTCTTCAAACTCGTTTAACCACAAATTCAAATATTTATTGTATTTATCATGTGATTAGTCGCTCACTTATAAATGGTTATTCGACCACAAGACAAGTATATTACATTTATCTTGTAAATATTTTGATTTGGACAAAAATTACGTAATATTTTTGCCTTCAATTAACGAATTATTTATTTTTTGGTGAAAAAAACAAATTAAATGACAGAAACAATGCACAACATCGACATTCCGAGGCTCGCTCCTCAATGCTGCTAAGGGTCATCGGGGTATGGCCACTACAGCAGGTAGTCTTCACGAACATCAGCCGCGCCGGGCTGGAGTAAGTGGACGGATTCCGGCATACGGACCTTTGTGGATTGTGTTTGGAATACTTGGAGGAATGATTTGTTTTGCTGGTAGCATTGGCCTTCACACGGCCAAGCAGCAACTCATGCATTCCCCCTCTGTTCAGGTCACCAAGAAGAAGAGGCAGAGCATCCCCGAGGTCGATAACCCCGATGCCGTACTAGGATCGGCTGACAAATTTGCTAACAAATCTTTCCTTAGGAAAGTTGCTCACATCCAGGAAAACAAAAACGCCCACAATGACCCTCAACGCCCTGATCCTTTCACTAGGTACATACCACTTTCTTTTCTATTCTTATTCTTTTCTTTTGAGTTTCAGCCAGAAAATAAAAATATTATTGCTTGCAGGTCCAGGGAAATTGAGACCTTGAAATCAGTTGGAGTCCGCACTTAATTCATTATTGAAATAGGCTGGGGCTGATGCTGGTCGATGGGGTCGCACGCACAGGAAAACTATATTTGCATGTTTCTATTCCATCATTTGTAAATAACTAGCTAGTAATAAATATTTTTTTCTTTTTTCTTCTTTGTGATATCTAGTAACTTTCCCTGTGCCTATTGATGTGCACAAGAATGGGAAAGCTAGTCGGTAGTATTTGAATTTGCATTGTTCTTTCCTTTCATCGAATAAAAGTCAAGAAGACCGCTGATCTGTAGTACACCTATTCTGTTATATTTAGCAATAACAAATAATTTTAACAAAATTTGGTTATTCTTCATGTACGAACATAGCCAGAAGGCATGAGTTTACTAATTAACATCTATCCAACAATCCAACAAGTTAACAAGTGTAATTGAATACTATGAAAAAATGGAGAGTTAATGAGACCAATCATTCACATATAGACTGATGATTCTAAGAAGCAAATTTGATTATTCTTCATGTACACACTATTTTTGGTAAGATCAGAATTAATATCTGGAGAAGGTTTAAAAGACTGGGAAAAACAGGAAAAGCCGAAGAAGCGCATGAACTCCTGCATTCAGCTGCATAACATTCCTAAGTGTAACCATGATGCAAATCAACCCAGATTGAACAAAAACCTTGGCATCCACTGTTTGCTGATCTTAATGTACCATATAGCATATACACTTCCATTTATGTTGATTCAAAGTCTAAACAAGTCGACAAACACTGGATTTAGATAGTCCTCTTTGAAGTGGCTTAGAGTGCAGTATGAGTTCTATCAATATATACCAAAATCTACAAAAAAAAAAAAAAAAAAAAAAAAGAAAGAAAAGAAAAATCTGATTAAAAAAATTGGTTTTATAGTTAAAAACAAGAAGAAAGAAAAATAAGAGGGCATAAAGAGAAGACCACACTGTTGTATATATAACTGCTCACATTTTGTATGAAAAAGCATGCAAATATTCAAATACGGGCCACAAAAGTTGAAACTGAAGTCCAATTTCAATGATGAAAATATCTGTTTATGCCCAGGAATGGATGATCAAGAAAATTAACACGTAAAGAACGGTTATAGGCTCGCCACTACAAGGAATAGCTCACACCACTCAAAGGAATTCACCTAGAGATCAGTAAGCCTGTACAAAGATTCTGATTTCAATATTGTTTCACTCAATATCCAAATGCATATTACAACCCACTATTTATAAACTTGGAAGAACCCTCAAACTTAGGCAATGACTTAGGAAATATTAAGTATTATTAGATGCTAGAAACTTGCAAAAGACGAGAAATACTATGAATTTGTTGATAAAATGCAGATAACAAAACTAAAGGTGATTGAACCTGTAGATGAACACCCCTTGTGACTGTTCAAACACATTGTACAAAAACTATCATAAATTTCTTCTAGGAAACTCCAGATTCAAACAATTAGAAGCATTACAAACTACACTTGGAAGAGTTTTCCAGCCATATGAAATTCATCCTCCTTAACTCTTTCTGGATCAATGTAGAAGTGTATTTGAACTTGACTGAAAATCCTAGACATTTGACAGCTCTACGTCTTCTACTGCATTCATTAATGGTGTAATGATTTGTGGCGAAATAAAGATATATGGAAATGCTCCAGTATCATCTATCTTAATTGCCAACACCTCATCAAAGCAAAATTTGAATCGAATGGGGTTTAGCAAGACTTACAGACAAACAAAGAACAAATATATTCAGATAAGCAAAACTTACAGACGGATCCATCATTCATAAGCATGAAACTGATGAAAGAAGATAATGCAAAAAAAAAAAAAAAAAAGGTAGTCCCATTGGGTGGCAGTATTTTTATAAAGTCAACAGTAAGAAGTTTACGTACAAGAATAATTGGCAGCCTCATGATTATAATGCATAATATATAAGCACAACATATGATTATATTCTCTTACCCACATGAACAATTGAGCCTTACAATTTGCTGTTTATGTTATACCTTAAACTACAATCCTCACACTCACAAAATTCAACTATCGACAAGGTAATATAGCACAAAACATAGCGCTATGCTCTTTATGCTATAATCCTAATTAATGTAGCACTAAATATCTTTTGTATATCATAGACAAACTAATATAGCTATGCTCTTTATGTTATACCTTAATCTATAGTCCTCACCCTTTGAATGCTTCTATCGACACCTCAAACTAAACATATGGTAAGTGCAATAAAAAGCATATCGAGAGATCACATAAAAGGACATATCAATATCATTGACACTCTAGGTTCGGAAAAGCAAATTTTAAGAAATTCTCCTCAAAACCACCCATTATAAAGAACATTTTACAATTCATGAATTATCGATCCTCAATGAAACGCCTAAAAGATGCAGAAAACACAAACATAAGGTCAATTACATACGAAACAGTCAAAATTCATATATAAGTAGGTTCAAGAATACTAAAAAGAAACATACTTTTACTACCCCCCCCCCCCGATCTTCTTCATGCTTGTATTTCTATAATCAATCAAAACTTCACCTGCTGCAAAATTGGAACCATGAACTTGTTGAAGGTGAAGGACTAACAAAAACTTGTATCAATGAGCAAAAACAGTGTCATTCCTCCTGGGCGGTCTGTCAGGAACTGAACCAGGCTTAAACTTAGAGGCCTCATGTCTTGCGAGCTCAGGCGGAACAGGACTATTGCTCTGGACTAGCATTTGCTTGAGATCATAGAAAACATCAGTGTCATGCAAAGTCAAGAAGGTGGTAGCTACACCAGTTTTCCCAGCACGACCTGTTCTTCCAATACGATGAGTGTAAGCTTCAATATTACCAGGCATATCATAGTTTATGACATGTGCCACGTCAGGGATATCAATACCACGCCCTGCTACATCAGTTGCAACCAACACATTGTATCTCTTAGTCCTAAAACCTTCAAGGCTTATTTCTCTCTGTTCTTGCGACTTCCCACCGTGCAATGTGGTCACCCGATAACCCTCTTTATCCAAAGTTTTAGAAACATAATCAGCTACCTTCTTTGTGTTAACAAACACAATAGCTGTCTTATCTCCAAGCTCATCGAGCAATTTCTTCAATCTACCCGTTTTATCGTTCTCCTTCGTCATGATAACATGTTGAGTAATGAGGTCAGTTGCCTTTCCTGCAGTACCAATATTGACGACAACAGGATTTCTCAAGTACTTCCTTGCCAAACGCTCAACAGCAGGCGGCATAGTTGCGCTAAACATGTAAGTGGTTCGATAAATTCTTTTCTCATCAAGTTCTTCATCCTCATTTTCTGGTTTGAAGTTACTTGAAGGCATTGCATCTAATACACCAACAACTTGCGGCTCAAAACCCATATCAATCATACGGTCAGCCTCATCGAGAACTACATAATTGCACTGGTTTAAAACCGCATACCGCCTCTCCAAGCAATCAATAAGACGTCCAGGTGTAGCAATGACAACCTCACATCCTTGCCTGATCTTAAACCCTTGCTCTTCTATAGATTGCCCACCAACAATAGACACAACCCTTATTCCCATATAATGCGCAAATTTGACAGTTTCATCCTCAATTTGCTGTGCAAGCTCTCTAGTTGGCGCCATGACAACAGCATAAGGTCCCTCAGCCTCATTCTCCTCGCTAATAGGAGGAAGTCTAGTAATGTAAGTAAGCATAGGAAGAACAAAAGCAGCAGTTTTACCTGAACCAGTCTCGGCAATGCCAATGACATCTCGCTGCTGCATGCCAAGAGGAATAGCGGCCATCTGAATAGGAGAAGGAGTCTTGTACCCAGCCCTCTCGACCGCTTTAAGCAAGTCAGAACTCAATTTGCTCTCCGCCCAGCTCCTCATAGGGCGAGGAATCCTTGAACCCTTGTAAGAGATGTTAAAATCTTCCCTGAAGATTCTCCAGTCCCTCTCAGTCATATCCTCGAGCTTCTTATCGGACCAGTGACGATCCACCCTCATATCAAACGTATCATACATATCCGCAGCCTGCTCCTTCCTTTTCTGTGCAGCAGCTTCCTCTCGAGTCTCCTGGATGCCATCCTTCTTGCGAATCTCGTCATGGAGCTCCTTCTCGTTCTTGGCAGCGAGTTTTTTCTGCTCCCTGCGGTCCATTCCAGCTCTTAAACCGCGGCCAAAGAGGAGTCTAGCCTCGTGAGGGTTTTGGTAGAGGGAATTCATGTCACGGGAGGTGTCCTCAGTATTCTCCCAGTCGAAAGAGAATCGGAACTTCTCACTAGGCTTAATCACGCGCTTCTTAGGTTTTTTAGACCCCAGATACTGTTCCTTTATGGCGGCAAGCTCAGTTTCGCGTTCCCTCTCAGCTAATTTCTCCAGGCGGGCACGGTCACGCGCCTTCTGCTCTTCCTCACGCTCTTTCTCGCGGTTACGGCGCTCCGAATCTCTGTCACGGTTACGACGGTCAGAATCTCTGTCGCGGTGGCTTCTATTGGAATCTTCGCCGTTATTAGACTGAAGAAGAATATCCGCTCGGCGTTTCTGTTCGGCGGCGAATTCTTCCTGGCGGCGTTGAAGGGCGAGCTGTTCGCGCTCCGCTTTGGTGAGAAAAACAGGCTTCTTTGGGCCGTCTAATTTGTCTAAGAGATCGTCGGTGCCTCTCTTCATAGAACTCGAATTGGGAATTTAGGGTTTGTGGAATTTGGGAAGAAAGAAAGAATTCGCTTGGGAGAATGCAGGAGGGGATATTGATCAAAAGTATATAAATTTATTTGAGAAATTACAGTAAAAGATAACTACAACAGTTTCTGGAGAAAAAAGACTACAACAGTTATACAGTTCTGTTTGGGTTTTCGGAAGTTGGGCCTATGGCTTGATGTTCAACAGTCCGAAGGATCCAAATTCCAATCATATTTAAACTTTACGGAGTATAAATACGTAAAGCCCATTTGAAATTTTATATTTTATAATCACAAGTAGTGGACTGGAAGCCCAAATAGATCAGTAATGCTGTCCACGAAATCATTATAATTTATGTAGGGATGTGAGTGGAGTAGGTCCTAAGGAAAGAAAGATCTATCAGGATTCAAGGTGAGCTCAACTTCTTCTTTTTTTTTTTGTTGGAAAGTTAATAAATATTGAAGTAATTTTTAACGGTCAAGATTTTATTGGATTTTAAAAAATATGATATCCAACTAAATTCGTATCATTCTAAAAAAAAAAAAACTAAATTCGATCAAAATATGTAGGTTTTTTTTGTACTTTTCACCCCCAAAATATGGGAAATAGGTATTTTGCATTTTCAAAACTTAAATTTAGCACTTTACATACTCGAAATATGAAAAATATAGCACTTTGCACCCTCTTTTATTTTCAGACAAACTCAAGGGTAAAATAGGTAATTCATTATAAATCTTTGGCACATTGCACCCTAAAAACTTGAGAAATTGACACTTCGCACCCCCAAAATAAAATTAGCACTTGGCACCCTCAAATTAAAACCAAATCAGCAACTTGCACTCCCGAAACACAATAAATTGCACAAAAAAACACAAAATTAACACTTAACACTCTCAAATTAAAAAAAAAAAAACTCAAACCCCTCGTTTTTTTCGTCAAGGTTGACCATCGGGGTGAAAAAAACCTAAGGCAAAATAGGTAATTAATTTTTTTCCTTAAATTTTGCAAAATACAATTTTAAATACTAGAATACTCATTTCTCTATCCATCTTTCTTTTCATCAATATTCATATCCATAAATAACTAAATAAAGTACAAGTAAACTTCTGAAAGACCCATTGTCTACTTCAAAATATCAAAGACCTATAAATAATTACCTATTTTGCCTTAGATTTTTTTCACCCCAGTGGTCAACTTTGCCGGAAAAAATGAGGGGTTTAATTTTTTTTTTTTTAATTTGAGGGTATTAAGTGTTAATTTTGTGTTTTGGGGTGCAAAATGTCCATTTATTGTGTTTCGTGGGTGCAAGTTGATGATTTGTTCTTAATTAGAGAGTGTTAAGTGCTAATTTTATTTTGGAGGTGTAAAATGCCAAAGATTTACAATTGAATTACCTACTTTGCCCTTGAGTTTTTGCCTGAAAATAAAAGAGGGTGCAAAGTGCTACATATTACATATTTCGAGGGTGCAAAGTGCTAAATCTAAGTTTTAGGGGTGCAAAGTGCCTATTTCTCATATTTTGGGGGTGCAAAGTGCAAAAAACCCAAATATGTATGAGTCAAGAAATGTAAATCAGAGCAAGATCTGAATCCAATTCGAATCCAATCTCACATAAATGATGTCGAATCTGGGTCGAGCTTAATCCAACCCGCCCTAAATTTATATAGTCGAAGAGAAGATAGGAAAACTTGAATTGAATAGATTTTACGATTGCCAAGTCCCTTGTTCCATCTAAAAAGAAATGTTTCATCTGATATGACAAGAAAACAATTACTACTACATACAAAAATCATTACAACACCAAAACTCAACTCATGCTGAAAATATAATTTTAGTTTTCTCTACTCAGACCTCGACATGCTTTCTTTTAATTTAGCCCTTGTTAGCAAACCCTCTAAATAAAAGGAATCCTGAAATGAAGATAAATAGTTATACGTTCCTCCAAATGTTTAGGCAAATTAACAATCCTCCCATGCAATCAACAGCAGCACTAGTCGTCATTCCTTTTATAAATTTAGAATAAATAATCATAAACCAGATCTCCTTCCATCAAGTTCAGTTTCAAACTCAGGAGACAACATAATGTGCGTATCCCAGTCATTAATATGATGATGCCTTGGCTGTGTCCTACATCTCTCAAAACTCCCAACTCTGTTCCTTATATCCTCAAACTCGTTCCCCTCGACAGGATGTCGTTTTCCTGTCTCTAAGTCAAAGCTCCTTTCCGGCGTCTCCAAACTCATATTTCGTCCTAAGTACGATGACACGTTACTAATACCCGAAGCTGATAAAATATCCTCTTTAACCTTTTCCCTCAAGTTGATCCGAGAATTGGGTACCTTAGAGAACAATATTTCCTTAAAATTTCTAGCACATCCAAGGTTATAAGGACTCGTCTTCTTATCATACCTATACCGAAAATTTTCATATGTTGTCTGTTCAGAAAGAAGAAGAAGAAGAAGAAGAAGAAGAAGTTGAACAAATACATAATCTTAAGAAAATCAAGTTAAATAAATGGCCAAAGTGCGTAAATTAATTAATTAATTAATTAATACCTGGTTGGTGGCAATTAAGTATACATGAAACGAGGTTAGGCCTCCAACGAACCAAGAGACCAGAAATGTGTATAGTATTAGAATTCCCGAAACAGGTGACATTGCAAAAGCTTTAAGGAGATCACAATTGCAATTCTCTATTATCCCTTTGATGTTTATCCAACAACAAGTGAAAATGTACAAGCATAGGATTGTTGTAGAGGACACAAACATGAAAAAGTACTTGTAATTCCTCTGCCATAGAGCACGTACGTAAAACTTCAGTCGACAAATAAATCTAGACTTAGGAGAAGAGAAGAATCAATTAATATACTAATTAACTAACCTTCCCAATACATTGTCCGACCCATGGGCAATGGTGATCAAAGCGTTCGACACAGTTATCACATATAGAACAATGAGAGCATCTTGGAGGGCGATATAGCATACATGTTTGACAATATTTAACCTTGACAATTATCCCGTTTACTTTTACATTTTTTGTTAGTGGTATTGTACTAGGACCACCACTCTGACTGCCTGTCCAGTCTGTGGATAAGCTGGATGTATCACCTTCATCATCAGGCTCGGGAGGGCGAGAATTTCTTGGAACAATCCCAGGATCTTTCCCAGAAGTAAGAAAGAGAAGGACGATTATCTGCACCAAGGTAAAAGTATCGGTATCCTCTCAAAAAGAATTCAAATATCAAACTATTTCGTGTCACATGTGTTTGTTACCTAAGAGAAAGATTATACTAAAAAATTGAATGTATCAAGATCTACGACTACAAACATTTTTATGTATCACCTACACTTAAAGTTAAAAAATTTAATATTTACGACGTACCAAAAGTCAAGTATAATATCTAGATACATGTTCAGCACTTGTATATTTAGTATGGTTAAAAATATAACATGGTAGATAGATACTGACTGATACAAGTTCACTTGCTCCAATCTTCTTTTCTTTTATAACAAGTCAACATATATATATATATTTGTATAATGAGAAACGCAAAAGAACTCACATTTGTAGTGAATATAACAGAGATGACTATGAGGAAAAGGCCTGGTCCATGTGAAATAGCTTTGACAAGGTCATTGGCGACAAACATCCAAAACAAGATTAAAGGAGCCAGAATTAGGAACAATGTGAAGAAGAGCGACTTAACATCTGGACCAAACATGAATCTACCACCAAATATGAATTTCTGCAATGTAACATAAACTGAAATTCAATATTTAAATTAAGTTCAACATAATCTCATACTATATATATATATATATATATATATATATATATATATATGTAGTCAATAAAATATGTGCCACAACATACATTACTTCCTTTCCACACTTGATATAGACGTAGTGTGGGATCATTAGAACCAACAATCTTCGTCTTAGAGTTCACGGAGCTGTCGTGGGAAGTCGCATACATTGTCAATAATTTACGACCTAGTGATGTTTTTCTCATTTGTTAGTCTTAACCAACATAACAAGATATCATATCATTTTCAACGTTTTATGCGGTTTATCTTCCATCTGCATCCAACAAACAGATCAAATTAAGAATAGTATACGGTCAAATTTTAAACAAAGCAGACATGCAATACATATAAAGGTATATATATGGACATTACCAAATTTTCCCGGTATCAAAGGCACAAGCGAGAAGTATAGAAAGGTGAAAAAGAAACCTCCTATTCTTTTTGGGTATTATAATTGAAAAAGAATAAAATATCTAAAGAATATTGGATGTGAGCTCTGCCGGCCCTCTCTCTGTCTCCGGTCCGACGCCCCTCCTCCTCGAGGAGATGATTTTTTTCCTATTCCAGCAAATATAAGTATTGTATTTGATGATTGAAACAATAGTATGGGGCGCGTGGTAGATTTTCATGTGATTTGTTATTATAATGAAGTGCTTAATTTTCACATGACTGCATATCTTGCACAATTTGTTCCTTACACTATTGACCACATGATTACTCCACATTTTCCGTTAAGCTATCCAAATCGGGAGCTTTCTTTTATATTTTCATTTAATAACTCAATAACAAAGCCAAAAAAAAAAAAAAACATATGTATGTACTACTCCATTGAGTAACAACAAGATCATCATTCTATTTTTCCGATCAAAAAATTTATTTCTCCATTTTACCAATTGAATTTTCATGAAAGTTTGCTACTAAATTAATAAAAGGAAAAGGTGGATCTGGCTCATTTAGTTATGACTAATATACATGCTACTAGTTGAAATTTAATAAAGAATAAATTTTAGTTTTTTATTTCATTTCTTAGGACTTGAAAAGAATCTATCCACATTTATGTTAATTTTCATGTTTCTAGATTATATATGAACGAAAAAAACTTAGTCCTTTCTCATCCTGTCCCCCTCCTCGTCCTCGTAGATTTGTCATGCTTTCCTTTCTGTTGCGATTTCACTCAGAGATTTCTTCTACAGAATATTCATAAATGTTTTAAATTTCCATCTCCAAATTTAGGTGATGTTGTAAATTAGTACCTAAAAATAATATAAAACACTTTTTTAATTTATGCATGATCTGTGGATGTAAACCAATACCCGAATCACATATTTCCTATATATATTATATTTCTTCTCCCTTCAACTACCCCTACTTATTTGACATTTTTAGGTCCAGATCGATATATGTTTATGATCATAAAGAAAAACTATATATTAAACAGTCTACTTTTGTTGCAAATTATCGATTTAATTGTAGTTCTATAAATATAGTAATGCCCAATACATGCTCAAAAGTTCAACTTACCCAGTGGCATATATATATATATATATATATACCGTTAAATATATTAATGTGCCTCATATTTGTCCAAATTACAATTACCTTTCTCAGCTAGCTGATGATATATAATTATAGGTACGGTGCATCTTAATGGCTTTCAATATATAATTACTTAGCTAAAGCTTTAATATATGATGACAGCCATTAATTATATATTCACTTCCACTTAAAAGATTCTACAAGGTCTATGTTTAATTTCTTACTCATTAAGGAACTTGAATGTACGGTCAGATTCAATTATTTAAACACATGGTAATATTTAGTGCCAAACAAAAGTCCATTTCTTAAAAGCAAATGCAACATCACCAGACCTGCACAACAAGTACGTACACTTAATTACGTACCCTATTATACAAAATTTGTCTCAAAAGATATATATTTATTTTAGTTTAAATACCTGCCGCCCAAACTACATACTCCATATAATTTGAGAAATTCAACTTTTGCTATACCAAATTGCAACCCACTAACTCATAAAGCAGATCAAAGAATCCACAGCATATGTATGCATGTACCTACTTTTTCACCTTTACTTTACAATGTATATAATATAATTACATGTTAACTTTCGTTATTCTACACATATATATAGACATATGCAGAAACTCGAGCATATATATATATATCAATTGATCGATCTTTAATTTGTATTGACAATCTATATAGTAGTACAATTATAATTAATTCATGATCGATAGATCTGTGTTTTTTGATATATTGATATAGATTGAGCAAGTCCAATTTAAATTATGAAGGATAAAGGTGCAGGAGTTTTTGTGAAGCAGATAATATCTGTGGTGAGTAATTGTGTAGCCAAGGCCAAATGCATGGCCGTAATTAGGAACAAAAGCGATGCCATGAAAACAAAGCTTATGATTACAGCATTGACGGTTATGTCGAAGAAGAAAACAATATCCGCAAAGATTCATGATGCAATAGATCATGGTGTCATGATATTTAAACAAAACAAACACGAAAAGGAAGAGGAGGAAAATGAAGTTGAAAGGAACAAGCTAGCCATTGTACTCTATGGCGGTGCCCAGTACTCACCACACAATGACGAAGGCGATGATGATGATGATGATGATGATGGTTACAGTTATAAGTATCCTGACCTTAGGCACTCTTTGTTCGATGAGGAAAACCAAGAGCTCGAAGATTTACTGGCAGCTGGTGTTGATCCAAACAATATTCATGCGAATGAATCATCGGTTATAGATCAATGTAAGAATTCCAAGGTGAATTTTAACTTGGAAGATGAGATTGATGAGGTGGCGGATTTGTTCATCACTAAAATCCATAAGCAGATGCGCTTGCAGAAGCTACTCTCATTCAAGAGGTATCAGCAAATGTTAGAGAGAAGTGCCTAATATAATTAACCTCCAGGCCTATAGCTATCACTTCATCATTCATCTTAATTAATAATTTTATTTTCATCTCATCTTCTGTTTCCTTATATATGTTAGCTGTTTACTCAATCATCCTTTGTAAGATTGGGTATTACATTGTTTTCTATGGTCTGTTAATGAGTCCGATTCAATTCGGATCAGTCCAAATCTTAATCCTAATCTAATTATTGACGTCGGGCACAATAATATGGGAAATTTGCATCCAAATCTTAATCCTAGTCATTATCCATCTTGGGTTCATTTTTATGCATTCAAATCTATGGATAAACGCTAGAGAGAAAAATCTCTTCAACATTTATTTTATAGCAGAAAAAAATAACCAATTAATGAAAAATAGATAAAATCCTAATATAATAAAATAACTAAAAAATGAAAACTAAATATTTTGTCAATATATTATTATATCTAGATGCTCATGCATCACCTATATTGAGTCGGATCCAAATCTGAAATTTTTACATGAATCGAATCAATCTATGTTCAAATTTGTTTCATAACTTTTGGATATTATTCTCTCTTAATCGATTAATTAGATCTTACTTAACCGCAATTAAAATTCCATTAATAGTCCTAGATTTCTCTAATAACATGAGATACAAATCCAAATTTCTTAAGTGAGCGGCCCAGAATTTGGCTAGTTGGGCTTAGAAAGTAGGGTGCGTGATATGAATTTAGGGCTGTCAATGAGCCGGATTCGGAGCGAATCTGGGTGAAGGATCTGAATCCGAAAATTAAAAGTTGTATCCGGATCCGATCCAAGATTCTACCGGATATTCAAAAGATCTACCGAATCCGAATCCGAAAAATATCCGATATCCGACTCAAAAATCCGGATCCGGAAAAAAAAAAGTTAATTTATATTTTAACTTGAAAAGATAAAAAAGAACTATTAATTAATTATCTAATCCAAAAATATATACAAGCTAAAGAGAAATGAAAATAATTGCACGTAATTTGTAGGAACAAAATACAAAGTTTACCAATTTTACAATAAACGGTAAAATTCTACACCTACTTATAATCGAAGGAGGTAGATTGTTGGTAATACCAACTTATACATGTTTAATTGGAAACATTACCACAACATAATTATACCATAACTACAATATCCAAATAGAAGTTGAACGAAGGGGTCACATCCCATAAGACTTTGTTTTTTTCATGGTAAATATGTTGTTTTTCCTTTTTTATCTCAAATCAGGCAATCTATCTTCGATAAATTTGTGAAGTTCATGGAATTATTAAAATTGTATCTTGGTCGGTGGATACTTATAATCAACATTAACGAATTATGTACTTAACCAACATTCTAATTGCACGTGAAAGGTGAAACATGAAAATTAATTAAATGTATATACTATTATATCAAATATTATCCGGATGCGGATCTTTAATGGATCGGATCAGCCTAGATCCATATTTGCTCCATATAATTCGGATTACGGATCTTCTTAATCGGATCAGCTCCATCGAATCTCTAATCGGACAATTATCCTAATAAATCGGATCGAATTCGGATCGGATCCAAATTGAAATCAGCCCCATTGACAGTGATATAATACAAAGTTCTAATTATACATCTGAATTAAAATTCTGTGTTCACTTTTTGAAAATTTTGTGCTGTAATCAGGAAATTTGTTAATAAGCTCATATTTGTGAATTAGGATAACTAATTTGATTGCCAGTATCATAATTGATGATGATTACTACAAAAACATCACATTTCAAAATTTAAACAACATTAGATGGAACCAAGCGTGATTTAGTCAAGGGGTTTTCACTTTCAATTCTTACATGAGTTACCACACTGGAGATGACTTTCACCCATTAATTAGAAATCTTGTCTAGATTGGAATCCATTGTCAATACAAAGATCAATGTGAAATTTTGTCTAGATTGGATCCATGTCACCACATTGGGGATGAAAATTTGATGAAATAAAATTATGATAAACATAATATTTATTATTTTGTGACACATTTGGAGAAATATCATGGGAGATCAAACTAAATCCTATTCTCTAAAATTGGTGAAATGGTGAAATATTATTATATAATCCGATGTAAATTTTGATGAAAATTATAGGAGGTCAAAAACACCATTCTTTCACAAAAAATGGTAAAATGATGAAATGGTGTGCTAACCATGGGAGATAACTCGGGGAAAATGCAAGTTATGTTAAACCTGCAAGAAACTACCCTGTGAAATTTTTATTGCGTCAAACTTCACCCTACAAAAAATACCCAATTTATAAAAAAAATAGGTCGTTTTGGATAGACATATTTCAAGAAATCAGTTTTAAAACACTTCAAGTTGGTCCCTACAACTTCACGTGATATACTTTTGAAATGATTTCTTGAAATATATCGATTCAAAACAACTTATATTTTACAAATTGGGTGTTTTTTGCAGGGCTTTTGAAAATACAAGGAAATTTGGCGCAATAAAAATTTCACAGAATAATCTCTTGCAGGTTTAGCATAATACAGGGGAATATTTTGCATTTACCCCAAATAACTCATCTCCATTACACTAAATATTAAATTTGTTGAAAAAAATTGTGATGACTATGAGAGGTGCTCTAAGTTTCTAGCTAAATCCATCACGTGTTTTATTAATAATTGAAGGATGTACAGTGGGGAAAATTATCATCAGATTAATTTAGAGGTATGTTGACAGCACAGCACACGTGAGATAGAATATGGTCGGGATTCTAGAACAGTACGTTATGACTGGGTGTGGGAGTTGGGCCATATATTTTGAATCTTTGAATAGATCCAGAAGCAGCAGCAGCAGCAATACTTTGACTAGTATCTTGTCTTCTTCTTAATTCCCCGCAACCCCATTGGTTTGTGCAGGTGGCTTTTTGGATTCATGAATTTCTTTTAGTTATTCAGTTATTGGCTCCCCGCTCTTCCCTTTCCCAATTCAAATTTAATACTATATTAATAAGAAATAGAATAGACATATCTCCAGCTCTCTTCATAACACAAGACCAGTACTACATGATACAGTTTGACCACATTATTTTTTATTTATTTTCATAAGATTTAATAGTATATACGTGATCGAGCACAAATTCTGGTTGGAGTTGGACACCGCATAAGATCAACATTTAAAATCTCATCTTGCATTCATTAATTCCACTAATTAAATTACATCTCTAAAGCTGGTATTGGATATTGTCTATATATCAACAAATTCTGCTACTTAACTAATTACATGGATGTATCATTAATTAATTTGACTAAACTATACTACTATAATTTAATTACATCAAAAATTCAAATATACTAAGTCTTAGTGGTTGTGATAATTTTCCTTTTTTGGGCACGGCCCCAGCGGATCTTCCTCTCGGCAATGGTATCGAGCTTCGGCTTCCACTGGTGTCGTCGCACAACCAGCTGCTCGTACTCTTTCCGCAACTGCGGAGTCGTGCACACAGATAATATCTCTTCTTCTTCTTCTGGTTCTGGTTCCCGGTGAACATCGATCAAGTACTGATCCACCGATAAAATTATTCTAAGAATCCCCGATTGAGTCTTCTCCACTTGGAACAAGAGCGGCACCAGGTGGCCCGAGGCAAAATTGGATCGACATTTAAGGAACGATGCAAAGGAAAGGACAGATTGGAAAAAAGTGGCGGGGAGTAGGAAATAATTGTGGCCTGGTTGGAGGCGGTCCTGTTGCGAGAGAGCCGGAGTCTTTTGGCCTATGTAGAAGCTGTCCGAGCGGCAGAGTAAGTGCTTGGGAAACTCTTCCATCAGCTCCCAAGCTTTTATGGGCCGGTGGTAGATTCTCACACCTCCGCCGGATACGATTATGCGGATAATTTTATTAGTGCTTCTGCTGCTGGTGCACTTTGAATTATGATTGTCCAGAGGGAGTTGTAGGCAGGATATGCGGTTCGCCATGAAGCGAAGGCACCAGCCTTTCAACATCACCTGATTGATCAAATTCCTGCTGCTGCTGCTGCTTGTTCCCATTTTAAATTGCATAGATCGATGAAGAAGGATGATGATGATGATGAGTTTTTAATTTAATTTGATGGTTTTTTTCATGTAATTTCGGATTGTGGGGTTTAAAGTTAATGGAGTACGATACGAGAGTATTATATCACACGCATATATTTATATAGTGAGAGCCGAGGACGGTGGGCATCAAACATTAAAATATACTACTACTACATAGTTTACCGAAAAGGAGTATTTAATTAGCTACTAGTATATCTATGCTTGAGACCCGCGTTGAAAAGTGTTTCCTATAGTTGTTAATTTCAAATTTAGACGCTACCTTTTCTTTGACCACGACCATCAGATTACCTTTGGTTCTAATTCATTCTCCTCTTTTTCTAAAAGTTTAATTGCATTCCCGCCTACTTAATGGATCAAAACGGTGTAATTTATACTAACTAGAATATACAAATGTGTTAGTTTAACTTCTAACTAATTAACTTGATTATTACTAACATGTGATTGGTTTAATAGAATTAATTAGTCACTACAAAATAGCGAACTCATGTTCAAATTCTTGTTGAGATAGGTACTCACTTAATGTGTCCAATCCGCCTCGAAATGGATTAAACCCTTGGGAAATAGAAAAAAAAAATTAACTTAATTATTTTGAGTCTATTAATCTACAATTGTGACTTTTGCTAATTGCTTTTGGAGATGAAAATGTTAAAAAACTTTGATCAATTAGATATGCTATTGTACGGGTTCAAACCTTTTAATTTTTAACTAATATTCATACTTGTAGCTAAAGTATAAAAATAAAATTATCAAAGATATGTATATAAATAAAATTATCAATCAAATATTAACTAATATTTTCCAAAATTAATAGTAAAATATTATTTGTCACTTGCTCTACTAAAACACCATGTATGTATATAATTTTTATTTATTTATGGTTGGATACAAATCTTGAACGGATCAAATCGATTTACATTCATATTTTTATGAATAATAAATATTGATAGTCAAATCAGATACATCGCATCTATGCTATCATCAAATAAAGTCTTTATAATTCGGGCAATCTCCGACCCATCAACAGACCTATTCCCTAATATTTGTTGTTGGGCCGAATTCAAATACTGGGCTCACTGGGCACCGGCCCTGAACTATAAAAACATATACGGAATAAAGAGAAGTGCATCAGAATCGGAATGGTGGGCAAACGATGGGGGACGGTGGCTGTGTTGGTAGCGGTGGCCGGAGTGGCGCTCGCTATGAGGAATCAACAGCTAGGAGATGAAATAATTCAATGGTTCAGAAAAATGTCGGATCGGTTAGGATATTGGGCTATCCCTACGTACGTGGCAGTTCACACCCTAACCCTTGCACTGTGCCTCCCCTACGCCGTGTTCTTCGAGGCCGGGGCTTCTGTTCTCTTCGGATTTCTTCCGGCGCTTATATGTGTCTTCTCAGCTAAGCTTCTCGGCGCCTCGCTCTCCTTCTGGATCGGCAGGTTGGTAGCCATTTAATCACTATGCTTTAAGTAGAATTCAAATTAAATATAATTTTCGTAGTATTTAATAAAGTAATTATACTTTTTTTTTTGGTGTTTGTAGTATCTGTTTATAGTGCGAGACATATTGTTTGCATAGAGAAAATTTCAGTTGAGTGAAAAAATACTCAACTCACCATAGAAATAAAAATGAAAATATCAACAGTGGGCTTGCATACAATGATTTTTATTCAGTAGTAGTTAATACAGCAGTAAATATTCATTACTCTGATTGGAACAGTTAAACTTCCAAAAAATGTGAGCTAGAAACAATCAGCAGCCCAGGATTGTGCCTTCATTCTTGTCTCCATATTACATATCTATGTTACATACAAAACATCAGTTTTCGATACCTTTATCGTTTTTGCTGTTTAAAGACGAGTATAAATCTTTTCAGCCATATTTGTATGTGCATCATTTGGTCTTCGCTGTAGGTTTAGGGCGTAAAATCGTATTTAAATGATGAGGAGCATTTTGAATTGTGAGAATTTGCATAAGTTTGATTGGTGCATAAGTATGACCATTTACAGAACGGTTAATGGTAATTAAGGAAAAGCCAAACATTGCATATTTGAATTCTATACTTTTTAAGACAATATGAAGATGTGCTATTTAAAATGTGGTACATGGGATCTAATTATTGACTGTGGAAACCAAAAAAATTTGAAGGTTGACCTTTTCCCTTCTGTATCCATTCTAATTCATGATTATGAACATGAACATATGTGCTGTTACATTGACCAAAAAAATTGGAGTATTTTGCATTACCAATTCTCTACTTCCTTTCACCTGTCTACTTCCTCTACTGGCATTCTCTTTTTACTGAAGTTTACCGTTGTCTTTATGCTCTATTAGATTGATTTTGCCCTTGCTGGAATAAGGAGCAAGGAGCAAAGTCAGTAACATAAATTTAATTATGTACTTAAAATTTGTATTTTCAAAAAGCTAGGCTTCAATTATTTTTCCAACTAAATAATTAATTTAAATGGAAGAGAATAATAGGAACAGAGTTTAATTGTAATAAATCATGGCTTTTGGTTAAATTTGATACTCCTGGATTCCTATTTACAAGGCAGAAAGGCATACATGATATGCAAGTTCTCATCTGAAATTAGTAAATGGCTTAATATTTGAAGTCAAACTACTGCTCCTTTTGGTTTTTGGTTTTCCTTTTTCCTCGAGGATCCAGTATGGGTTCTACCTTTTCTTGTGAAACTGAGAATAAGAAAGTATTTTTTTTGTTGGATTTCTCAATTGTATCTATAATAATTTCATGCAATATTTGACCACACAACATTGTTTATTAAATGGTATTTCATTGTTTTTGTATTAGAAATTCTATATTTTGTAGACCATGCATATTTTCTCTGTAATTTCTGTATCTCCTATCTAGTTAGTTGGATTTTTTTTTTTTATGAATAGTAAATGGTAGCTCCCTTTTTTTTTTCCCTGTCTGTTCCTTTTCCTGATTGTTCTAATGCATTAAAGGACATTCATTCTTCACATTAAGGTTGGTGTGATATTTTTAAGAAAGAATTTTTCACTTTGAATCTTTGTTTATTGCATTTTTCTTCTTCTTGCAGTTAGTAATAGATTATCCTTTTCTCTTTTAATCTTCCCATAAATCTCCTTAATTCATTATCTGATCCACTCATAGAGGGTCCTTGTGATATCTTTCATCACTAGAAGGAAAACTTCAACTTGTACTAGTAAAATATTTTCATGCTATTGTCACCAAGCACTGTTTCTATCTCAGACCGTCAGACGAGTTTTCCCCTCTTTGCTTATCCATCTATATGATTTATTTTGTGTTTTTTGATAGGGTTGTCTTTAGGAATTTTGGATCTGCATCTCAATGGGTGCAGCAAAACAAGTATTTTCACATACTCTCGAGAGGAGTTGAGCGAGATGGATGGAGATTTGTTCTCCTTGCACGATTCTCTCCTATGCCGTCCTATGTTATAAATTATGCGTTGGCTGCTACAAATGTTGGGTTTGTAGTAGATTTCTTGCTTCCAACTATTATCGGCTGCCTACCAATGATTTTGCAAAACACTTCAATTGGCAGCCTTGCCAGTGCTGCTGTAACTTCTTCTTCATCCGAGTCTCAAAAATCTAAGGTTTGGTCTTATGTCTTTCCTTCTCTAGGGATCTTGTCAAGCATTCTTATCTCTTTCAGGATCAAAAAATACTCGAGCGAAATCTCTGTTTCTGATGATTCTCCAACTGGGGTCGTACATGACACTACTAGGAAAAGAAGTAACGATCCCAAGAAAAATTAACAACTAATCTGATATTTTATTTATTACTAGCTGATACAGTATGTCATGCATGCATATTGCCATGCAATTTTCCCAAGATAATGGATCTTCCATGGAAGTTGAAACAACTAGAATGCAATTGACAATCATCCCTTTTATACATATGTAACTTTGTTTTCTGAATACATATAAGCAATTAGAGGAGCAACTTGTGATTTCGATATATTATGTTTCAATCTATCTTATATTTCCTCTTTGTGCATCGGTAGGGAGATATATTAACATTTTGCTTTTCTCTAGCCATCTTGCTCTGTAAAATGAATGTTGAGGCTAAGGTTTACTTCTTACAAGTAGGTTTGTTGGTCCAATAAATAGTTACACCATGAGCTCCTATATAAAGTTGGTGGGATGTATTTTGTTCTTAGTGTATTCCCAGATTCAACTCCTTGGAATTCTGCTCCTTGTTTCAACAAGGTGGTAGGAATCGGCCGAAGCTTAATTAGTATATATTAATTAGCTATTCCTAATGTCTCAATTTAATACATAAGAAGATTTTACACTCTCAATAGATGCATAGGTGCATAGATCATAGATAATAGATGTAATACTAAAATATGAGATCAAAGTGGAATAACAATCTTGTGCATATTGACTTATTGAGGGTCTGTTAATTTGAGTTTCCGACAGTATCTGTAGAGATTTGGAGAGTTTTTTGATTTAGTTTTTTTGATTTGTAAGTTGAGAGAGACTCGAAACATAAATTGATGAAGTACTATCTGACTTCATTTAGTTTAATGTTGATATGAGATACACATCCAATATACATAGAATATTAGTTTGATTTTTTATTTGCCTTATGTTATCGGGTTAAGCGGTGGAAAATTGGGTTCATAATGGAGTTAGTGAGATATATTTTAAAGAAAAAAACTAATGTAGTTTTTGAAAATCTTAAATTTATTTTGATGGCTATTGTTTGGAAAAAATTGATGAGAGAGAGAATGTTTGATCACTTTCTCTTTTATTGATATTTAGCTCAAAGTTAATAACACTTTTGGTTCTTTTGTGGGTAATTTTTTACACATTCATTACTCTTAAATTTTTCATAGTAGATTCGTCTTTATCGATGTAGTATAACACATTTGTCCTCTTAAATTTTTTGTAGCAGATGGATTCCTTTTATCAACGTATTGTAACACATTTGTTCATCTTAAATAAAAAAAAATACTTCATTTGGTACCAAAATACATCATAAAATGAATGAAAATTGATTTATTTTGAATTTAGGAGGGACTAATGTATAATATTACATTGATAAGAGGAATACATCTACTACGAAAAATTTAAAAGGGACAGATGTGCTGATAAAAGGAACGAATGTGTTACACTATATTGATAAAAAAAATGAATCTGTTTTATGAAAAATTTAAGAGGGGCGAATGTGCACAAATTTGTCCATAAGAGAGACCAAAAGAACTATTTACTCTTTAGCTTAAGATAATTAAGGAATAAAATCATGCATTAAGTGGCTCAATGACTTATAAAGGGTAGAAGAGAGAATATTTAAAAAATGCTTAGGCATTATGGTATTAGCTCTGACTAATCAACAACCAATGAATGACTTTTAAAAGGTGAAAGAAAATATAAAAATTGCTTTGGCATTATGGAATTAACTCTGGGTATATCAACAATCAATGAATGTATATAATTTGTTTGAGTTTAATTTGCACTAATCAAATCACTTGAATAACAAGTGAAGTTCGATAAACAAAATGTATTCAAACTTGAATAATGTATTTTGTATTTTGTTTGAATATAATCCAATTTTTAATCCTAAACATTTATGCATATAAAAAACAACCAATAAAAGTATGAAACATTTGTACTAGCAATAATGTCCAAATTATTACTCTGAATGGAAACTCTCCAAGTAATATTTATATATATCTACATGTAACGGAATAGTTGTTTTTTTTTAAATCAAATCAGAATTAGAGCCCATTTGGCCCCACGTTCCAGTCCCCCAAAATCACGTTTTATTCTTCACCGCAAATATGCATCTATTTGGCCACTCGTTTGACTTCTCTGATTGCGTCCTCCATCGTGAAAATCCCACGATTGTGAAAAGTAGCAATAAGGGTACTTTTTGGTTTAAGTTATTTTGAACAAATGAATCTTCTTATTTTATCCCTGATTTCAAATTTTGTAAATTGTGTCAAGGTGTAACAATATAAATAGCCCACTTGGACATCTTTATCTTTTTTTTTTAATTAATTTTGTAGAATATTCTTAAAATACAAAAACAAAAAGAAAATGAACATATTATAAAATATAATTTTGTCCTCCAATTAACCGATGAAAAATATTCAATGGAGAAAATTATAATTCTATGAAATTGTGTTACCAGGTAAATAGTATCCCACATAATTTAATTACTATTTTGATACTTAATATTTTAAGTGATGGTTCAATAATATTATAATTATATTTTACTTATAAATTAATAATTAATTGGATAATATTTTGGTCTCATGAATAAGGGTAGTTTTGTAAATTACACGGAATTTCGCAAATTCTAGAATCAACTTTGAGAAATTTAAATCAAACGTTAAATCAGTAATAAATCAACTAATCATAATTAATTATTCTAAAATCAATTACGCAATCGTTAAGTCAAACTCATCCTAAGAAACCTTATCATTACATAATTTTTTATGATAAAATATCTCAAATACTCTTTATAATGATGATTACTTTTTAATTTTTTATTAGTGGATGATGACCATTTAATTTTTTAACTCCAACGAGAGAAAGAGACAAAATTTTTAAAAAAAAATTATTTGAAAATCCAAACATACCAATTAATTTAAAACAAAAAAAATTTGATAAATATGACAATTAATATGAGGCGGAGGGAGCAATTAATTGTTAAATGGATATCTTAAACCGTGCCGAATTTTTCATATTAGTTTTAGTAACTAGTTCAGTTTTTCAATAAATGATGATAATGCTATACTCCAATCCAACCTGCACCAGCTCATTATATTCAGTTGAGCGTCATTATCATGTTCATTCATCAGGCGACAGCCACGTTATATTATAATAATTTGATTTAATAAGGCCTTCCATAGATATTATTTAATTGGTTAAATCCATAACAAAACGCAAAAATTGCTGGTGCATAAGTATCAAATAGACTATTATTATGTGTAAAAAGAAGAAATGTGTATATATGAAATAGAGGGACTAATTAAAGACAAACTTTATTTTATTTTTTTGGGATAATTTTGACATGTTTTATTCAAATTAAAAGTCATACAGACCTAAAATTCACAATAATAAACTACCACATTTTACTATGCCAGTTCTAGGTAAAAGAATACAATACAAGACTAATTCACAATTTATTCGAATTAAAGGTCATTCAGACCGTCATCGACTAGGCTTGAAAAATAAATTAAGTTATTTAATACTCGGCTCGAGCACGTTTCATAAAAGTTCGTTTGAGCTCGATTCGTCAAACAAATCAAACAAGCTTGAACAAAATTTCTTCTTTGATAAATTTTGAAGTTCGGCTCGTGTTCGACTCGATAAACTAAAAATTAAAAAAATAAATATCAAGCTACTCGATACTCGGCTCGAATTTATTCGATAAAAACTCGTTTGAGCTCGCTTCATTATGAAACCAAATCAAACTCATACACAAAATTTCAAGCTCGATAAAATTCATACCAAATTTAAACGATGTTTCGTTCGATACTACTCAGTTTGTTTACACCCTAGTCACCGTCTGATCAAATATTGCATTAATTCGGGAAATTGTAAATGAATTAAATTAAAGAAAACAAATGAGAAGGAAAATTGTGTGTGGCCCCACCCCATCACCCACTGACCAATCTCTTTTCTAGTAAATCGCGAAAGCCTCTCCTTCTCGTACTGTGTGTAATTTGTTTGTTTGATGGAGAGCATGTGGAAACAGCAATTGGGCAACTGCAAAAATAATTAAATAAATTTAGTTAGCATAAGCACATTTGCTGATAGAAAGCCACCTCTATCTTGTAGATTCGTTTAAAAGGATTGCACACGAATTAAGTAATATTATTTTTTAAGCAAAAATTTTAAAATATCCTTTTAATCAAATAATCTTAGTATTAATAACAAGTATTAGTAAGAAAGATAAAATTGATAAAAGAACATTAATTTTATATTGAAATCCTAAAAAGATAAATAAATATTAACAAGAATTTTTTGTCAAAGCGACAAATTAAAATAAAACGGAGGAATAGTATTTAGAAAATATAATTATAGTTTAGGACATTAGATAATTTTGATGTTTCAAATTTCAATAGTTTGTTTCAAAAGTTGGGTTGGAAAAATAATGAAAATGATTCAAACATAATTTTGATATCTTTTTGGAATTTTAGAATGTAAAAGTAATTATTAAAATATTATTCTCTCCGTTTCATATTAATTTGTATATTTTTCTTTTCAGACAGATTAAGAAACATCATCATTACATATTTTTTTATGATAAAATGTCTCAAATACTCTTTGTATGATGACTATTTTTTAATTTTTTATTAGTGAGTGATGATTGTCGAGTTTCCCAACTTAAATGTGAGAAAAAGTCAAAATTGAAAAAAAAGGCTTTGACAATTCAAACATGCTAATTAATTTTAAAAAAATTGACAAATGTGCCAATTAATATGAAACGGAGAAAGTAATAGTTATTTCAAATTATGATATGATTAAAAATAGTTTGAATGTCGAAAGGGGTGGAAGGTGGTGATAAATCGTTAAATTATATTTATTGTGAATCACTTAAATGGTATTTTATTGTGGTAAGAGCATATATTTCTATCAATGAAAAATCTCATTTTACAATTTGTCTAGTGATATATCATATGAATACTATTTTATCCCAACCGACCAAATTTGTGTACATCAACCAGCCAATATGTAGACAATAAATCATGACCATATCTGAGTTCTAAGTAGGAGAGGTCCCTTAAATGGAATTAATTAAGTTAGATTTAATACATTATAGAATTATAACTTATTACATTTTCAAGTATGATACGAAATTCAAATCAAGTTTGGATAATATGTTGAACTCTACTCGTTCATACCACTTAGATACCCTTGGAAAAACTAAAAAATAAAAAGAAGAATTTATAATATGGAGTTATCGGCCCAAAGTGTTTTTTTGCACGTATGTAAAAACATTATTTGAGATTATACTCCCTTCGATTTTTTTTATTTGTCATTTTTGCAAAGAAAAATTTGTTCAATTTTATTTGTCGTTTTAGGAGTTAAATATAAAATTAATTTTTTTCTATAAATTTTACCAATCTTATTAATGCTTGTAATTAATATTATAATTATTTAATTAAAAGAATATTTTGAAATTTTTACTTTAAAAAATAAATATTTATTACATTTCTTAATTTGTGTTCAATCCTCCAAAATTATAAATAAATTAAAAACATAGAGTGCATGGCTATTGTCATATTCCTTTTACCATTGTATGTATCTCAATACTGTATAGTTTACACGTGCTTAAGGCCGACCAAACAACTAACTAACGTTCAACATAATTATATTTGGCTGTCCATCAAAATGATTTTGATTTTTTTTTTTTTTTTTTTTTTTTCATATTAGAACTTGTAAAGTAAAGACAACCTTAGCTCCAAAGGCTAAGTTTATATATTTGATAGAATAACCTGCTTGTGGGGGGAAAAAAAAAGAAGCATCCCTTTAAAATAACGGCAATAATTGTTGCACGTGCAATAACTTGTAAAATTCATCCCAAATCATAAGATACTATCATACTAAATTGGTATAAAAGGTTGGAAAACCAATAGCTTAAAGCTAGTGCTATCAATAGAGCTAAAGTCGAATCTAATTTTATTTATTAGTAATTTTGCCAATTAAAAAATTCAATGAATTTGATCCGACCTAAAAATCAATATTTTTAATTAAGTTAGTATAAATCTAAATGGATATAATCCATTAAAAATCTATATCCAATTATTTTGTAAAATGTAGAAAATATTATTAGTAGTTCACTCGTGTGTGTATATATATATATATATATATATATATATATTTTCTAATTTCTTCTAACAAACAGGAACTAAATTTAATTCCTTAATATCATATTTTTAAGTGATTTGTTTGAGGCCATCTCCACCGACAAGGGGAGGGGGAGTCGGAGGAGAGGTCGTTGAGGTTGTCCTCAACCGAGGAGGGGGGAAGGGATGGGGCAGTGGGAGGTGGGTGGTTGGATCAAGCCACCCACCTCGGTTGATGGCTTGTTGCTACGCCATCTGCCATGGTTGTTTTTTTTTTTTTACTTTTTTTTGTTGTTTAAATAATAAATTTTATATAAAAAATTATTATATTTTTTTAAAATCTTAACATTAATTTAACTTTATTACTTTTATAAACTTAACATTAATTTGTGAAATATAATAACATTGTAAGAAAATATAATTTGTCTATTATTTTAAATTTTGCAAATTTGTATTAATTAAATACGAGTTATGGAATTCAATTACATTGAAAATCATTCGATTTATTGAATTTAAATACATTGAAATTAAATAAGATTTTAATATATTGAAATATGAGAATTAGAATGAATTGAAATAAATTCGATTACATACGACCATCGAATTGGAATGAATTGAAATATAATTTTTTCATTATTATTATTATTATTATTATTATTATTATTACTAAGAAATATGAAAAATTGGAATTAAATGAAATGGAAAGACTGAGTCTCTAGAGATGACTACAAAAAGAGGACTGGAGAGGAGGAGGGAAGTTTGAGGGGAGGGGTGGGGGGGGGGGGGGTGGAGGGGGATCACTGGTAAAGGTGTAATCGAGCCGAGTAGTGTCGAACGACACATTGTTCAAGCTTGATATTTTACATGTAATTTTTCAATTTTTAGCTTATCAAGTCAAGCTTCAAAAGTTACCGAACAAAAAATGATGATCAAGCTTATTTAATTAGTGTGACAAAGTTTTATTAAACGAGCTCGAGTCCAATATCGAATACCTTAATTTGATTTTTAGCCCTAACGCTGGAGATTGACTAAATTATCTGGATAAGTCGTTAAATGTGTTGATAATTGATCTTTTCAATGTTGAAGCTTAGTGGAATATATAGATTGAAAAATTAATTTAAGTTAAACGAAAATGTAATGTCGACAAACTTATTTGAGAAAAAAACACTGGTGTGAATTATAAAACGGAGATTATATTGAACTAAATTCGAAAATATTTCAATATCCAATTGAATCTAAACAATATTTAATGGTGGATGCAAAGAACTTAAACTCGAGCAAGATCGATTTTCCATCCAAATTCGATACAAATGAAATCGAATATGAATCGTAGCTGATCTAATCCAACCAAATCCTTTGACCACAGCCCTAGACGAAGCAACATCAATACGTGTTGCAGGTGCGGCGCATGAATGAGCATTGCTTGAATCATTTAATAAGAGTTAATGTTCAAATGACCTAAAACTGGTAAGAAAGTAAAAGACTAGCTTCCAACTCATAAGGCCATCTCCAAGAGCATGTGTAAAACTTAAATTTTAAGAGTTTTGTTAAAATTATGACAAAAAGTGCTCTCCAAGAGCACATGTATAATTTAGGAGTTGTTAAAATTTATAGGTTTGGATGGTCAAATACCCATGGCCAAATACAAATTGCTATTTGCAATTGTTTGCAAGTTCATGCAAAACATTAAAATATTATACCCATAAAACTCCAAAAATTAATATATTTAAAAAAAAATATTTTTAATTATGAAATTAAATGAAAAAATTAAATAAATATATCATTATTATTTATATAAAATACTTCCTCCGTCTCATTAATCTTTATCCCTTGGTGCCATTGATCAGTCAACTTAACTAAATTCAAAAGAAATTAATAAATAATTTAACTAATAATCTGATAATATTATATGACACTATGTATAATAATATTTAAAAGATTTAATACGCCAAAAATGTGAATAATTTAACATGATAAATCGCTTAAAAGTTTGAAAAATTTGACTGGATAATATAGCTAATTGAATAAAAATAATGGGATGGAGGGAGCAATACATAAAAGTTATATGTTAAAATATAAACTAGCTGTTGGAGTGCAGAGTAAAAAGTGGAAGTGTATAACACTGTTCATTACTTATATTTTAGGATAAGAGGCTGAAATTTAAAAGAGCCGTTGGAGATGGCCTAAGGTAACCATTTTAATAGGCCAAATTATTGTTTTGGTCCTTACTACTATTTTTAATGTCATCTTTGCTCCCCCAACTATTAGTTAAATCACTGTGCTTCCTTCAACTAAATTGAAAATTATTATACGGAGAATTTAATATTATCTATCTATTATTAGAAGTTAGAACTTAGATACCAACAGATGATTGGTTTAGTGGAATGAATTAATCATTACAAAGTAGCGGACTCAGGTTCGAATTACCCATTTAATGTGTCCAATCCGCCTCGAAAGAAAAAAAAAAAAAAAAAAAGTTAGAACCTGGATATACTAATTAGGCCTATATAAAGAGAGCCATAGACTCCTCTGGTTCTCCTCATCCTCAGTCTTTGAAATTGAGGCAGGCAAATGCACAAAGTACTTGAAGAGTTTTTCTTTATTATTACTATCTTCTAATAAATCTAAGGCTTTTCTGGGTGCATTTGCTTAAAAAAAAAAGAAAAAGAGAGATATGGCTTCGTCACATTTGCACATATGGAGGGTGTGGTTTGGTTTGTTAATGGTGATTTCTGGAGTAGTAGGCGCAGCGCCAAAGAAAGCAGTGGATGTACCCTTCGGGAGGAACTACATACCCTCATGGGCCTTTGATCACATCAAGTACTTCAATGGTGGATCCGAGATCCAGCTCCATTTAGACAACTATACTGGTAGGCATAAAAATAAAGTAGGAACTAGTAATAGAATAGTAATATAACTTTTTGATGTCTCTTAACTGATTTAATCATCATCAGGTACTGGGTTTCAGTCAAAGGGTTCTTACTTGTTCGGACAGTTCAGTATGCACATTAAGATGGTTGGTGGTGATTCTGCTGGCACTGTTACTGCTTTCTATGTAAGTATATATATTATCACCGTCAGTTAATTAATTATTAATTGATTTGGATTTGTATACATATATATCATATATGTGGTTGGTTACTTTTAAGTATGTATTAATTGATTGGATTTTGCAGCTATCTTCACAAAACTCAGAGCACGACGAAATAGACTTTGAGTTCTTGGGTAACAGAACTGGGCAACCATACATCTTGCAGACTAATGTGTACACAGGGGGGAAAGGAGACAAAGAGCAAAGGATCTATCTTTGGTTTGATCCAACAAAAGACTACCACACCTACTCTATCTTGTGGAATCTCTACCAAATTGTGTAAGTTAATATATATGATACATTTTTATCCTCCACAGCTTATTCAATTGATCTTCTTCTTGTTTGATTTTCCGTCGATATAGTATTTTAATTAGGGGAAGATTGCATCTACACCCCTGAGATCTGATGATTAAATTACAGTACAGATGCACGCCCCGATGTTCAAATACCTCCCTTATATACTTTCAAGTTTTATTTTTTTAAATTCACACCCTAGATCTACAATCTCCTGCAATTAGTTTTCTGACACCAAATTTTAATAATTTACTAAGAGTAATTCTAAAATAATATTAAATTTTGATATATAAGTATTTTTTTATCTATTCTACAAAAAATATTGTGTACGTATATCCTTATTTTAAGATTAAAATTATAATGAATAGCTCATTGAACTAATAAATAACTAATACAATTTAATAATGATGTAACCCATATTTGTTTTTACGTAGTTAAGAGTTATTATTGTTCAAGTTTGGTTTGATTTTTATCGAGCTTGAAATTTTGTGTTTGAGCTTGGTTTGATTTTAAATTGAGCCGAGCTCAAATGAGCTCGAGTCGAGTATCGAGTAGCTTGATATTTTACATGTATTTTTTTAATTTTTAGCTTATCGAGTCGAGCTCGAGCCGAGCTTCAAAAGTTATCGAACAAAAAATGATGTTCAAGCTTGTTTGATTAGTGTGACGAACTGAGCTCAAACGAGCTCGAGTATCGAGTAGCTTGATTTGATTTTAGCCCTATTCACGACACGGTAAGCATGAAAATGTCCATGTAGGTCTATATAATTATCAAAATTTTGGGGGTGTCACAGTAATTTATCAAACCTTAGGGGGGTATATATTAATTATGATCCTAATTATTGCTGTCTATTGTAAATCTTGACCTATATAATCAACATAGCTTTGACTTAAGGTCTCTGACAGGTGAAATAATCAAGAATCAAGATTTTGTGATATGAAATCCAGTAATAGCGACTAATTTATAGATCAATATTCTCCATCTGTATTTACCTCTGAATCTGATGAGTTGTTATTAGTTATAGCAAACTGGGTGCGTGTGATGCGATATTTATAAATTAATTAGTGAGTTCCATGTGCACCTTTTGACTTTGTAAGCCCGCTAATTCAGCAGACAGGTAAGAACTTTAGAAAAGAGAACCTCATCATGTGGTGTAATTAGAGCTAATTACTTTTGGTGGGTGAAGTGAAAACAGTAGTCTGTATTTGATTACTACTTTTTAATGATTGATATGATATACAATACAATACATATGCAGATTCTTAGTGGACGATATCCCAATCAGAGTATTCAAGAACAGCAAAGATTTGGGAGTGAAATTTCCATTCAACCAGCCCATGAAGCTGTACTCGAGTTTATGGAACGCAGACGACTGGGCCACAAGAGGTGGGCTCGAGAAGACTGACTGGTCCAAGGCTCCATTTGTGGCCTCTTACAAGGGCTTCCACATTGATGGTTGCGAGGCCTCGGTCCAGGCCAAGTTCTGCGAAACCCAGGGCAAGCGTTGGTGGGATCAAAAGGAATTTCAAGACCTTGATTCTTACCAATGGCGTCGTCTTCGTTGGGTTCGCAGCAAGTACACTATTTACAACTACTGCACTGATAGGACCAGGTACCCTATTGTGCCCCCGGAGTGCAAAAGAGACAGAGACATAACTAGAATAAGAACATGAGAAATATCCACAAGTGACAAGCATATTGTTATGTAATGCAAATTAATGGGACTTATTAGTACGCATGAGTTGATTTGATTTCAGAATATGTTGTAGCATTTCATGTATTAATTATTATTAAGTATTAATTAATATATATTTATTTATTTTGTATTATGAGTCACTGCAAATGCAATCTCACATTTTATCCGATATTACTCATGTTGTTTGTGTTGTATTCAAAGTTGAAAATCAAATTAAATTATTGAATATTCGATTCCATTTCAATAGCTGAAAATGCAACTTGTTGCAGTGTCAAGCAAACACAGGCTTCTTCATATGTAGAGAGGAACCCAATGGAAAAATGTTCAATTTTTTTTTTTTAAATTCTGATTTAAAATATGTTATACACCTATATTACTCTCTTGAACGACTTAGTTACTACAACTTCTTTTTCCTTTATTGGACAGAAAAAATAATAAATTACACACCTAATATTTAATACAATTCTAGAAACTCATCTAAAACTTTGATAATTACAGACATTTTAGCTATCCTCAGTAACCAAAAAAAAAAAAAAATTTAAAACGTGCTTCAAAAGTTAATCTTGCCGTTTGTTCTTTTCCGAAAATTAATTGTAATTAAAAAGAACTACATACAAAACTAATTACGAAAAGTACAAATACTAATGGAGATTTTCCAATTTTGTATCTAGTTATAATTGTTATTAAACTTATATGGTTTAGATCTTATGAAACTATTCGATATTGTATCATCGAGCTTAAAAGATGCAGATTCAATAAGATATATCTTATGCCTCAAATCTCAACCACCATCTTTATCGAGAACTTATAGGAGCTACCGACTTAAGGTACAATTCATTGATATATTATCCAAATGACGTGTACTCTATTTGTTAACTATCAATTGTAAGGTAGATTCATACAAAAAGATAAATATTAACACATATCGGTTAGAGAACGATTCATGAATTTCACGTCATGTAACATCTAAACTCTACATTTCAATATTGCATAATCATTTAATTATCTAAACCTTACAAATATATATATATATATATATATATATATATATATATATATATATATATATATTAACACATTTCATTTTGAGAATGATTCACACATTTCAGATAATGTAACATCTCAACTCTACTTTTTAATATTGCATAATCATTCAACTATTTGTCATTGAGATAAAATATTTTACTACCCCCATCAACCTCCAACGTACAAGAAAGGCGACCCCAATATATTTAGGGTGAGTTTGGCCTAGAAGTGAGACTTTTTAAAAACACTTCTAGACATCCATTGTAATTCTTGAAGTGTTAGACCCCAATTATAGAAATTATTTTTAGTCAATCGAGATTTAATATTGTTTGGGCCCCAATATCATAATTATTTTTGAAATCTCCATAAACTAAAAATCAACTTATTTTAAAAGCTACTAAAGTATTATTTTTGCAAAAATTATTATCCAAAAGTAATTATTTTATAATTAAATTTTATTATAATTAATTATTGCCAAAATTCATTTTAGTAAAATTAATTATCCAATATTTAATTTTCGAATCCGCCAAACTCATAGCCTCAAAAAAACTCGAAAGTATTTTACTTCTATTTTTAATCAGATTACTGTTCTCCTCGAAATGTAATTGGGCTGGTCACGGCCCCATTAATTAGCCCAAATAAAAAACTGTACTGTATCATTTTATTCCAGAAGCTCTAGAAGGTTATACCGATCGATAGGTATTTGACCTTTTTAGGCCACTTCACCACGCGTTTCATTTTACGACGAAGAAGAAGGTATCCATTTGTTGATTGTGGAAATTTGATAATTTTATTGTGCCTTTCGTGTAAAAGAAAATCCTGAAAGATGGCTTTGAATCCTCAACTTTTTCCGAACGGGATGCCGGTGCCTTTCGTCCACGAATTGTTTGTGTTGGCAAGAGATGGTGTGGAGTTTGAGATTGATAAGATCCCTGGGTTAGCTGCTTTCTCTCTCTCTGTTTTTTTTTTGTTTATGTGTACCTATTCAGTTTCGTTTCTTTGTTATTATTCTTAATTTTAGACTGGTAGATGTTCAGTTGCATGTAATTTCTCATAATTGAACAATTATTTATCGAGCTAGAGATGAAATATTAGGTTTTAGGTATCTCGGGTGAAGTAAGAATTTAGATTAATTGTCATCTGAAACTTGACAACATGAAGTCTCGCACACCCAAGTGCTGTGTGGTACAAACTTCACCTTAATGAATGAACGCTGCACAGTTTAATATACACTTCTTGTGACAATTTGGGACAAGCTATGTAAGGGAAATCCTGAAGAGTCTCCAATTCCATCATGCCATGCCTATCAACGCATACTCCAGATTAAACCAATTAGTTTGCCTAGACTCATTACTTTAATGTGCAATAATACATGGTTTATTACTTTGTTTATTGGAAATTGGAGGACTCAGTTAGCTTGTCTATCACTCCCATCTTGGGTTTACTTGAAGACTAAACAGACTTTCTCTCTATAAGTTTGAATCATTAAACATTGCGGCTATACTATTATGATCTTACCTAAATGGTCAAAAATACTTTTTAGTAGATAAATTTATATAGGGATAATATCTCACCGCTAACATAAATTTTTTGAAATTGACATAAATTCGGAGGCCATTTTCACCTAGTAGTTAGTTTTTGCTAGCCATTTTCTTCCTGTGCTTCTATTTTTTTTTTTCTTTTTGCATTAAATATGCCAGTTGATAGGACGATAGGCTCGTAATGTTGTTGTCTTTTAGTATAATATTCTAAAATTTGCATGTCTATGCTCGAGAGTCTAGAGACATTTGTGTATTATCTCAAGCCTGTTATCCTTTTTCTTATTGGATATGGTCTTGTCCTGATCATTAGATTCATATGTTGGTTTGTCACTTTTTGTCGTGCTGTTATGAATTTGTTTAATAGACATTGCACCACTCATTTGCATGTAGATTTTGGGTTGACTTTTGAAGCAAAAGGTAATGGTTTTTATGTTCGTCGAATAATAATGGTTCTATCTGCTCCAATTTTAGAACTCAAGGCGGAAATGTTAAGGCAAAAGGAACTGTCTATTTGTCAAACATACGCATGGTCTTTGTTGCAAGCAAACCTGTTGGGAATTTTATTGGCTTTGATATGCCCCTGGTATGTATTCTAAACTCGCCTATAAGCATAATTTTTTATGTAGAACTTTCTACCAAATACCTATTTGATACATGCTTGGTTGTTTGTCATTTATGCATGATACTGAGTGTTTATGTTTCCTCAATTTGTGCTGTGACGTAAATGTCATCTAGACATCTAGTGGGGTCAAGTTACTAGCTAAAAAGAAAATTTTAGCAATTTGTGCATCAGCTCTCATGCTAGAGCTGATTTCTTTTTGTTTCAAAGTATATTCCATTATATAGAGGAATAAGACAAAGACAAATTTTTGAAGTTGGTTTTCCTATCAAATAACATTAAAATACTAGGTTATGCCTACATGCTAAGCTTTCTATATATATATTTTCATGAAAAATAACTTAACAATTACTCAAAATTTATGCTATCAACCATTCTTATACTACTCCTTTTAACTAAGAGTTGCATATTATAGCCATTATATCTATAGATAATTTATTATTGTGGAGGTTAAGGAAAAATAACAAAACTTGTTAGTTGATTTGTAGCCATCGTTAAAGATATTTATAAACATATAAACTTATCTTTATAGTAGCAAAATATATGTTCTCAATTTAAACCCTTTGATTGTTGTATTCAAACTCTTGGCTCTAGCCTTTTTGGTTCTACTCAGCAGACCATCATTTTTGTTGCCATATTGAATACTCATTGCAACATTTAATTTAAAATGCAGCTTTATGTACACGGTGAAAAGTTCAACCAGCCGATATTCTTCTGCAACAATATTGCTGGTCTTGTGGATCCCGTAAGTAGAAAGAAATGTGTATATTTCTGGACTCTGATCTCTCACTTATGATTTCTAAATAAATGTAAATGAATTCCAGGTTGTACCTGAAAATGAGAATAGGGCTCTTTATTCAACTCATTCTTTCAAGATTCTGTTCAAAGAAGGTGGTTGTGGAACTTTTATCCCACTGTTTTTCAACTTAATTGCTTCTGTCAGACAACATAACCAGCACACAAATGCCGAAGCACAAGCACAGTCTCGATTGGATCCTCTCCAAGCAGCACAGACTCCTGTTGATGAGATGATGAGACATGCGTATGTGCTTCATATGATATTATTCTCTCTTCTCTTGAACAATTCAAATCATCTTCTAGTAAAAGTAGTAAAGAATGAAAATGAAATTTATCTTAGAGATATTTCTGTCTACATTTTGCAGATATGTTGATCCCAATGATCCCACAAGAATTTTCTTACAGCAGCCAAATTCGGAGGCTCAGTTGAGGCGTCGCACGTACCAGTCAAACTAAGGTTTTTATTTGGTTGCTTATATCGTGAAAATAGTTGCTAGTTGTTTGCCCTTGAAAAACATTGAGGTATATATTCACAATGGACATGTAGTAGTGTAAATGAGAAGTTAAATTATCACTTTATCATTTTTATGTAATGATCGCTTGCTCATGGACAACTTCAATAATAGCATTCTCTTGGTTTGAAGACTTACAAGTAGATGATAGAATGTAGTGAATTCTCTTTTTTCATCACTGAATGTATTTCTAGACAGTGAATTGAATTCCAACTGACCCCAAAAAAGGAATAAAAACAGACACATGCGTGACTAGGTGCACTTGCGTGTATCGTTGAGATGAAACACCGACTCTTCGGAAGGTTTGCTTTATACTCTAGAGAATGTAGTCTAGAACTTAATGCACTCCTTAATCACTTCTCTCTCCCATTTTTTTTTTTTTTAATTTGTCATTTTGGATGATTGCACAGAAATGCTATAAATAGTCACTTTTTATAAGCAAAAATTTTAAAATATCCTTTAAATCAAATAATCTTAGCATTAATTACAAATATTAGTAAGAAGTGTAAAATTGATAAAAGAATATTAATTTTACATTGAAATCATCAAACGACAAATAAAAGTAAATAAATTTTTTTTGTCAAAGCGACAAATAAAAATAAAAGCAGAAGGAGTATATCGCTGAGGTTTAGGCGTCTCACACAAGCGATCTTCTTGGTTCGGATTTCTCCATCAGTTGATAATGTAGCAGCATGTCTAGCATTTGACTGACTCACTCTATCACTGCCTTTCCTCGCCCTCACTGAAGCTATGCATCATGCTAAAATTCGCTCAAACCACTGGCTCAAAGCTTGGTGCAGGGAGCTAGCGGGGGAACCTCCAAAATGTTAATGTTTTCAATTTCTAAGTTAGAATAATAACCAAATATCTCTAAGTGAATGACCATATTGTTTTACGATTTTAATGTTCTAGGATTATTCCAAGTCTCTGCATGTGTACAAGTGAAGATCATGAACTTCCTTTTTACATATCTCTGATCTTTTTGACGATGAGCTATTTCAGCTGATCAAAAGAGATGGAATTTCTTGACGACATGATAGTTTGATGTTACAACAAAATTCTCATGCTGCGGTTTCAGCTTCTTCCTCGAGATATTCATGTTTTTTATTACCTTTTTCATTATCATCATTTTGAGCAACTGAACACTTTACATTGCTCTTGCTAGTAGGGACGATATCCAACTTCTCTAACCTGATTATCATTATACCGGAAACAATGGTCATAACTTCAATAGGTTTGGCCAGATTTGCTAGTTGTTATTCAGTGGATGTAGCGTTCGATACTAGATCAACGAATTGAGTTTAGTGACTAATGTTTTTTTTTTATATAAGTTTAGTGACTAATGTTGACTTTCTTGTCATCTAACTTTGAACTTGCAACCTTGAATTTGACTATATTTTGAGAATTTTGGATCCATGTAGTTGATTTCTGTTTTTCGATCTCACAAATAATAATACAACACTACTAGATATGGGAAATAATTCCAGAACACAGAGAAGAAATAATGTAACACACAAGTAATTAATAATGTAACACTAATAATTACGTAGATGAAGTATTTTACCTTTTAGCCTTTACCAAACATTGACCGTCAAACAAAAGAAAAATTATTAAACGATTAAAAATAAAACAAAATACTCCGAAACATCAATAATTATTACATACAAAATAAACCATGATGTACCCTTGTCCCTCGAGATAAAAAGAAGAAGTGCAATCCCTATTCCCTTATGTGCTTCACTTCACAAAGTAATTATTACATACGAGTTGTGTCGCCAATTCAGTAACGGCGAAAAAAGGTAAGTCCATTCCTGTATATAGCTGAATATCATGACAATGTTTTTTCGTATAAATTTATTTTCAAGTCGAACGGGAGAAACTTTCTTCAAGTAGCAAATACTAGTCCCTCAGTGTAGTGTTGGTTGCCGAAACTTGGGTCTTATCATGATGACACCAGGCCTAGTCTCATCAAAGTGATACCTGCAGCAGAGCATGCATATCAAAATTCGGTTACAATTTGTAGTAGCAGTGCACTGCTTATCAAAAACAACATCCTCTTCTCCAAATAATAGAAGAAGATAAAGGAGAAGCCTAACTAACCCATTCTCATTCAGAAAATTTCTGATAGCTGACGGGAGTGAAGCTGCTCCTCGGCTATGATTTCCGCTTCCTGTCAGAATATAAAAAATTAAATATGACTGCATGTAGTATAATATTTAATTTCAGGTGATCTTAAAATTCAAATTGCTCAACTCAAATGAAAGATTCTCAAAGCACGAGGATTTCACCTCTAGTAATGAACATATTTATTCATGATATCATTGGGATAACCGATCAGATAAAGATACAAAATCAGATATGCTTCAGGAAGAAGATAACCAAATTTCCCCTTTTTGTTAAAAAAAATTAAAACAAAAAACAACAAGAGAAAGAGTTATTGAGATTCAAATGAACTCAAGAAGTAAGTACCTGTTATGGCTTGTAGTAATCTTGACCTCCGCCCAGATGACGGATTCAGTCTCCCAAACTTTTCCAGCTTCACATGAGTTCTAGATTCCTTGTTGTCTCCACTTGACATGGCTAAGCAATTTGATGACGATAGGGATTCAACCTTTTGCAAGCGCTCCTGCAATGCTTCAACTGCTTCTGGTGCATGCAGACCATGCAAATCCAGTGTCCATGGATCATTTTTATGATTCCTGATTGTTAGAATTTTCTCTGCAGCTTTGGCATTAAGCTTCTCAGCAGCAGTCCATTCTTCTTGTGCTTTAAGTGAGTAAAGATGTGCAGATGCATGATCGCCTCTTACATATGCATCAGTTGCAGCCTTCGAATGATGAGATGCTGATCTGATCAAATGAAAAAACAGAGAGTTAAGTGGTAATACCACATTTGTACATGGACTAAATTCTAACGCAAACTTTTCCCGCAATCTTCAAAAAATTCTGGTAATCCACTGTAAAGTTTTCTTTTTATGCCAACTTACTCGAGCAATGAGCAGTTCTCCCAGACAGACTATCTTATTTTCCGCAACCATGATATTCAAATTTCTTTTTCCCCATATGGTTGGGATTGTCATAAAAAAAAAAGCTGAATTTACGACCATTTTCAGATTATGTGTCTCGCTGCCAAACCTATTTTTCATTTCATAATTTTACAGTAACTACATAGGCAGTCCTTCCTTTCCATTCTATCAGATGCGTTCTTTACTCTTTTAGAGAGAAAAAATCATCCAGAATGCATAGAATTCTATGTATAATGTACATGTATTAAAAGGCTCGAGCATCAGCTAACTAATAAGAGCACTGTATTGAAATTTTTTATTGGTCGGTATTTGATATTTGGCTAGATTTGTAACTTATTCTGATGATATTGAATACAAATAAAATTTCAAAATAATGCTCTAGTACAAATAAAAGGTTACATCAACATGTGTATTACCTTAATTCAGGCAAGCATAAGAATGGTTTCCTCAACAGTAGGATTGTCATCAACAATGACAAAGTAAAGATCACATGTGCTGATAGACATTCAAAATCCTCACGACTTAATAGTTCAATAAGGAATAACTTCATTCAAAATAACATGAACAGTATACAACTCAACTACCAACCACCCACAAGCAGCACAGACGCAGGCACAAACCTCCCCAAAACCCACCCCCATGAAAGAAGCAATAAAAACAAATGACAGAGAATAGAGAGAAAGAGAGATGAAAGAGGAAATTACAACACAGGCTTAGCGAGTTTCAAATATGAGTTCTATTTTAAATGGAATTGATATCAACTAATTCATATTTCAAACTAAGAGACATCTTCAAATATCAAGGACACCGTGCAACTATAATGTTTCTATACTTTAAGCTGCTGTAAACAAGAAAAAATGGAAATGGTTGTATAAGTCCATATAGCAACATTTTGTTTTGATTCCAATAATTATATTTGTTCGTAACAAATGAGAAGATATGGAAAGACAATTCAAATTGAAACTGCAAAAAACACCTTATCATCCTTAATGCATCTTTTCGATGGATTAGGTAAACATCATCCTCTTCCCACTCAATCTCAGGTTGAACTGGTATAGACTTGATAGCAGTGTCCAGTAACAGCCTTGGAGATGCCCCCTCATCCTTGGATTCTACAGAAGTGTCTTCAAAATAATCATCGGTCTTATTAAAGGGCACAGCATCTTCCCCATAGTCTAACTCGCCTTCCGTTTTCTTGTCATCCCTCTCCTCAGAGATAACCATTGTTTCCAATAAAGATAATGCCTCATGAATATTGTTGTTTACGCCAGCCAAGACATCCTGAATCAAGCTTTGGTCCGCCCAAGGGTGAAGATCGTTAAGCTTCTGATAAGCATCAGGGGAGACACCAGTCTCGGTTTTTTTAGCATTACCCAAACACGAGTCGGTAACTGAAACTTGCCTTGGCAAGTCTATGTTACGTGCAGTGCTTAAGGAAGGGAAATTCATAGGAGCTGCCACAACAGATGAAAAAGGCTTCTCTAATGGTGCTCCATTTTTGTTTGATAAGATTTTGGATGCACTAGGGCCCGATAACAAGGGATAAGCATCGGAAATAATTTCGGGTTCTAGACCTAACTTCTGCCTTTGCTTGTAGTCAAAGGCCGCCCAACCCGAAGTGCTTTTAGTTTTCCCCCTATTATTTCCAAGTACAGAAGAGCTTTCACTAGTGAACGCGCTCATCTCAACCCCCCACCCCCAACCTCCCCCAGTCGCCTAAATAGGTAAGCAAAATATCAGCTGCTATAAGGATAGATGGATATCTACTTCAGGCCTTTAGTAAGAAATCTTTGAATTCTACTCTACTAATTCGTACAAGTGGTTCACTGGATATAATTTAAATGGACATGATTGATTAGATAAATTAGTTTGGAGTACCTATTAAGGGACCGTAAGTCGTAAGTGCCGTATCCAGTGAATGGAGAAGATACGATTGGACGGATGAGACGGAGATCGGAGAGTAATCGGTACAGCGGTAGGATCATAAAAGACAACGGCGGCGGCGGCGGAAGATGCAGAAGAGGAAAAACAAAGGGAAGGGGATTCGTGTCTGAAATCCATAAAGAACCACAAATTGGAAGCTTTGGAACTCGAGACGAAGAACAAATTTTCAATTCTTTCTTCTACCTATTTCTTATTATTATTATATTACTATATTATTCTTTTGTGGTATTCGCAGAAGATGCAGATAAGCAGGGTGGAGCCCTAGAGAAGAGAGGAGAGGAGAAGATCAGGTGGGGAAGAAGACAAGTCAGCCTCGCACTAGCCACATAAAATTATTCACTGCTGCAAATTTGGTTCATATTTGTTCGAGCTAGCATATTTGGCCCATAACTAATTAATTTTCAGCAATTTCAGACTAATTTTGACCCGATTGAAAACATTGGCCCAATCAGCTCATGTTTAGCTCTCGTCTTCTCCAATTTGAGGACTTTTTAGATATTTAATTATATTTTTTTTATATCACACAATTAAAATTTTATTTTGAATTTATCGAAGCTGTCAATTTTTCATCTCACAATTTCATTGCATTACGACAATAATAATCATTAATTAAAGTTTCAATGAATGATTAAAAAGAGTGGAAAAACTATACAATAATATTAAGTTGAGACGGAGTAAAATTTATGATATTAGTTTTGAGTTGAAATAAAATTTACCCTAAAGACGAGTATGTACTCATGTACTCCCTCCGTTTTTTTTTATTTGTCGCTTTGGCCAAAAAAATTTGTTTACTTTTATTTATCGTTTTAGGATTTCAATGTAAAATTAATTGTTTTCTACCAATATTACCCTTCTTGTTATTGCTTGTAATAAATGCTAATTAATGATGTTATTATTTGATTAAAAGGGTATTTTGGATTTTTTGCTTAAAAAAGGTGGTTAGTTATTGCATTCCTTAATTTGTGTGCACCAACCCAAAGCGACAAATAAAAAAAAACGGAGGGAGTATTACATAATGAAAATGGACTCTTAGTCAAGGGAAGAGGTAACCGGTTAGAGAGCTGTGTTAGGCCATTTTTAATGGCGGGGTCGAGCGCGTGTTAAGGTCGGGCTGGAAGGGAAAAGTCATCTCCAATGGCGGAGCGGGGCAGCTCAGAGGTGGCACGGATCTGGGCAGCGGTCTGGGGCGAGCTTGTTTGCTGGGAAGATTACTTGTAATATTATTGTTTTTAATACTGATATTAATATTAGGATTAAATTTGTAATACTTGTTTTAATTTGTTAAAATTAGAATAAAATTAAAATACGATTATTATTGATTTAATTACAATTCTAATTTACAATGATTTAATAATAATAAAATTAAATAATATTTTGTTTTTTTATATTTAAAAATAGTAATTAAAATTTATAACTTATTTGTTAGTAAATAATTTTACTTATTATTAATATTAATATTAAAACTATTATGATAATGGTGAGAGTGGAGAAAAAATTAAATTGAAAAAAATTTAGGTTAGAAGCCTAATCATTAGAGATGACCAGCTAGAACCTAGAATTATTGGAGATGAACTTAATATGCGAGACAAGAGAAAGAAATGACCTTTCAACTAACTTCTCAATTCCAACAAATCTATGAAATATTTATTAAGTCAACTCATTCTGTCTTATTTTGTACTATGCATTTTATATTTTTACCTCTACACATTCTATTATTTATATTTTGGGACACATTTAAAATTATTTAATCTAGTACCCGACAATTGGACCGATCCTGTTGTCTCCTAATTAAGATAAAAATAGAACCCAATTTATCCGTTAAAAGATATATAGCCCATTTTGGCCAGGGCTCAAAAGTTAACACTAAACTTCAATTTTGTCCAAGCGATGGAACTGATCATACATGAATTGTATATGTTAATCAAAGAAAATATCATCATGACAAGTCTGCAAATACGTACATCATTATCAATTCCAATTAACTTCAACGCTACTTGATACATTAGCTAGCCTTAGAACACTGATCACGAATAAACTTTTTGGCGTCCAGGATGACTTGGGCGGACTCGGGAAGCTCCGGGAAAATATAGAAAGCATGAATCATGTTTGGATACTCTATCAGATACACTTCTTTGCCGGAGTTTTTGAGCCACTCATAGTACCTCATCTGCCAGTCTTTGAGCGAGTCGAACCCCGCCACCACCACCATCGTGGCCGGGAAGTTTAGTTTTGATATGTCAGCGGCCCTTGGGCCGCTCACATTGATGGCCTCGTGATCCCGATCCATTCCTGGCCCTGGCGGCAGAAATGCTTTCCACATCCAATCTGTTCTCTTGGTTGACACGAGTACATCAACTCCTTTTAATTCTACCTCGGCCTTGGTACGTTCCTCTCCACCAAAAAAGGGTTGTATGGCAACTACTCCCATCACCTTCAATTTAATTGGTAGGTACACCAATAAACAATAAAAAATAATCAATTCACACTTTTCTTGGTGCAATTAATAATGTAATACTAATGAGGCTACTATTAAAATTACAATACAACATAATTTTATTATTCTCAATCATCATATATAATATAATAATATTATAGGAGTATTTAAAATCCTATAAAACAAACACAAAGTATTTTTCTTTTTCAAATCTCAATCATCAATTTAATATTATATTTCAAATTTTCAAAATCATCAACTTAGTATTCTTCTTCAAAATCAATCCAAATCGAATTTCAAAATGTAGAAACCAAATTAGAAAGAAAGTGAGCTAAAACTGTTTCATCAGTTACGTTGCAAAATTAATTGAGCAATTGATTAGATAGGAGTGTGGGACGTGTGACCTTTGTCAAATGACATGTGTACTGTAGTGGTAAAACGCGTAAAATTAACTACCACGAGTAGTATAGTAGGCTTGCCTTGAGTTGAGCAAATTCCGAGTCGCACTCGCAGACTCGTTTCGCCACGTGGTGGCCCAAATTCGCTCCGGCGCTATCTCCGGCGAGAAAGCAGCGCGAAAGGTCAGCGTTCCGCGGCAGGACAGTCGATGTCTCTGCATCAAGGAATTTGAGGACGTCGAAACCGTCGTCGTATTGTGCCGGATAACGGTGTTCCGGAGCCAGCCGGTAGTTAACAGAAACGACAACGGCAGGGACCTTACGAGCGAATCGGCGGCAGACGAAGTCGTAGGCCTTGACATCTGGTGCCAGATGTACGAATCCGCCGCCGTGGAAGAAGACGATGACGGGAAGATCGGTTTCAGTATCAGTGGTTGGGACATAGAGTCGGAACCAGAGGTTGCGGGCGGCGTCGACGGTGACGTCGGAGGTGGCGACGCCGTGTAGGGGTTTGGGATTTGGAGGCGTGGTCATGAGGCCCAAGGAGCGGAGAAGGCGGAAAGGACGGCGGTTGACGGTGCCGTCAGTACGGAGGGAGGAGTCGCTGAAGGTGTTGATGATGGAGGTGGCGATGCGTGTTTTTAAGGGCAGGACCAGTCGCGGTTGTTGCTGATGCTCTGCCATTTTCGTGTACAGTATATGACACAGACACCACCTCTAGTATGCAAATTGAGGATGGAGAGGAGAGGAGAGGAGAGGAGAGGACAATGCACAAAATAAATTAAATGTGATGTGACTTTGGGATTGGGATTGGCCATATTTGTATGAGTGTCGTCACACCAAAAAGGATAGTAATATCTGTGTCCAGATCTTATACTCTATCAGGGAAAAAAAAAAAAAAAAGGAAAAATGGTTGTTGCTTTTTTCTTTTCTGCTCCTATGTACATTTAATAATTCTACACGTGTAGTTGAGTACCAATTTGAAATGGATTCAGCTGGAAAGATGATTTTGCATGAGCAATTTAAGAAGGTCGAAGAAGAAAATGCTGGAATATTTGACTGTCAAATCAAATTGCTACAATCATAGTATTAAAAAGGTAAAATTCAATTTTGGTGCACTTTCACCATGAAAAGAAAATAAAGGGTAATTTCTATCAAATATCGAGTTTCGATGAACCTAAATCCTTGGCTATTAATTTATTCAAATCGAACTTGGATGAATTAAAATTATTTACTTAACAAATGTAATAATCACTCTGTCTTATTTGTTTTGCTCTTTACGATACAATACTCGATTAAAATTTTTAATATTTTAAGTCACTTATTATATTAAATTCACATTTATGATGTATTAAACTTTTTTAATATTAATATATATGATATTATATGATATTATAACAATTGTGGAATATATTAATTTAATTATTTATTATGAATTCTTATAAATTTAGTCAAATTGACCAATTAATTATACCAAATGAGCAAAATAAATGGGACGGATACAGTGTTTCTTTTGATTAAATAATAGTCCATCAATAACATTGAACGACTTTGACCAAGTCAATTTGGATTTGAATTTTCGGAATTTTACCATAGGATAGGCTAACTTGCACTCTTGATACCATGGGATACAAAAATGCAAATTTGGTATCATAGGTTAGGTTTTCAATGCAAATTTGGCATCAAACCCAAATTTTCTCCAAAGTTAATGGCAAGTTACCCCTTATAAAAATGCATAATGAAGCAATTTACAATATATTGTCACATTTATCATAACATAAGGGGTAAAATGCCACATATTTATAATAAAAAAGGATAAAGTGTCATCTATAAAAATATCAGGAAGACGATGTGAAACTTTTATAAAATTTCAAATGATAAATGCTCTTTTTTAAACTATAAGAGGGTACATTGAACATTATACATTTCATATGGGGTATATTATCATTAACTTTAAAGAAAATTTGAATTGATTCCAAAGTTGGTAAAACCTATAATATGTATGATACCAAAATATAAATTTCCCAAAATGTATGTGACTAAGAAAAGAGTGAATGTCTCTTTTCAAAGTTGGTAGGAGGTGGTAATTATTAAGCCATCAATGCTAATGGTGTTATCGGTTATAGGTGGTTCTAGAAGAACTTTTTTCTTTTTAACCCTGAAAATATATATTTTTTATATTTTGCACCCTAAAAAAGTTAATTCCATTTTTCACCCTCAAAACCTATTTTGCCTTTCACATTGCACCTTTAGTGAATTTTTGGCCATAAAACAAGTAGTCATTCCATTAAAGTCAACACATTTTTCTTATATTTTTTAATCATGTGAGATTCATGGACAATTAAATGCAAATTTAACAAATAACCCATCCAATAAATCTGAAAACTATAAATGTTTAAACCAAAAAAAAAAAAAGAAAAAAAAAGGGTTATTTGGCCAAATAGCCTTCTTCCAAAAGTTTTTTGCAAAACTAGCCTTTTCTTTTTTCTTTTTTCTTTTTTTTCTTCTTGGTTTTAATAACAATTAAATCTAATTAAACACAATTAAGTCTAATTAATCAATTAATCTGATAATAATAATACAAAACACCTATAAAATCCATTTCCAACTTCCAATTCAAATTTCAAAATTTTTCTAACTACAAAAAACTCTCTAAATTTTTATCACGAATTTTTGTCACTTGTCACTTGGACGCCCAAGCGGCCGGCGACATTTGAAGATTTAAATCTTCAAATGTCGCCGGCCGCTTGGAGGCCCAAGTGACAAGTGATAAAAATTTGGAAGGCTAATTTATTGGGTTTAATTTTAATTTTGCAAAGTTTATTGGGTTTTTTTTGCAATATTCCATTTAATTAAAACACTAATTAAATTGGAAGGCTAGTTTTGCAAACTCAACATTCATAAAGCTATTTTTAAAAATTGAAAAAGCCATAAGGCTATTTTTGGAAATGACTCAAAAAAAAAACAGAATATCTCCCTCCCACTCCGTAACTATAGTTTTTCCTTGTTCTTGAATGGTGCCGTCTTACGTTGTTTAATCACCTCCTTGTCTATCATTTTTTCCTCTTCAAACTTCTGAATCTTTCTTAGTGATCCCAAAATTATTTTTTGAGATCTTTCCAAACTCGATGATCATATCACTGATAAAATCCACATCCTCCTGGCTGCTGCTAAAATTCATTCCGTAACCACAATCAAGTTAATATTATAATATATTAATTAATAATATTTAATAGGTTTATGAAAACTAAAAATAAAATTACCCCATAATTTGGACATTTATGAAATCTTCTCGCCCTGGGTCATCCATCTCCCATCAAACCGAAATTATTTCTTCAGAATGTCAATACCAGTTCGGAGTTTTTATAGTTGGAAGAATCACAAGACATTGTTTTCGGAAAAAGAGGAGAAAATATTTCATAATTGTGTGCTGCCAATTTTGATTGACTAAGGTGAATTATTTTTACTATTTTGATTGACTAAGGTGAATTATTTTTACTATTTTGATTGTAATAATTAATTTTGGAGGGAAATATCATCTCGAGGATGGAGGAAAAGTATTGAGAAGAGAATGGAGGGGAAAATTTGTTGACTTTAAAGGGAATGACTAAATTACCCTATTTTGCTGGAAATCCATCTGAGGGTGGAAAGTGAAAGGATACATAGGTTTTGAGGGTACAAAAAGGGCTTATTTTTTTCGAGCGTGCAAGGTGTCAAGATTATACATTTCCTGGTGCAAAGTGGACTTAAGTCATTTTCTAATGATATTCGAATTTTAGATATATTATGTAGGAATCTTTTCATCGAGAATTTGACTCAAAGGATTGTGACATTGTGGCGAGGTTCTCTAGTTAGATCAATCATTTATTAACGGTTCTAAAATTACTTTTATGTTTGTGCTTTAATTGTTTATACTCCCTCCGTCCCACATTTCATACTCTAATTTATTTATGGTGTGTCCTAATTTAATACTCCATTTTCTAAAACATAACTATTTTTCTCACAACTATCCTCCTTAAAATAATGACTTGCACAACTTCTTTTATACCACTACTTTTAGGCTATGTTGCACAAAAACTACATGTTTATATAAAAATAAAATATCTTAACATCATAGTCAATGAATAAACATTCATTCTAACATTCAAAACATAAAATCAAAAGGAAAGATCAAAACTTTTGAGCTTTCCCTTCTTCTAACAAGCTCTGCACAGCTGAACCCCTTTGAATATAAGAGAACCCACAAGCCCGAAAGCTAGAATTTGTAGGTGTATTTTCTTGAATGTAGTTTAATGTTAGCACCAGTTACTGATGGAAAAATAAAAACCCAACTCAAATTTCAAGGAAATAAAATATAATTGCACAAAAATGAGATATAAAGGAATGTAAAATGTAAATTGGAAGTAAATTCTTGAACTAAGGTTTACGAAAGAAGTAAAATTGGGAAATTTATGTTGTTTTAATTTTTGTGTTAGTAGAGTAAGAGAACTGAGTAGAAATTTTGTCGGCTTTATAAAGACTGTATAAATTATAATATTAAAAAACAAGTTTTTCAATTTTGGATACCCAAATTTAAACTACCAGTTCCATTTAATTTTATAAAAAAATGAAATGGGTCGAATTTGGGTCATCCGATCACTGCACACACCCCTACTTGATTCTGTTTGGGCTTTTCCTCTCTAGTAAAATTTATAGAAGAAATTGGCCCAACAAAACTAGGCCCGTAATTCTGGACTCAAAGAACATCATAATCGGGTTTTGGTTTGGGGTCCAAGCTCAGCTGAGCTTTGAAAACAGGTGTGTGCTGTACAAGTCAAAATAAGTCTTCTTTTTAAACCCTTCTTCTTCTTCTTCTTCTTCTTCTTCGCTTCGCACTACTGCTCAGTCGCTCTTTCAGGTACTAATCATTTTTCATTACTTTATGCGAATGAATGTTTCCAGCTTTCCTATCTCATTCTCATTTTGCAATTCGTTGGTTCTATTTTTGTTCTATTTACGGAATTATATATTATTAATTTTTTATTTTGTAGATCGTTTCCCCTCTCTCTTGACTAACATCTTTTGCTACTTAGTTATTGTCATTTGCCCCCCTCCCCACTTTTCTATCATGTAGATAGAATTTTTGATGTGCCTCATCTTTAAATCAACCAATGTGATAGTTATGTTGGTATTCAAATGGCCAACGTTCATCGTATTACAGTGTGCATACCGTATTTTTCATGCCAAAAAAAGTTATTGTATTACAGTGTGCATACATGCAACCAAGATTTTTTTATCATATATGATATTGACCTTACATTAGAGGTATTTTGAGATTTTTTCGTATATCGGTTGCCCTCGGAAATGCCCACAGTAGTCGAAGTGCCATGATTAGGCAATTTAGGCCCTTGTGTTGTTCTAACTGTAACTAGTATTGTACAGTATTGGTTGTCTTACTCCTATCAGTTAATTGTTTTGCCTGGCTGATGTAGCAAACTTTAGCTAAGATTTGATCACTTTGTTCCGTTGCTGCTCGCTGTTTCTTGTATTCTAGATGTTTTTTAAGTAATTTGGGCATTGTAGCAATTGAAATGATTGTGGCCTTTATTGATATTTTGGAATGAAGGCAGTTGGAACCAAATTCCTCGCTTCTTTGGTTATCTTCTAAGAGTCGAGCATGTCTGGTAATCCAACCTTCGTAGATGAAGACGCTTCTTCTGGATCAGGAGATGAGGCTAACATATTAGATGGCCACAATAAACATCAGTCTCTGACTCCGCATTCTGGTCGGCGTAAGAGGAGCCGCAAGGCTACAGGTGATGCTATTGTTGATGCTATGTTGGAAATAGCAGCAGCTTCCAAAATGAGGGCTGCTGCTATCATGAAGAATGAGGAGCGTTTTACTATAAGCAAATGCATAAGGGTATTGGATGAGATGCAAGGTGTTGATCAAAGTCTCTACTTTTATGCATTGGATTTATTTGAAAATCCCTTGGCAAGAGAAACCTTCATTTCACTTAAGGTTGAGAGGCGGTTAGCATGGCTGCAGGGAAGGTTTAGAGCTTCCTCAAGTTCAGCAGTCTAAGGAGTTCGATGTACTCTGTGTTCTTTTCTTCAATTGTGTTCTTCATTTTGTCTAAGATTTGTATCGACTCTAGGGAAGGTTGTTAGAAATTTGACCATGTACTTAGTTTGACTCTGTGGTCAATGATGTTATTTATGCATATATTTATAATTTTCAAATGTTGTGGCTACTTTCTATTTTGGTATTGCTTGTGCTTGAAATTTATATGAAATTATTGGAACTTATGGTGAACTACTGGTATTGACGTAAGCATAATCATCTAAGTATGTTGCATTATACATGCGTGTGTTTCAAATTTATTTGTACAGATGGATGAGTTGGACATCGAATTGGACGAGATGGAACTAGTTGCAGCTGCTGCTGGTTACCACTATTACAGTACTATTACAAGGCAGACTACTGGTAACACGTCTCCAAAAGGATCTGGCTTCATGAGTGAAGTACTCAATGGTCATGATGATTTATGTCGGGAAATGTTTAGGATGGACAAACATGTATTTCATAAGTTAAGTGATATTCTTCGACAGAGAGGCATGTTACGTGACACACCAGGTGTCATGATAGAAGAACAGTTGGGTATCTTCTTGAACATCGTTGGCCACAATGAACGCAACCGAGTAATACAAGAACGCTTTGAGCATTCAGGAGAAACAATTAGTCGCCATTTTAATAATGTACTGAAGGCAATTAAGTCACTATCGCGTGAGTTTCTTCAGCCACCACCTCTCATGACCCCATCTGAGATACTCAAAAGCAGTAGATTTTTTCCGTACTTTGAGGTGAAGATATTCATGCTTATAATTTTCATAATCCATAAAAGATTTTGTATTATTGTTTACTTACTTTTTTTTTTCCCTGTTTAGGACTGCATTGGAGTTATAGATGGCATGCATATCCCTGCACATGTCCCAGCAAAAGATCAATCTCGATTTCGGAACCGAAAAGGTTTTCTATCACAAAATGTGTTGGTAGCTTGCACATTTGATCTCCAGTTCATTTTTGTCTATCCTGGTTGGGAAGGATCAGCTGCAGATTCTCGTGTCTTGAGAGCTGTCCTCAATGACCCAGATCAGAATTTCCCTCTAGTTCCAGAAGGTGGATTTCTAACACAGTGACAATCGACTTTCTTATGTGCCCTTTTCATTCCCTTCTTTTTGGCATGTCATAATAATGTATGTCACAAAACAAATGCTTACTAAACATTACATGTGGCAGGGAAGTATTATCTTGTTGATATGGGCTATGAAAATATGGATGGATTTATCGCTCCATATGAAGGAGTTCGGTATCACCTCCATGACTATAGAGGTGCCAATTTATTGCCTAGAAACGTAAAGGAATTATTTAATCACCGCCACTCATCTCTAAGCAATGTCATCCGGAAGTCTTTTAACGTGCTAAAAGAAAGATTTCCAATCCTCAAACTTGCTCCTCAATATTCTCTTCACACACAGAGAGATATTGTTATAGCTGCATGTGTAATCCACAATTACATTCGACGTGAGGAAAGAAATGATTGGTTGTTTAATAGCATTGAAGCTGGGATTACCGAGGAGTCTCCTGGTCTTGATGAAGGAGCTGATATGCAATCGGATTTCTCGATTCATGATCAGATGGCAGCCTCAAGAAGAGACTCGATTGCTGCAGCTATGTGGAATGATTTTATGAACAAGTGGGATGAATGGTAATTTGCAGTAGTAGGTGCCTGTGTTGTATGTATTGGAGAGTATAACACTCTGGTTTAGAGCTTCTTAGTTTCTACCATTTTTCCCTTATAATGGAGTTTTGGGGGTAGAAGTTGGTTATTACTTTTCGTTTCTTTTTGTAGTTATGTAGCTATATTATTTGAAAAATATTTGGTTTTGCAGTTGGTTATAATTAGCTGTGAACAGAATCCAGAATCAGATAACAAGCTAGAAGCTAAGGTTTTATGCTTCTAGAATAATCTTCAAGTTCTGTTGTTGATAATTCTGGAGACATGGCTTAGTTAACACATTCTAATCTATTACTCCATAATAATTTGAAATTAAAAAAAAAAAAAATTCAACCCCATCATCCACCCCTAGCAATTCCCCATCGTCGTGAGCCTTCTGGGTCTCAAACTGTAGTAGAAAAGTGAGAATGGTTTTGGCGATGTCATTTCTTTTCTTGTGGATCTCTGATTGTAGTAGAGCATCTTAATTCCTAGACGACTTAAGATAGAGCTGAAGAGGAGGAGCCAAAACATTCTTTCAGATTTAATATTATTCTATATTCTAGATTTGACAATTTTTAAATTAATCTTTTTATTTTACTGACAGAGTACTGAGAAAATAACGTCAACTGCTTCAGAACCTTTTTTTTTTTTTTCAAAGTTTGTAAATAAACATATAAAAAAAAAAGTGACGAAGATATAATTTGACGGACGCAATAATACCTGAATCGATGTGATGATTAGACTTCTGGAGGAAAAATAATGTTTCTACCTAACCCCAAAGCTTTGATTGTTTTTTATCAAAAGGAAAAAAGAAAAGAAGAAAAACACACACACAAATGAAGAAGATTCATTTTCATTCCGGCAAAGTTTTGCTCACCTTTTATGCAAACTCTCGTCGATGTTGAATATAAAAATAGTTTAACCAACAAAAAGGACTAGTTAAAGTTCACATAAGTAAAATCAACTAAAACCACAAATAACAGTACATTAGTAGCATAGCCTCCATTCATCCTCTAGTCCAACATTCTCAAAATAAGAAAAAAAAAAAGAAGTTCACCATTCTCTTGCTCTCTAAGTTTACATAATCATATTATATTAGTCTTTTAAATACCCAATATAGAACAGAAAACAAGGAGTCATTTGATACACTTATTCTCCTTTTAAATACCCATAAGTAACGGGATACAAGGAGTCATTTGTCGCATATCAAGACAACCCGGTCTAATTTGGGGAAAGAAAATGAGCCCGGGCAAGATGATATTCTTTCCCAGCAATCCAAACACCGGTTTGTGACCATGATATGTTTTCCCATTCCAGGTTCTCCTCCAAAACCTGCACATAGCATCCCAAAGGGGATAGTAATTAGCAAAACAATTTCAGTAACATTTGCCCTTTAAATATTTTCTACCCCTATTCGACTTGATAACACAAACACAGTGTCAACACTGCAGAATATTCACCCACCCCCACAACTCTCAAAAACCCATTTAGGAAAATTCTAACCCAGACTCGATTTGGCCATGTCCAAACCCATCCAACCACAAAGCAAGTGTATCTGAACATGCCCTTTGACTCCAATCACCACGTGTACACTTAATGCGTGAATGGTCTACACTAGAATACCCCCTAGTTTACATCATCTGCCCTGGTAAGCAATCCAAGCAGTTATTGTTACAAGTGAAAAACACACCCTTAGAAATCAAAGAACTACCAATATATATGCTTAAAGTACTACACTTTAAAACCCAACCAGGATTCTTGACGAGAAATAACAAAAATCAATTACCCCTTTCATAATCTTTCAGGAGTTGAATGCTGAACAAGATAAAAAGAAACGTGTATTCACATAGAAACAGGCAGGGTAAAATTACCTCAACATGTTCAGGAGGCAGTGGAATACCAAAACTCAGCATAAGTTTTTGAGGAATGGGTCTCTTACAGCGAGACCAACGGAATATATCCACCACAGTGCTTTCACCATCCACGCCATTTCTTTCACCATTATTAATGTTCAAGTTGTTAACTTGAGTTCTTAGAGTTTCTACACCGGACACATGAGGTGCTGCTGCAGCCTTGACTACTTTCTCCCCATTAAAGCAAAGCTCATACCTGTAGATACCTCAATTAATAAGATGTAGAAAAAGAGGAAAGCAAATGGTTTATGCTTTTCATGTTTATTACCTAACCGAACAATAGAAGAACATAGCAGAATTGATAACACGTAACATAATACCAGGACAACACAATTGTATTCAACCACCAATTGAAACTACTAAGGAGGTGTTTGCTAGCCTTGTAATGATTAATGTCAGATCGGGTCCAGGGCAGATTTTAATATATTATGGGCTAATTATTCTGGCTTTTGGTAGAAAAAGTCCACTGGTATAAGGCCCAATTAGCTTTCATCAGACTCAAGGCAAATCTGAAGCAGATTAGTATTCTGCTGGGGCTTGGGCTGATCCTAATCAGCCATTAGCGGCCGGGCAGCCTGATTCTAATAGGTTGACCCGTAATTTGCTATGGCCTACATAATGAAAGATTAGACTAGAGTGACTTCAATCATGCTAAATCCACCATTATATGTGGTTGCAAACATCTCCTAAGATTATTTTTGGATATAAAGGCGACATGCAAATATTCAATACCCATATCGTGGTGCCATTAAAACATAAATGACAATAGTTTTACAACATTCGAGGATTAGTAAAGAAAATTGACAACAGAATTGGTTAAATTTACATGGCAAGAAATTGGAGAAGGGAAAGCCAACATTCAGTAAGAATTTGTATTGTTAACAGGCCAAATATTTCCTCGCCCTCAAAACAATGCATACAAGGTAGTTTAACAGATAGATAGATACAACAAATTATCAGCAAGGAGCTGTAGACAGTAAGTTATTGAATAGGGACCCACTTCAACATCGCATACCTATTCTAATACTGTATATATATATATATACATATACACACACACACACATATATATATAAATATTATATTACTTAAGCATTTTCAACGCATAATGATATTTGGTATGAAAAATATGATGCAGAGTATAGAATTAAATATAGCGCAAGATTGGCAACCAGGTGGAAGACTACAGCCAACAAAACTAGTATCACCAGAAAATGCTTAAGACTGTAAGAGGATTTTCCAGGGAGTGTCTTCTTAGAAGACTTTACTTGATTCTTTACAAATGCTTGATAACACGCAATGAGAAGAAACTAGCATACTAATAAATACATAGAAAATTAAATGGTATAATCAGCATTAGATATACATACATATACATATATATATATATATATATAGATATAGATATAGATATAGATATAGATATAGATATACATACATTAAAAAATAAAAATAAAAAACTCTACAAATCACTTTAAACAAGCACAAAAACAAAATTGTAGGAGACTAGAAAATTCCAGTAAGAGACTCACTTTTAAAATCAACTTCCATATTATTCAGGATGTCCTACTCTACAAGTGCTTGTCTTTGTGCACACACAGAGAGAGAGAGAGAGAGAGAGAGAGAGATTCTCTTAAATTTGAAAAAGAACAATATTCTCATAGCCAAGTTATGATTTTCCATTTATTATTATTAATTGAACAGTTGTTTTAATCTTTATTCATTCGTTTCGATAGATATTATTAAAGTATACACATATATAAGGATCCAATGCAGTAAGTCAACATAATATAATCCAATTCATGACATAGCTCAGTTCCTATTTATAGATAAAATCCCGTATTATAGAGAAATCAAGGAAACAAGGGCATATAGCTGTCCAGTTGAGACCAAAGATTGCCACAACTATTTTATCATAAACAATGTCAAAAAACCAGTAACAATAAAATCTTTCTAGAAAACAAAATCACTTAATTTGAAATTTAACTCTAGCATGTTACCTGCGGGAATGAGTTTCCACATACAGAACTTCTCCCTTCTTCAAACGTGAAGATGTAAACAGTGGCTTTTTCAGACCTTTGTCAGCAATGGCACTTATGCTGTATTTAAGCCTAGAAACAGCCCAGAAATTCAAAAACAAAACATCAAAGGAAAAGTATGAAACAAGAGATGATAATATATTAGTTAAATGGAAAAGGTAATCCCTTAGCAGTAAACTACTAATATAGGCCAGAAAAGTCCTGAACCACCACAGATTCCTTCAATTTAGTTTTTTTGCAGGTGAATTATGAATTTGCTACGGCACAAAAAGAATATGGGCGATACCATAAGATTGACATAGGGGTCAGGAGCAAGGTAAAAGAAAAGATTTCATCCCATTTCTGCTTGCGAAGAACAAAGTAAAAGTAACCTTTCAATCCCACCCAGACTCATATTCAATACTATCTAATAAGAAAGATTGTTACATTTTTAGTTTTTTCTTGACAGCAAGTTGCAATTTATGGTTCTAAATTCATGAGTTTTATTTACCAGCTTTATTTTGGTGACTTTGCATGTCATTTTATAACTAGTAAAGGGACATCAGAATCTTGCCCTTTAGTTAAAGCTATTTACTTTAATATTTAAATTGTAAAAGTGTAGCAATTCCAAGACGTTTTAATGCCGCCAAACAAATAAATGAGATACTTGCAAGCAAAGTTTCTCACGCCATTCAAGGAGAAATTTCCGAGAAACTCAAATTTTATGTTTTATTTTCTCTTTCCCAATTTGGGACAAACGGATCCTTTGAAATGCGTTCCGTCATTCAAACAGGAGCATACACCAATATTATTGGTAATATTTAGTAGCACACTACATAGAAATGATTTTTAAGTGCATAAGTTGCAGTAAAATTTTGTCTATTCATACTAATTTTCAAATTCTCTAAGAAGTTACTGGAAAACACCATTAGTTACTTTTTCACAGCATCCTATAAAACATTAAGTATGTATGAGACTAAGTGTGTATGCAGTTTTCGAGCAACATGCAAATAAAACTGAAATACAAATCTGGGATGTGAAAAGACAACTAATTCCTACAATCAATAAAGCCATAAAGTTTACTTTGCAGGGTAAACCTTTGTGTTATGTCTCCAGTAAATGTGAAACGTGTGATTAATCATAACCAACATCTTCTCCTACAGTCAACTACAGGATTTATAATGAATCTTATGTTTAATTAGGTCATAGTCTAACAAAATTAACAATGCCCATGGTCAAATTGCATACACACTACAGCCTTACAACAGGCTAGGATAGATGAAAAGCATTTTCTGGATATACTGTTAATACATATTAACTATGGTAAATGAATATTGTGAGTTATTACTCTGAAATATTCAAGTACATACCAAGGCTCCATGCAGAGGTTGAACTGGATTGTTACTTCACGCACGAACCTTTGTTGACGTAGTGCATTCTAGAGAATGAGGGAGGAGGAGAAGGGGGCATGTTAGATGAAGCACATTTACTCAATTAAGGGGTGATAGGAAATTTATCATCAAATAAAGAAACTAAATAAAGCCACAAAGGTGTCCGCTAATAAACACAAGATACTATAGCAAGCCTTGTGTTTGTGTGCATAAACATGCAAAAGTAAAACTCAGCATCATGAGGCAAATACCGAAGCTGCAGCCCTTGTCGTCATTGTGCGCTCCACAGCCACTGGAGCTAAAGTAGGCTCCATAGTTGAAGAATGAGTAAGACAAGGTTCAATATCAATAATCCCACCTCCTTTCTGGCATGTGTACAAATATCATAAATGTTACATAAATAACAGACAGATAATAGTATTCAAAACATATTAATAGGAAGAAACAAAGACCATGGCACATAAAAGAGATGATGGCTATGGCCAACGACAAGTAACTGAGCAAAAGTAAACACACGATATCCTCCAATAAAAATAAGCAGGAAGTGACACCTTTCGTGTTCAACTTTCTAGTTCTGATAATTAAACAGATATAAGAAAGCAGCATGGTGGTTGAGGTGAGCTCGTATGTTCAGGGAGGGGGTTGTTGAAGTGGCAGAGAGTACTTAAAATACATTGCTAACCTTCACAATGGAACAGCGTTCAACACGATAACTGCATCCAATAGCAGCACCCCATGCACGGGAACGTACGTTGTTCCTCAGTGTAGAAATGTAACCTAAAGTATTTAAAGGTAGAGTCTCAAATTAATTTCTGGTAATTTCCATATTATGATGTAATGCTTTCACATGACAAAGTTAAGATACATCAGGAGCATTGTTGCGTGGGCTGAAAGTGCAAAATCAAACATCATTGAAAATAAGGCGCACAAAACAAGACATGGCTACAAAACTGAAAGAGATACATCATTTTTCTGAATAAAATAAGAAATGGCTACAAAACTATAGAAAGAGCACAAGACAAAGAATGCACAAGATGTATCCCATACTTCTGAGTGTCCAGCATATGATAATTTGCGATAAAATTTACAAAAGGTATAGATATATTTTAACATATATATAAATATCTAATATTGATATACATATATACATATGTATAAACATTTGGAGAGAGTATTCATTTTCACAATAACAGTTGACTCATCTGAAATAAACCGATAAAACTAATATGAACAAATATTATGACGGCATAATTTTCAACCTAATGTATAAAAGAGCAGGAATATACTAAAATTGAGGTGTAGATAAATCATTACATGCATACACTCTCAAAACAAAAACACATACACATGCTAGGGATCAAACTTATCTAAAGACTAAAGAGTTAACACATGAAACTATAGGAGCCTCGGGATAAACATCCTAATGTCATGAGGCAGAAACGTGTTTAGAAGCATTAAGTATTTCTTTAAACAATATTTTTTCAGACATACAATCTTGAGGTGGCAACACTCTGACAGTAGCACGTAACTCCTGAGTTGCAGATGGTGGAGGAGAAGCAGTTGGGCGACAATAGCCTGTATGCATAAGAACTAAACAGCAGTGCACTACATTAGTCAATGTGTATCAAAAGATTATAGTTTAATTAGTCAATAAACCTGCACTGCAATATTAAGTTATTAACACACCACATACCAGCCACCAAATCAGAGTCAACAGTGTATATATCTGTTCCCCAAAGTTGCCCGCCTCTCACCTGCAAAGGAAACACTTCAGGAACTCAAAACAATGATACGAGAGGTATAAAATATGAAGGTCAGATACATGAATAACATCTGGAAAGATAGAGGTAGAGATTGAGGAAAATGTAAGACCACTATCTTCATTAATCAACATATGATATTAAGATGTAGATCATATTGATGCTAAATTTAAAATTCTCAAACAGAGACACACAAGCACAGAAGGTGGAAGACAATGAAAGGCTAGAAAATGCTTAGAAGTTCATCATATTGCCATATGCAGATATGAAATCTACATAGAACACTAATTTCTATCCTCCAAATTTGAGCCTCACATGCAAGTACCATCAGATTTATAAACAAATAAATTTAAACAATATAATACGCATTGAGCTATGCATGCAACATAAATTTCCAGGACCATACTTGCCATTAATTTCTTTGCTGGAGTTGACAATCCTTTAGATACTCACATTTCTCCATTTTTTTTCTTCATACAGATATCAATACAAACATGTTTACGATTAACTGACAGATGGCAGCAGTATTGCTACATTTACACCTACCTCCAAACCATATACTAACACATATACAAAACATGAATTAACAGAAACATATACACCTGCAATAAATTGATTAAAAAGATCAGAGTAAATGGTTGAAACATCAAATTTATTCAACAGAGGTTTAACAAGTTAATTTCTAGAAAACCTTCAGACTGGGTTTAATAATAAACTTTGGGATTCTCTTACTTCACGAGGATATATCTTTTTACTTAATCAACTCCATTGCCTTAGCACCTTAGCACAAAGGCTTGTTACGCTTGTATATCAAACATGTAACCTTGACCAGGCTCCTCCCCATTATCTCAACCCAACAATTCCACAAAAAAAGCAATGCAATTTCCCATATTAGAACTAGACGCAAAACTGAAACGAAAGCAACCAAAGCCAGAAAGTCCAACCATAATGGGTGGTGAGGGCACTTCAATACTGTGACCGAATACACACTGGGAAGAAAACATTAAAATATTTGGAAATCATAATTGTTGAAGATATAACTATGGTCTTCAGTTCAATAACCAAGAAATGCTAGCCCTATAGTGCACACTTCGTGAGTCACTAGAACAGTAACAGTAATAAGCAAAATCAGATGCAAGAGTTGAAACACTAATTATAAGAACTCTGTCAGAGAGAGAAGGGGGGGGGGGGGGGGGATACTTAAGACTGAAATAGAAATAGCCAAAATAAACAACTATCTTACTTGACGATTAGTAGCAGTAACATGTTCAGCAGGTATCCGGATTTCTAAAGTAGGCCCATCATGAGAGCTTTCACGTGCTTTATCAGCTTGTGATAATTCATATTCCTTCCACAATTTTATGAGTTCTTGCATGCACTCACCAATTTTGTATACAACACAAGACACATCAGCCTTGCCTGCGGAGACACACACAGAATTCATGAACAGTATTATCATATAAAGGAAGATTTGGTACCCAAACACCAGGTAGTTTTTCCAAGATTGGGAAGTCATGCCTTGTATTTTCATTCAGTATAATGCCATCGCCCAAACTAAGAAACAGTTAAACCTAGAATGTAACTTCCAACCTCACAAACAGTACTTCAATTGAAAGGAAAATAATTTTGAGTCGTTACTAGAAAGGAAACATGGCAGCAAATAACTGGGTCTAGATGTGATCTGGAAAAAAAATCAAAGCAGCCAAGTAATAGAGTGTTTGTGATACTCGAGTGAAAGGTTGTGGTGCAGTTAACATGAGAATTTTACTTTCCCTAAACCCGTTGGAGGTCCTCTGTTTGTTAACATGTTAACGGAAACTCCTCCACTCACAAAGTTCAGCAAATCTACATGCCAGCACCTTTAGCCAGACAAGGGAAAACCAAATGTGACACCGAGCATTCAGTTTTATAAAATTGTTAAGGGTAATGTTTTGCCGAATGACTGATTCTACATTGAAACGGCTGCCATAACAGACATTCAGTGGAACTATTGAGAGAAGAATAGCACCATATGACATCTAACCAAGTGACTTGTTACCGCTCAACAACATGCAAATGCGATTTTGTTAAACATTATTTATAAAGGAAGTCTGAACTCAAAATATCCAATGAAATGGCATGCAAAGATTGAGAGTAAGTAGATAGATGACATGAGTAAAACTGGGAAAGCTCACAAACACATACACGAAGTAACTGCTTCACGAGTAAAAGTACTCTAATCAAACCACTCAAAATGATAAACCAAATGTAAACAAAAAAAGATCTAAATTGAAAAACATGGACATGGTAGAAGACCCATAACAAAGAGAGGAGTATTAAACAACAATGACATGTGAGTATGGTAAAAAAAGGGGGGCTCTCAACAAATAGAGCCACATCATTTTGTTCAAATTTCTAACCAATTTTCATAATTTACCATCCCCACATACTCCACATAATTCAAAAGCAGATAAAGTACTTGTTTCTTAGAGTTCAACAAACCAACTTTATGACGAAATAACAAATATTGATGATAAAAACTAGGAAGTTTAACAGAAAGTTCTCCACCAAGTCAAGTATTATAGTCGAAGTGAAATTTAACATAGCAGATTCATGAATATGACAGCCACATTTTAAATTGCAAAAAAATTATTTATGGCAGCAACAATATGTTCAGTAAAACAGAGTTCATTGTTACGCAAATCTGGGGGGATGTTGAATGAAAGAACTTCATCTCTCGTAAAAGAAACCAATTTGCTGCTTGACAAAGAAATATGGCAGCTTACCTTGTGACCTGCAAAAATTAATGACACATGATTAGGCACATCTTTTCCACCAAACTTGAGTATTACATAACATGATTCAACTTTACATACAAGAGATGGACAAAAAAAAAACTGAGAAGAAAAATGTGAAATAGAAAGGGTTCAAAAATATAAATAATTATCTAGGTTAAAGCATCGATAAGTCAACTGTATGGAAGAATCAAGAGATCTAGAATAAAATGCAAGGAAGCCGAGGATTAAGAGAATGAGACAAGACAACTAACTAGTCTGCACTCCATTTGAGGTAGGGATGCAAGATCTAAAAATTATTAAGCATTGCTTCTCCAACAATGATTACACATTTATCACCAGATTTCAAACGTTAATTGTATAGCTATTAACTCTGATGCCTAAACTACAAACAAACAGAAAAATAAAGAAACACATCGTATGAAATCAGCTTGTCATAGACGTCTATTTCGCTATAAATAAGACTAACGGAAGGTGCTGGGAGGAAGGGTTGCTTCGAGAGAGGGAAGAGACGTTCATAGTAAAATATGACATTTTCCTGTTGGTCTCATAAACATATTCACAAAATCATATTTACTTATTCATTACATATTTACTCTCATGAAATTGTGACAAATTTCATTAAATAGTTGTTAAAAGCGTGTAACATAGCCCTAAGGGCAGAAAGCGCGTGCCTTTATTGCGCTTAACATGCTTTTTTGCCTGGGTGCACAATAAAGCGCATTATCTTTATATAACACACAATACATTACAGAGATCCAATTAATGTGAAGAACTTTATGTGCCTTGACATGTTTCAGCTGAGCGAAACTGAAGTTCAAAGAAGTTATGGTCACTCAATGAACTAGGGATTTTCCATCACCTCTTCTCTTGTTCTAAAAAGGTGAATTGTTACTCTTTTTACCTTTCAGTTTTTCAATGTGCACAAACTTTCACTCCACACACCTAACTTGTAAAAAAGATTCCTCCAGTCCTAATTTCCGTATGTAGAAAGAATAATAAATTCAACCTATTCAAAATAATAAAAAAATATGTATAAAACTTATTAGCTTGTGGAAGATCCCAAAGCTCCTCGCTAGACCCAATTAAAGCACGTTTATAACAATATAAATTCACAATAAATGGTAAATATTTTCCTTTAAAGACTTTATAATTACCATTGACATTCTTCTTATCTTATGATGAGCTCATAGGAAAAGATTATGTACATAGGTTCATTTCCATGGTGTTAACTACTTAACTTCCAAGAAGTCAAGAACGGAAGAACACCACAAGTATTAAGAACCCATTTGCATCAAAGTTATCAATGTGCTTTGACTAGTGGAGGAATCTAGCCGTAAAACCTGTCGGCAATATTTAATGAAACATTAGAAATCAAAGAGGACTTGTTTTTTCTTTCAGTTAACGAATCAGAACATGCGAATACCATATTCCTCAATCCCCTGTTTGAATTCTGCCACATAATCTTATATACAAACCTACCTTAAAAAGCTATTCATGGAGTGAAGTATTGTTACTAAGAAAGGCTGAAATGCTTCTTGAATATGACCAAATCCCATCATGAAACTCTACTTTATGCCAAAATTGATCCTCGTGCAAAAACAATATTAATCACTATGAAAAGTAACTGACACAATAATTTTAATGGAATTCTTATGAATAATTATATTTTTTTACTTGCCTTTCTACTATCCGTTAAATCAAATTATATCTTAATGCTCACGTGGAATATGATCTTAAAAGGTTAAAATGTAAATGACATAACTCCTTAACTTTAAGGTACAAAGTTCAAGCATTCAAATAGTGGGAAACCGACTACTTCCCACAGCTTGAAAATCCTTTTTCAGAAAGATTCATCTGCTTTAATCTCTAAGACGCAGCATGATTTGTTTGGTTTAACCAAGGGAACTAAACAAGCAGCCAACAAGATCATTGATTTGTTTAAACTATAAAAACTGGGAAGTCTTAACATGCTTCCTTCGAAGTGCATGTTATTTTCCTACCGATTTTGGTTGCAAGCCATGTGCTACTCCAAGTTTTTCATCATGTTGATTCCTAGGTGTATTACTTCTTCCCTTATGACGTATGTTGATACTAGCGAAGTAGGATTGACCCATAATATGGAACTTATAGGTGTAACCTCTCGCTCAAATAACAAAATTTGAAATGAGGCTAAGTTAATAGAGGATACACGACCGAAGGAATTGTTCTTTCCAAATTTCAACTTCAACAAGAACATTTTCCCAAAACACGTATATCTCATAAATGAAAAAAAGAAAGAAAAAAAAACTGCACCATCTACATTGTTGAACAACATATGCAACCCATAATAGTTAAGAACCTAAACAACGTAATATAATAATTTCCTTTCAAAAAAATAATCCAAGAGTCTTCTAATATAACAATAATAACCAATAGAGGTTTACCATCTAATGTCAGCTCTCCCCTCCCAACTCCTAATATTTATAGTCCATAAATATTTTTGTTCATGTTTAAATAAACAAGAAATTACATTTGGTCTGGTATGCCACTAAATCATGCATCGCAAAGTTAAATAAGGGAAAAGTTGATAAATAGCCTTTATTTATACAGCTCTGAGTTATTTCCATCAAATATTTAATGCATGAGAGATAATGTTAATTGATTTTTCAAGATTCTAAACGAAAATATTGTGTTTGGTTGCCGGGAAAGTGTGGGAAAGTATCGCAAAGTTGGCTATTCTTTCAAAGTGTTTGGACTGCAGGAAAACTAATAAGCAACTTCTCTTCATCTTCCTAATCGAAAGTTTTCCCTGCTAAACCCATCCCACGGTTTTGGTAGGAAAATCACAAGAAAATCTCAAGAATTGCCGTCTAACCTCCCACAACCTGACAGAAGAATGAGATAATTGAAGAGGGAGTTCGACATCTGTTCATGACTACAACAATAACTACTTAGATTTACCCTAATTTATAGTTAGTTTTTATTTTGTTGCGAAACTCAATTTTTTTTCACAAAACTATTTTTATATACACAACACTACTTCAAACTTTCAATGTTAACAAAAACTAGTAAAAGTTCCAAACATAACAGACATTGTTAAGGAATGACTTACTGACAATTTTAACATTGTTATAGTTTTTGTATAAGAAATTAGTTATTGTGAACTTTCTTGACAATCAAACATGTATAAGTAAAGTGACCTTCTTTTCCAAAAAACAAGCATGTGTCAAGAATCATTATTTGTCGTTCTCTTTTTCCTATACTTTCTTTTCCTTTTCCCAGTAACCAATCAAGCTATTTAGTATTTCCATCCCTCAAGGTAGTAATGGTTAAAGTCGAAAAGTGAAAAAATTAATAATTCGAAACAGACTCAAAATTTCGTGATGGAAGGGAAATGTAGAGAAAGGGAAAGACAATCAGTTTACCTACCCTCTTGTGCACACGATTTACTTACTCTGCCATCAATAGATTAACCAAAGTAGTATCACTAACTCGCGCATTATACAAGTATAAATAATATTATAGATCTGCTGCTTCATTCTTCCTCTTCAGCCAGCAAGTGACGCTTCACCCCTCTATCTTCCGCGTCTGCTACTGACTGTTCCCAAGTTTTCTCCTTTTTCCTCTTTTTGTGGCGAGAGTGTGATGATGAGTCGTTCAACTTAAGGGAAAGGTAATTGATCATATATATGACATATCCTCTATATTTTCAGCAGGGGGTTTAATGCCAATAAATGAATGAACTCATGTCTCTTGTGACAAAGCATGTAGGTAACAGAATTTACAAAACACCGTAGCAGTCTTCAGCACAGCGCCATAATAGATTTATTGAATTCAGAGAGAGAAAAAAACTGAGTAATTCACTTTTTTCTCTTTTTTAGGGAACAGTACAGAATGCCCAAAACCCCATCGATACTATTAACTGAAAACTAGGAAAGTCAGCAATCAACAGCATACTATAATATGCATTAAAATACACAAGTTGATAGGTGTCTTCTACTTCATGTACATCTTGTGTTCAAAATTTGAACTCCATGTCAGATGGATGAAACCAATAAAATAGTGATTTCTTGCTAGTATGCTTTTGGCATCATAGCATCCACATGTTTCTAGAACAAGAGCTTCAAATATAAGAACATGTGACAGATCACAACTATCCTTTTCTATAGCAAGTTAGGAGGTTATATGGACAAATAGAGATTGGAACTAAAATGCACAACCCATCTCCAAGTAAGAATGTAAAAGGCAGGAAATTTTTCATCACAGTGTATCAAGCACACTCTCAACTCATCACTAAATAAAATAGAAAGTCATACCCTTCGTTGTCATTTGCACGGGGCCTAAAACGCTGGTCACGGTTCCCAGTTTGAGGACTGCCCCTTGGGCGGAGCATCCTCTTTCGCTGCTGAACACCAGAATTAAAACCTTCTCTTTCCCTTTCTGTACCTCCTTCAACATCCATAGCACACTCCTCTGAGTCTTTTTCATGATACCTACTGCGTTTATCCGGTAACTCTGATTCTAAATCTCCATCCCTTTCCTTTTTCTTGTCTTTTCCTTCCCTATCAACAGTTTTCAATGTATCATTATCTTTCTTCATAGGTTCTATAGTTAAACTTTCCTGTTCCACAGATTTACCAGGAATGTCAAACAATTCTTTCTCATTGTAGGACGTCTCCTTGTCAGATCCATTCCATGATTCCCTCTTGACATGATCCTTTTCCTTTTCATTTAGTTTTTCCTTATCTTTCAGTGGATCTTTCTTTTCAATCCCCCACCTTTCAGACTCTCTTTCTTCCCTCACGACTTCTTTGTTCTCTACACTGCTAGTACCCAGTTGAAAGTTGGCCCGTCGATCGCTTCTTTCTTTATCCCTTTCACCCCAATCCCGGTGCTTCACTTCTTTCCTCTTTCTATCTTTTTCTTTGAATTTATCATCCACTTTCATATCAACCTTATTCTCCCCAACTGCTTCACGAGCTTCAGCATAGTCTCTTTCGCCAATATGTAAGCTTTCCTTTGCAGCTCCAGTGGGACCGTGCAGGTTAGTACGCGATGAATGCCAGGTTTCTGCATTTCCTCCGGGGGCATCAGGATATTGTTTCACACGGTGTTGTTCTTTCACTTCTTTCCAATTCAATTGGCTATTAGATCCATTGTAACCTTCCTTATCCAACTTAATGTCCCCCCTGTGTTCGGAATAAGTATCTCTATCATTTTTCGCATCTTTACCATCATCTCCTCGGCTAATATCGTATTTAGCATTGTGCAGCAACTCCCTGGAATCAAACTTTGTATCACGATTCTCAACCTTAATCTCTTTGGTACTATCTTTTGAATCCCTGAAGTCCATCCTGCTATCTGAACCAGCATGATCAGAGTGCGTATCATTTGAAGTTGACACCCTGAACAACATATTTGGAAGCAAGGGTGCTCTCCTATCTGCATCACGCGGCTCATTACGTGGTGCAGTCTTCAGCATTCGACCATCCTGGGCCATATCATAGGAAGCATGGTAGTCATGCCTTGTCGATGTCAACACCTTTCCACTAACCCCAGAATATGTTCCCTGGTCATCATGTGGGTACTTTGGAGAGGGATGAATGTGATTGCCACTGCCATTGCCACCATCTTCATGTGACCTTCTGTTAGGAGTAGAACTCATTTCTCTATAAATTTAATTGGCCTAGGATAAAATATAGTAAAAAAAAAAAAGTTAGATTATAATAGAGCCTGAACACAAGAAAGTAAGTACTGTATAAAGATCATACTTCAAAATGTTTAATTCCTATATTATTTACTAGCTGAGACATGTATCTACCTGAACCAAAAAGATTTATACTTCCAAAATAAGTGAAATAAATCACTAATTCAGATGGAACATAAGTGAGAATACAGAAAGCAAGCAACGGAAGGAAAAAAAATGAAGAAGAAAAATCCTTTCAGCAAGAATCCAATTAAATGGAGCCAGATAAAAAGATAAGGACCCATATTTTACTTATCTTGATCCATGTAAGTACGTGACCTTTTATAAATACTCGATGCTTTGCTAGTTTTTTATATAAAAAAAATTACATAATCGTGAGCAGAGCGATTGAAAGAATTCTTTTTTCAATTACCAGAGTTCTTTTTTTTTTTTTTTTTTTTTTTTTTGATAATTAAATTACCAGAGTTCGGAGCAAAATGTTCATTTTTAAAACCCTTCTACAACATTTTCCAACATACAAAAAAAAAATGCAAAAAGACGCCGTATGAGACTCTTGAAAATTAATTCGGGGAAAATAAAATTCAAAAATCAAGAATGCATGTCAAATTAAACTGCTACAATACATGATTCGAAATCAGTAGAAAGTTGCTGCATGCAAGAGAAGTAGAAAGAGAAACTCCAAATGTTAACTCATAAAAACACCAATTAATATACAAAATTCAAAATTGCGATCATTTCGATACATTCGAGAATTAGCCCCAAAAACTCGAGTTACGGAATAGAAATACTGCAATTGAAAAGGAACAAGACCAAAATTGATAGGCATTACTTTTACCTCTTCTAATTTTGATTTCTTACACCTCAGTTTCTGGTTTAAGAACCCTAATGAGAATTGTGAGTGATGAGTACTGATTTTGATTTTGATTTTGATTTTGATTTTGATTTGGGTAATATGACAGACTGACTCGTGAAAAGCAAATTTGTTTCTCCTGGGCATTTAAGTACCGACTTTATACGCTTACGTCATATATGGGATATGAACAAACAAATAAAGCTAGGGCACGTTTGTTTAAAAAATTTGGATAATTTAGGAAATGTCAAATTACAAAAAATTTCTCACATATAAGATATTATAAAATTTTATCTTAGGTTTGTGACCGTCTTCATTACCCCTGAAAATTTTCAGTTTTGCTCCTAAGTGATTATTTATAATGTTTATAATATTTTATAAAATATTAAAACTTGAGTATTAATTATAATATTTCATAAATTATAAAATTGATAATTACGTATCTACCACATAAACTAGATAAAATTTCACATATTCAATAAATATTAAAAAAATATTTTTACATATTTATTAACAACTTAACTTCTATAATAACAAATTATAGAATTTTAATAAAAATATTTTATAAATATAAAAATTTATTCACACATTATAATTAAATAAATTAAACTTTGTATTGTATTGACAAATTTGATTGAATTTTGACATATAAACATAAAAAGAATATTGAAAAAATACTTGTATTTAATTGAATGTGTAAGTATAAAAAAATTAGTATTAATATTAAATTTAATTTAAATTAAATAAACGTGTAAATAAAAATGTATATTTATGACATATTATTAGTGGAATTCTTAAAAACAAAATTAATACGTAAATCATATTTATTTTTTAAATATTTATCGAAACTTATGTGCAAGTATATAATTTTATCAAGTTTTTGTGATAAATATTTAATTTGTAGTTTTATACTTTATGCAAAATTACAATTAATACTTACATTTTAAAACTTTATAAGATATTAAAAACACTACAAATAATCCCTTATGGTAAATTAGAACTTTTCAGGGATAATGACTAATTGTAAGATGATGATTTTTGTAATACTCAGTATGTGAGGAACATTATTTTAAGTTAACCTTACATCAAGAGATATCCATAATTTATCTTATTTATAATTTTCTTGAATTTAAAAAATGAATAATTAGTGGTACATACATTTCCACTAAAGTTTAATGGAATTACAAAAATATTTCTCGTGATTGATTTCAGTATTTACAAAGATTTTCACAATCGATATTTTTTGTTTCTTGCTTGAATATCACAATAAAAAATGTTAACCTTTCAAAATGATAAATAATGTCCTTAATTGGTCAACCAGTTTTAATGGTCAATTGTATCCAAGCCTATAAATACGTTAATTTATATCTATAATTGGAAATAATTTTATTGGAAAATCTAAATAAATATTTATTTATTATGAAATAATTTATAATAGGTATTTTATAGGTTAGTTTTCAATTCTTAAACTCTCTTTTTCAGTTTCTTATCCTAGCGCTTTTGGTCCATGTACTGTTTTATGCTTATGCCGTTTACTCTTAATAAATGAGTTAGTCCCCTTTTTTAAAAGCTGCTTATTTTTGGTATATATATGCTGCTTATTTTTGGAATATATATGTTTACCTGATTAGGTTGACAATCAAAACTTAATGGAGCGCAAGGTGGTTTGTCTTACAAGTGAAGATGTAGTCAAGGCTAATTTCAGGTAGTGGATTTTTTCTTTTTTTAAACTAATTTTTTAAATCCAATTAGAATAAGGTTGGTACAAAATTTCAGGTATTGATTCAGTAGATACATCTTTTTTTAACTATTTATTCTTACATTAACACAAATGTATTTCTTTTAGATTTCGCGTTCGTCTCACAGTAGCAGATGGCAGTGGAACTATGAACTTGAAGTTAGACGATGACCAAGCAAAATATATATTTCGCAATGAAGTTGTATATCTTAAAAAACTACAAGACCAAGTATAAATATAATTTTGATATTAGTTTTAAATTTAACACTAATCATAATGCTACTACTCTGACTTAAATACATGTACTACTCAACAAAATGGCATCAAAATATTAAGGGAGAGAGTCTTTTCATTACTACATCGTGCATTTACTTTTATCATCCCAGTGCCACTAAAGTTTGTAAGGCCACATATCTGTGCGGTGAAATTTGTTTTGACTGTTGACTGGTCTGAAGAATGCTCGCATCTTTCAAAGATGACCTATTTTAGGCTAAAAAAAGTAAGTCATAATATCCAAAAAATGCTTATATTGAGAATAAGTAAATTATTACATGCATAAAGCGGTTATATTAAACTATTATTAACATAGCTTTTGCTCATTATGCAGGTATTAGTTTAACATCGATGGTGTGTAAATATTTCTATGTAACTTAGATGTCTAGACTCTAGAGTGATATATTTTTAAAGAATATAACTCCATCCTCTATTCTTTTTTGTTAATATTTAATAATTTATTTTTCTTTGTATATAAATATTGTTATTTCATTTTATATATTTTAACCATGTTGTATAATAAATATTTCTAATATGTTAAACAAGGTACTTAACATATATATTTTTAAAATTCCCGTGCATAGCACGGGACGTATACTAGTTTTATATATATCAGAGAGTGTATTAGTAAGATAAAGTATGGAACATTGAATCAGGGGCCTACTCTTCGTCGTCGTGGTGGTGGGTGTTGTTTGGGGGTGGGGGGGGTATTATGTTATTAATAATATGTACAAATATTATATAATTTAAAAGATAAATAATATATCTAAACAATATAGTCCCGTTAAATGACATAGCCCATTTAAGAATAAATAATTATATGGCCCATTTAAGAACAAAATAACAAGTTTTCAATTATTTACGTCTAATTGTAAATTGCACATTTTCATCTTTGAATTATTTTTATTTTTTTAATAACACAGGTGTACAAACTTACACTAGACTAATTTTGGACCCTCAGAACCCTTGCTCTAAAGACTTATATCTTTGAATTATATGTGCCCATTGTTAACTGCTTCAATCTTGTGCATCTTTTTTAAAGGCAAATCATAATATATTCCAATTTTATTGGTTAGTGACTTAGCATAATAATTTAATCATAATTTTCTTTAGTTTATTATTGTCAGATATTTATTACACTTCATTGATGTTTAAATTTATTCATTTATAGAATATATATAAAAAAAAAAAAAATTTATTCAAAAGCAGTGGGTGTTTATAAATGTGTAAAAAAAAAAGCTTTAATTATTATAAAGATGTCACCTTGAAGAAGCAATAGAAAGAGTAACTCCTTAGCTGCTTCTTGGCAACCTATTTTTACTCGCTTTTCAGTTGAAGAAGTAATAGCAGAAACACCTACTTGCAAACACTATCAAAATGCTTTAAGCAGAAAAAAAAAAAAAAAAAAAAAAAAAAAAAAAAAGCAAAACAATACTTTTTAAAAGCATTTGCAAACACCCCTTAAATTATTTTTGTTTTTGTGGGTTTATGTGAAATGAAATAGTTTGAATATCAAAATAAAGAAATTCCACAATAGTTAATCCCACCCCTCCAATACTTGATCCGCCCCTGCATGGAATATTTTTATAATTTCACTAAATTTCAAGGGATATGTAAATTATCCCTACAAAAATTATTGTTTGTTCGAAATTTTTAGAAATTGAATGAATAGTGAGTTTATTTTTCAGAAAGTTTTAGGTTTGTTTAGGAGGAGTATAATTGTATTCACGATCGGGCCGAAATAGAAGTTCAATTTATACCAAACTTTATGTATTTTCGATTTGAATCTTAATGGTATTTTGGTATTTTGCACCCGGACTTGTATTTTTTGGTATTCTCCTATTGTGTGTTTTAATAAGGAGATTTAGTTGCAAGAAGGGTATGATAGTTATTTTCAATTTTTTCATAGCACTTTACACCCTCTATGCATTCTGAAAATATAGATATTTGGAACTTTGCAATATGAAAATATAAAAAATATTGCACTTTTTACCCTGACTTAACCAAATACTTAAGCTATTAGTAATTAGGTAAGAACTATTTTGTCTTTTTTGTAATTCATAAATTTGACATGCTAGTTGATAATAATTATATATTTGTAGACAAGTTATGTAGTGTAGAAAATTTTTCGAAACAAAAAAAGTAAAACTTGTATCTATTGTGTAATTTTATTTGAATATCTCAACTAATGCAAATCAGTGTCAATTTAAGGACAATGTACATATAGTTAGGGCTGTCAATGGATCAGATTTTGGTCGGATCAGGCTCATCCAGATCCGGCTCCATTTATATCAGATCGAATCCTGTCGGATTCGGATCTTGCTCGGATCTAAATTTTTTTAATCCAACGGATCTTGGTCGGATTTGGCCGGATATCGAATATTTTTCGGATCCAATAAATTTGTATTTAAAAAGTTAAATTAATATTTTTTTCCTAAAACAAGTTTATTATCTTTTATATTTTATTTAATTTTAGCTCACATTTTCAAAGTTTCTTTATTATATTCATATTCGTAGAATGAATATATTGGTTTAAATAAATTTATAAACAAATTATAAATCATTTTGTATATATATCTTTCTTTTTATTTGTTGTCGAATATGAATCTTTAACGGATCGGATCGACCTAAATCCATATTCGCTCAATGAGTTTTGAATTTCGGATCTTTATAATCGGATCAGGTCCATCAAATCTCTAATCCGACAAATTATCCTAATAAATCGGACCAAATTCGGACGGATCTGGATTGAAATCCGCCCCATTGACAGCCCTACATATAGTTTGACAAAAAGAGAAAAAAAAGGATTAATTTTGTGATTGAACACGAAATAAAAATATTTCTTTTCCTATGTTTGACATTTTTTTTAAGAAAGAAATCATGTGACATTCAAGGGCTTTTTTCAAAGGAAAACATTAGAGCGCAATATGTCCAAAATTATAATTCTAAAATGCAAAGTGTTAAAAAATATTCAAGAATTACTATTATACCATTCCACAAAAAAATTATCACTAATACACATGTTATGATGCAAAGTGTTAAATGAATATATTTTAGGATACGAAATGCCAAAACTTTTAAATCAGAATAAAAAGTGCTAGAACCCTATATTTTCAGTTTGCAAAACACCAAAAAATCAACCTAAAATATAAATATAAATTATAAATTTTAGTTTTATCGAAATAATTATAAATTGTCTATCACTTGAAATTGAGTCCGTCTCCCTTTCTAAGCCTGTGTCGTCCGTCTATCACTTAATTATAAATTCTCTCTTTAAATCGTCTATCACTTTAAAAGCCCCCGCCCACGTTCTCTGATTTATCTCACTTGCGCTGAAGTCGCCACTAAGCCTGTGTCGTCCGTCCGCCTCTTCCGGCGGCCGTTATCTTGGCAAGTATTCCCTCAATCTATTTTTCTTTCTTTTTTCCTTTCTGCTTTGTTTGTTACGAATAACAGTACACAGTCTATTGAAATTATCTTTGTCTCTGTTATGTAAACTCCGTTTAGCTAATTGATGCTTTAAAAATGATTATTTCATATTATCGGTGCATAATGATAAAGAATCTATGCTAATTTATAGTATAAGTTTTTCAATTTTATTGTATCTTAATATTTTGGTAAAATTTTTTATGATACTATAATTTTGCAACGACACATAAAATTTAGGGTTTGGAGGTGTTAGAGTTATATGGAGAATTAACTGGGGCATGGAGGTGTCGTTTTTTTTTTCTTCTAAATTCTGGTATTTGGTGTCAGCTTAACAATTAGGGTTGATATCTAAATTGAATAGATGAGTCTGGGCCAAGCTGCAGTTTAATATTAATTTATAGGAAATTTACCAAAAAAAAAAGAAAAAAACCAAAACTACACTTTTTGGTTTTTTTTGGTACCTAACCAAATTGTTTGGGTTGGCATACGGTACAGAATCTGAAGTTACAAATTCTTTCTGATTTTACTGAACGCACACTCCTAAGATCGAGGAGCCCCTTTGAAACGTAGTTGTGAGAGCATGAATATTCTACTTTTATATTATATCTATTTATAGATTTTGACAAGTAAAAAAGTTAACTCTAGCAACGCACAGTGTTTCTTATTTTGTTCAACGTTGTCATAAAGTTTGTACTCAAATGTGAGAAAGAGTTAATTCTGGAATCTGGTTTGGTTTTACTGAACCAACACCCCTAAGATTAGGAGCCCCTTTCGAACATAGTTGTGGAGAGCATGAATATTCTACTTTTACTTTATATCTATTTATTGATTTTGACGAGTAAAAAAGTTAACTCTAGTAACGCACAGTGTTTCTTATTTTATTCAACGTTGTCTTAAAGTTTGTACTCAATGTGAGAAAGAGTTAATTCGTGAATCTGGTGGCTTATAGCTGATTTGCTGCTAACAGAGTGTTAGGGAAAGTGATGTAATGAAGCATGATATTTCTGTTGGGTAACAGTTTGGTAGTGAAATGTTAATTGATTTTAGTCTTTTTTTTAAAGCAATAATTATTTGGTTCCTGGATGGCATGTTCATTAAATATTTAAGTTTGTGTGTGATGAATATCAAAATATATGAATTAGATGTAATTGTATTTTGTAGAACCCTGAATTCTTTGGATTTCTATCTACTAAACCCCTGGGCGGACACACAGTGAAACCTCTTGACTTTCTCTCTCTTTTTTTTTTTTTTAAATAGTTGCATTTGCCCTCTCTGTGATCTGGCAATCAATAGAAAATGTAAGTTTTATATGACGCGCTACAGATACTGTCCTAACAATGAATTTGATGGTGAGTGACATCCTAAAATGCTAACCAAAAGTTGAGAATAACTGCAATGCATTTACAGATTCATTATGTTTTAACTACACATTATTCATTATACGTGAATACTGTTTTGTGACTTGAATTTGAGTAGCCAAAAATGTTTTGTGACTTGAATTTGAGTTTTTTTCAAACACTCAGTACTAATGGAGGAGGAGTCTGAGAAAAGAAGGGAAAGGATAATGGCAATGCGAATGGAAGCTGCTCAATCAGGAACTAGCAGTGATTTGGACGGTTCACGATCGACATCCCATGGCCTTTGTAATCCTTTGATTGAAAGGGAAACTCCAGTTCAGTATAGTTCTCCAAGATTTGATTACTACACGGATCCTATGTCTGCATTCTCTGCAAGTAAAAGGAGGAATGACAATCCGCCTCAGGTCTCGCCACAATTTTACAACACACCTCCAAGTAACACTTCTAACTGTTGTTTATGTTCAATGCTTTATGAGTACATCCCTCTCTCTCTAATTGTGTGTCTAGTTGTTTTCTTGTTTTATTTCAACTTTACCTTATTGTATCTTAATCACCAAATGCAATAAGCTTGTGCTTTCACATAGCAAGTGCTGCATACAATTTCATTAGTATGTAGGGAAAGGAAATAAGCGAAATTGCCTTATTCATTGAATAAAAAATAGTTATATGCAACTCACTGCAAACAAGAAAAGTAGAAAAAGATAAAATAGTAGTTTATCTCATACGTAGGAAGGGAGGGGTACCAATGGTTGTGGATTGCTAGGAGTTGCAATTTCTTTTTGCATGAAATCTTGTTCCAAATTTCGTTTTCATTCTTGATTTCTCAACGTGTAGTTGTCTAGATCTCTCCATTGTGGTGGTCCACATTAAGTTTGTCGCACTTCACCAATGATGGATTTTTAGAGACCAACATTGTTAGATATAACTTATAGTCAACCAATGCTTCTTTATCCATAACAACTAATAGTTATATAAGTTCCTGTATTAAACTTTCATTAATACTTTTTATGTGGCTTTTAACAGGAGCAGTGTATTCAGAGATGACTCCATCCCCAGCTTATCAAAGGCCAACTTTAAGCTCGCCAGATCAAAGGACGTTTCAACCACCCGGAGCCCATTACATTCGTAGTCCTTCGGGTATGGTCCAAGGGAATCCTCCAAGAACTTGGGGTGGATCAAATATGGCCCAAGGGAATCCTCCAGGAGCTTGGGGTGGATCAAGTATAGCCCCAGGGAATCCTCCGAGAGCTTGGAATGGATCAAATATGGCCCAAGGGAATCCTCCAAGAGCTTGGGGTGGATCAAATCCTGCCTTTAACTATAACTATCCGCCAAATTTGTCGAGGGGCAGTAACTTCACCAGCTCGGGAATTGTCCAGGGAGGTTCTCCATTTGTTAATTATGGTCAGGGCAGTCCGTATCCTAGATTTGAAAGAGGCAGGGGTAGATCAATAGGTAATTGTAGCATGAGTCGAGGTTCAGGAAGGGGTGGTGGGAGAAGAGGAGGTTTTCATGGGCCGCCTTCAGCGGAGTTGAGACCTGATTTGTATTATAAAAAAGAAATGACCGAAGATCCATGGAAGTTGTTAAATCCTGTTGTTTTTAAAAGTTTTGATATCCCAGATTCTGAGAAATCATGGCTTCCACCTTCTCTGCGGATGAAGAAAACTAAAGTTTCGACAGGGGAAGCTTCAGATAGATCTATTTCTCAACCAACCCTTGCTGAAATCTTGGCCGCATCTTTTAATGATTCAGGGAATGAGGCTGCTGGTAATGAGCCAGAAGCGTGATTTCTTAGCGCACAGGTTGTTTGATTTTTATTTGGTTTAAGAAACACCTAGCACATGAGTTTATATTGGCTTGTTGTTTTTGCATATCATAGAATACTTGGTAGTTAGTCCAACTGTGACATTGTTGTATAAGAGCTACCGTCAGATCAAGAGAATCCTTGTTGTTCAACTCAATTGATGTATTGAAACCATGGATCAAAATTTCGGTTTCGTGGTATATGGTTTCTTCTTATGTTTTGATCAGTTGTATTAGAACTTTTTTTGACAATATTTAGGAAATATTTGGAAATCAAATAAGAATATTGATTAGAAACTACTCTTTTTTATATTTTGATAAGCTTTTAGAAACTACTCTTAGTTGAGCCTCAATTGATCAAAACACAAAAGACAAGTATAGCTTAACTAACATGCACTGCTATAGAATAGAAGATCAAGCATCATCTGCTTAACGAGAGAGGATAAGGAAGTGAAGCTTTAGTGTGAAATCCAATAGTCAGACAAAGAGCTTTTAATTGGGGGATGAAAGTTTCTTCCTTCCATTTCCCAACCCGATAAGAAGCTTTCCTCTTTGCACGAATCAAAGGGGAGACGGAGACTCTTTGCTCTAAAAACTATTGTTGGTTGGTGGCTTCATGAGCTGCTGGTAAAAAGGAAGATATGTCAACAAGCTCTCATGTTGTAACTAAAGGCTTTTCTCAATCAACAGAGCTGACAACGTACATATATAAATCCACTTTTCTAGCTAAGAAGATATGTAGCAAAGTCCCTTTCTTGATGGGGACAATTGCTTTTTTGGTATAATAGGATAGACTGACTTGCACTTTTGGTACCATTGGATATGAAAATGCAAATTTGGTACCCTATGATAGGTTTTCATTGCAATTTTGGTACCAAATCAAATTTTTCTACAAAGTTAATGGCAATTTACCCGCTACTAAATGCATAATGTTCAATTAAACCCCTCGTGGTTTAAAAAAGAGCATTTTACCCCTTGAAATTTTGTAAAAATTTCACATCGCCTCCCTGATATTTTTATAGGCGGCACTTAATCCACTTTTATTAAGATAATGTGATTTTTTATCCATTGTGTTATGATAAATGTGGGAATTTATCCCCCTATGTTAAATAAAATAGTTTGCATGCATACTCTCAATTTCGGCAAGTGAGTTACAATCTCCGACTGAAGGGGGTAAATTGCTTCATTAAAATTTTACAGGGGGTAAATTGATTTTTTTCAAATTATAGAGGGATAAATTGAACATTATGCATTTCATAGGGGGTAAATTGCCATTAACTTTGTAGAAAAATTGGGTTTGGTACCAAAATTGCAATGAAAATATATCCTATGGTACCAAATTTGCATTTTCGTATCCAATGGTACCAAAAGTGCAAGTCAGCCTATCCTACGGTACCAAAAAAATAATTTTCCCTTTCTTGATGGGAATCAGTACCCGTGTTCTTATCACCGCTAAGGGTCTTTTCTTTCTCTCCCTTTATATGGTATATTAGGTGGAAGAAACTTTTGAATGTTTTTTCTTTATGGAAACATGTGAGAATTTTGATTCTGATTGGAGCATCATTTATATAACTATTTGCTTATTAATGATTTGAAGTCCAACATTCATTTTTCACCAAGGCGACATTATGTTTGTTCAAAATCCATTTTTACGTATAAATCCATTAATACTCAACGAACATATATGGTCATTTGACACTGGATATTTTTATTTTATTATCCACTTTTTCATCTAAACCTTAAATATACAATTTTTTTTCCAAACATGACTTTAGATTTCAAATGTACTATGCTTTTCTGTTTCTTTCTATTACTTACGTTTGTAAATTTCTAATTAAAATGCACGATGTATTAAATGTTATGAATAAATATTTAAAGAAAATTGAAAATTGTGGAACCAAAATTTAAACACTAAAAACCAACAATGCTCCTCATGACTAAATTTGAAGAATCGAGCAGGGAAGTCATGGTTAAGTTATTCTTTTATTAACAAGTTAGTCCAATTTTCAATTTGATACTGAAGAAATTTCAGCAAATATTCAAAGACCGCTATTTCAACATCTGTTGGGCATGAAACTAAGTGGTAACGATTTGAATAATAATAGAAAAGAAAAAAATCAACAATCAGAATACTACTTGTATTTGATTGATAGAAGAATAATTCTGGTTCTTGACGTGTTGTGCATCCATTCTGAATTTTGCATTACAAACATGGATCCAGAGCAAATGTTCATAAGGGTTCAAGAACGATTCTCAGAGATGGTAACTCCCAAAATCAGAGTGGCGCTCGAATATTTCTTCTTCTTCATAGCAATTATCCTCTTCTGTGTTCTCGTTGTCATGCACGCAAATTACGTTCAACAGGTATTTTATTTCTTTCAAACTACCCAAATTCCATCTCTTTCCTTAGTGTAATAATAACATTAATTTGAATGTTGAAAGCCTGGTTGTTCGAGCGAGTTCTCCAGTGTCGAAATGTCCAAAGCTCAGCTTGTTCAGATTAAGGTTTGCTCAAATCACTCTTTCATTGACTGCTAACTCAATGTGTGTGGATCCCTATATATAGTTTAGCAACACTACCTTTTGCATTTACCTAATTTTTTACTATAAGCTAATACTTATAATATATCATGCTCTCTGATGTAGATAACTAGTGCTGGATTGTGGTCTCATAATGAGTCTGTATATGAGTTCACTGACGTTCCAGAATCACAAACAGAAATGGATGAAAATGGATTGCCTGTTTTGGCCGCAGACTTGTGGTTGTCTCGGATAACTTCTGAGGTAAGAAGGGGGAAATCTTTGTTAAAATTTTGGAAGACTGAAAATGATGTTATGGTTTCTCAAAGAGAAATTTCTATCACCAATGAAAGCTTTAACTCACCATCTGATGATGTGATGGTGAAAGTTCATTCAGCTTAGAATTCTGGGATTTTGAGATTGTTATTCCGTAACCAGAGATCTAACCTGTCCAATATGGTTGAATGGTAGAGTCAGACTTGAAGTTTTGTGACTATAATCAAGTCATTTTTTTACATGTAACCTTAGATTGTACATGATGTTAATATCTCAGTGCAATGGCTTGAAATGAGAAGCAAGGCATTTGAACCAGCTTACTTATATAGCATGGAAAAGGTGTGTGTTTATGATATACACATGTATGCATATATAGTTCATTTGTCCTAAGCTGCTTCTTTTTTCAATTGAGTTATTCTTTATTGGGCTGAAGCTTGTATTAATATTATATTATTAATGTGGTGGGACTGTTAGGGATATTTCTTATTGCCTGAAGAAGCCAGATCAAGGCACAACATCCGTACCATTAATATTAGCATTTCAGCTCAACACAGTTGCTTTGGAAACCGGTAATATTCTGTAACTACCTCTCCCTATTTATTTATCTCTCTTTCTTTCTCTATCACTCTCTGGCTTGCCCTCAAAACACTGAGATTGTCCACTCTGTCACGAATAGAGAGTTTTTTGTTGGTTTTTTTTTTTTTTTTTTTAATTTATATAAGATTTTACTGGCAGATCTTATTCTTGACTACTTAATTTGCTCTGAAAAATTATGTTTATTTTCCTAGATATGATTTCCTCCCCAAAAGTCATTGAAATTTATGAGATCTTTTAGCTGGTACTATTGACAGTGTTAGTATACCAAATCTCATGGTTTCCCTTACCAAGGTCCGCCGCTTAGTGTCAGTCTGATGCTGTCATGTGTATGATATTACTTGGTCGTTTTTCTAAGCTTTATTAGTTTTGAACTCACTTAGTGTACATGGATTATTATCACCACTGCCACTTCCCTCGCCCATCTCCTTGAGATATACCACCAATCTCTCCTTCCTTCCCCCAAGGTCACTCCTTCCACCTCCAAAAGGATCCTCCATTTTTACCAAGTCTTATTTCATATGCTGCTTATAAAATTTACATCCTACGTCCTATGTTGCTAATTTTCACACATATATCTATTCCTTTACCTCTATGTTTTGACTTTCTTACCACCAGCAGTCTCCTACTCTTGCCACAATTCACCACTGCTACAAGATTACACGAATTTCAGGGTTTTTTATGAGCCAAGAAGTGTTTTTCTTGTTGTGTAACTGTGTACATGTTTAGTCAAAATCAATTCCAATTGGGCACACGGTGTACTGTACAACTTAATCATTTATTAATCCAATCAAATCTTTGTTGTTCAGGTGGCAGCAACTGCTAATAAACAGGCTTGTAGGATATGACACTATTTTGATGAATAGTTTGCTGAATTCTCCTGGGCACGGTATTAAATAGTTCTGTGGATTCAGTTTTATACATCAATTTTATATATATCGTATTGTTAGTGTTAGATTTATTCTGTTTCAACATCAGATCATTGGGATATTCCTAATTTCCTGTGGTTCTGACTATTATTCATCACCTCGTTTTTCGTTAGTTTTTAAACTAGTCCTATTTCTATATATTTCCTTCTTTCATTCCTTCTTGATATGTTCATTCTTTTGGTGATATTAGACAATTTTATGTCTTACTTTCACCATGATGCTAAGCACTGAAGTATTTACGTAGCACTTAGTTATTTTGCTAGCTCATTTAAATATGGCAGGAGGCTAGGGTCCTGTTAGATTAATTTTGTGTGCAATGTATGCAGGTTATCTTTACAATTACCAAACAAAGGATTTCTATAATCTTACTTATGCTCACGAGCAACCTCAAAGTGCTGCAAAATTTGGAGGTTGAGCACTTATCACCTTTATTGATGTTTTCTGTGTGCTTGCTGTACAGTTATGCTTACCTGACTATGACACATTTTAAAGCATTTAAATCACCCCCTCTCCTCGCAAAGGACACATATGTATACATAATCATATCCTTTTGTGTTTAGTCACTATTCGTAATTGATCTGGAATAGAATAGAGAAGTAAACATAACGTAGAAAGATCTAGAGAAGTTTATCTTTAAGAATTTGCTAAAAGCCTCTTCATTCAATGTACAGAACTAAAATATCCCATCATCAGGAATTTGGAAAAGTTTGGCTGTAACTGAGACATCGCTTACATGGCCAAAGTTGAGCAAAACATGGCACATTTAACAATTGGTAATTCTTCGAAGGGGTTAGAGGGGTTGCTTATAAGCTGTTTTGACATGGGAAACTGTGATTTGTAGACAATGGCTAGATTTTACAAACACAGCTCTGAGGCTAAGAACTGAGCTTTACTTTTGGTTCATCATTATGAGGCATTGAATGTCAGAAAGCAAGAGTCAAGAACTGGTGTGATCTGGGAGTCTACAACAGTTGTAAAAACAATTGGCAATTGTTATCAAACTGATTCTAACTGTCATAATAATGCCATGCTTGTCCTGGAACTTAAAGTATGAAAATATATGGACTTAAAACCATGACAATGTGGAGAAATGACTAAGATGTTTACCTGATTACACTATCGTATGTGAGTAATTTTTCAAATTTTGATAAAGAAAAAAACGCATAACTATCTGATAATTAAGTTCTTATTGACCAATTTTTGAACAATTAAGATTTTGCACTGGGTCTGACAGTTTTCATGTTCCTGATTTTTCTTTGAATGAACACTCGACTCTTACTTAGCCAGAAATAAAGGACAGGTGTCAATTTTACCATTTCATATGTTGGCTGAACTTTGTATTCATTGATTAGTTGGAGGATAAAACTATAGTATTTACTTATCTAGGTGCATCAATAAAATTAGGTAGCATTATAAACTTCAGACAAGCCTTATCATAAAACAACATATCTTGTGAGGTAAACATAACTTGTGCTATTTTGCTGCTATGTCTTGCAGACTATCTTGTGACCAAAGGTGGTGTACTGATGATGTCATTCTTTGTTTTCTTCACAACCACAATGTCAGTTTCACTTACCTTGAGAGAGACACAGACTCGCATGCTGAAGTTTACAGGTTTTGATTTTCTCCAAAAACACTTTGATCTTGTTGGGTAATATATAAGAAAGGTTATATCATTGAACATATCTTGATTACCATATCCTTTTTTTTTTTCTTTCCAATTTATCACAGTGCAGCTCCATCATCATGCTCGACACAGGCTTCCAACATTTCAATTGATTTTTGTGCATGTTATTGAATCGCTTGTTTTTGTGCCGGTGAGTATGTAACTTCTCCTGGTCATGTCTTCTGCTCTTTTCCCCTCCTTTTGATCTGATCTTTATGGCTTTACTAATATAATTGCACTTTCTTTCAAAATCTACAGATAATGATTGGAACTCTATTTTTCCTCTTCGAATTTTATGATGATCAGTTATTGGCTTTTATGGTTTTAATTATTGTCTGGATCTGTGAACTATTCACACTCATCAGGTTGTTCTCCTTCCTCTTAGCTCTAATTTGTCAAATAGATGAAGTAATAAGAAAAATTTCAAAATAACATGTCAAAACCCAGGAACAGTTGCCTGTTTCTTTTTTAATACATTTGTGCTTGTTTTGAATGCAGTGTCCGGACACCAATATCAATGAAATTCTTTCCACGCTTCTTTCTTCTCTACTTTCTAGTGTTTCACATCTATTTTTTCTCCTATACATACGGTAATGATTTGTCAATATATATATGTGTATTCTCTAAGTCATTATCTTCCTCTGAAATGCCTTTATACTTGCTTCCAGGCTTTTCATATCTAGCTCTCTCAACCTCTGCAGCATTTATGCAGCACCTCATCCTCTACTTTTGGAACAGATTTGAGGTATGCATTTATACATAGGTTGTTTTTTGTTAGCTCTTTGCATTTAGATATTAGATGGGACCAAGTCATTTGAGAAATGTTGGTATATATATACTAATACCAGCATGAGATGTCCCCAAACAAATTATGATTTAATTCTTAACCAAATATAAGGGCACAAATACAAAATAGGTTCCTGCTCTGCACAACTATGATTTTATGGATTACCTATCCACTTCAGGTTCCTGCTCTGCAGAGGTTCATGCAAAATAGGCGGTCAGATTTTCAACAACATCCGGACTTCCATGTTACATCCTCTACCATTCTTGCCTCAACTTTTCGCATCACAAGACTGAACACGAGGAACTCTGGGCCTGCAGAAGGAGCTGGTAATGAGAATCGAGATGCTGATATTGGACGGCAAGTCAATTCTGGGGCTATGAATCCTTTTGGTTCCCTGCTGGGAGCTGCTACTTTTTCAGAAAGCCTAAACTCATTGCTGTCAACATTTCGAGACTTGAGAGATCAAGGCCAATTTTATGGTGAACCTCCACCACTTCGAGAAAATCATACAACATCCAACAATGTTGAATAAAGTTTTGACTGGATACATATAGTCATCCTTGTGCATTCTTTAATTTGTACTACCTGCTTAATTTGGAGTGCAGGTTTTAATGAGATGGATTAATTCCTCTGGTCTAGTCCGGATAAGAATGCGATGAGAGAGGACTGGTCACCGTATACATTACAGTAGTAACAGTACCATTTTTTTTGTTCTATCGTGATTAATGTGCCATGTACATAAAAGGTGAATTGCAGGGTTAGAACTTAGAAGATAACAAAGCAAGTGTCACATTCATTAATTCATACTGTTGCCTTCTTGACTTAATTACTGTATAATACATAGGGCTTGAAAGAATCTGTAGGGATATATAAATGCATTTGTCATATATGTTGTGCTTAATTTTCAAGAACTTAACATGCGATGTTCTCTCGTAAAAGTTTCTAATAGTGCTGCGCGCAGTTGTTGAAATGTGTGACCAAATGAATGCAAAGTTGCAAACTGATAAACTAAGCATTCCCATGGGTAGACAATTCTGTAAGTAAGCTTATATTGGAAATTAAAATTGAAAATGTAATTGATTAATTTGAAAATACCAAAAATAAATATCTCTATCGAACCTGAAACTATTTCATAATATGTATATATTTCATTGATTCATTTCATTGGTTTTAAACATAAAATAAATAATCTGCTATACATTAGGACTTGAACATCTTTCTACTTTATTTCTCGCTCCCACCTAGCATTGACTAAGGTATGGTTTATGGGAGCTTCTTTTTTTTTTTTTTTTTAAATTATGCTCAACTTAAAGTAAAAGCAAGGATACGCGTAAGACACCAAAATATCAACCATGGAGGAAAAACTACTTTTTTGTATAAATTGGTTGTGTTGCTAATTATTGAAAATATTATTTAAAATATTTTTTGACATTGTTAATTATTTTCTGCTTATTTATACTTATTAAATTATCAAAAATAAAGAGGGAACATCAGCTTGAAATTATAAAAGGGGAAAATAACATTTACTATCACATCAACTTGATAGTAATAAATTATATATACGACCATTTTTTTTTTGGGATAAATCCGTGTGTGACCCTTTCTTAACTATTTCTTACAAGTCATTTTTAACTATAATTTATTTTTATATTTTACCTCCTTGAAATATATATCGCACTCGCTCAAATATAAAATAGTGATAATAACAGGGGTGTAAATTGTGATTAACCCTTTTTACATCAGTTCATGTCTGTGCTGTGACTATTAGTACGCGGTTCCCACACTGCAACTTCGAAGGAGAAAATACGTACTTGAAGTTCCCAACATCCATTTATCTCTCACAATCTCACACACGCGGAGGTGCAGATCCATTGATCAATCGATATGGTAACACAGCACCACAATGTTTGTATCTTGCATCATATTTGGTCGATTGCAATTTTTATTTTCCTGATTACCGTTTCTGGGTTTTGCTTATTAGCTTCTTCTTTTGAATTTTGCGTCACTTATCCCATCTACCAAAAATAGTTGTTTTAGTAATATTGGAGAAATTATTCCACGAAACAATCAAAATTTATTTTAAGTTTTGGGTTATATATGTCCTTCATGAAATTGGCATGCTGCATCGCAATGAGGTCTAATGGAGTCAACACATTGAAACCCGGCATTTTGCTCTTTTTAGGTTTTGCTGATTTCGTGAATTGCCTTTATATTTTTTCACAATAATTTTGGTCAAACTTGCTACTTTAGAGGTAGATGAGTAACCCATGCGGAAGGATTTATATCTGAAAGTACTTTTAACCCTTTTCCATTTATAAAACTAAAAAATATATAAGCCTTAAAGTTATATTTATGGAGCATTATAATGGTTTTGACAGATTATAGTATTGCTTTGAGGATAAGTTTTAGGGAAAAAAGAGAACTTCTTGTAGCAGGAATTCCTACTTATCACATACCTTTGAACCGTGCTAGGGTTCTTCAAAATATGAGAGATGCTATGGTTTTTATGCCTTTATGTAACTAAATCATGAGATATGTTTGAAAAAAAAAAAAAACTAAATCATGAGATAGATTTTGCTTAAGTCGAAATATGTTTTACATGAATAGCCAACGTATTTGTGTGGTATTGCTGCGAGTTATGTTTCTCAAATAAGAAAATGTTTGAAGATGACTTAAACAGTTTTGATGAACAAGAATGTAGATTTTTTGATGTATGCATTGAAATTCGATGATGAAATATTCAAATGTTTCTTGCGGTCTTCTTTTATAACTAGTGGTTTAGTGATCATCAACATCTCTTTATCTCTCTGTTTTCTCTTTTTACGGCTCTTCATTCCGAGTACAGTACCCTCTTGCCCAATTTCCTTATAATTTTTCATTTTATCAACCTTCTTGCAGTCGGCGCTCTACAGAGGGATACCCAGGAAAGATAAACCTAGAGGACGTCCTCAAGGGTTGACTACACAGAAAAAGCAAGAGATAAGGGAAGCTTTTGAGCTTTTCGATACTGATGGCTCTGGTATTGAAATAAATCTAGTGTAATGGTCTTGGATAACCTGCTTATGATTTTTCTTAACTGGGTATTTCTTCATCGATTAACTCCATGCAGGAACCATTGATGCTAAAGAGTTGAATGTTGCAATGAGGTATGATACAAATACTTTGATTACTTAAATTAGGGAGTGGTAATACTAAAACCGTCCTCCCTTTCCTTACAGGGCTCTTGGTTTTGAAATGTCAGAAGAGGTAATGACTAATATCACACCCTGCCTTCGCTGATTAACTTCTTGAAATGCATTTGCTGTCTTTTTACTAAGAAATTGAAGCATAACCAATATAGTTTCATTTACCATTTTATTAGTGAAAACGGAGGAGCCTTCGTGTCCACTGAATTATTTGCATAAGCTAACATCTAATACTTAAAGGCTTTATATTGAGAAACTCATGTTTTAATTTATATATGGGACTCAAAAATTTCAATGAGTATGTTTAACATCTTTCTTATGCTCATGTATTAATTGTCCTAGAAGTTAAAAGGCAACTAAAGATGGAGTTGTCTATTAGATCGCAGTTCAATGATGAATAATATTTGCAAATGCATCGGTGATCTGAACATTTCGAGCACTGGTCACACATAATTAAATTTCATGTGGTTTGATTACATCTTGGCTAATCAGTTAATTAACTGCTAACAGGCACATTGTGTTTTGCAATGAATTAGAAAGTGTCGATTTATAATTTTTCTAAAACTTTTAATTTTGATTTGTTTCAGGAAATCACTGGAATGATAGCTGAAGTAGACAAAGATGGCAGCGGTGCAATTGATTTTGAAGAATTTTGCCACATGATGACTGCCAAATTTGGAGAAAGGGACACCAAAGAAGAGCTGATGAAGGCATTTAACATGATTGACAAAGATAAAAATGTGAGTTAATAAGTGTAATTTATTGTATCATGTTACCTCCTCATGCTTATAACTTGGTGCTTCACCATTTGAAAACAGGGGAAGATTTCTGCTGCAGATATTCAGCATATAGCAAAGGAGTTGGGTGAAAACTTCACAGAGAAAGAGATTCAAGACATGATTGATGAAGCAGATCGAGATGGTAAGTTATATTTAAGATGTCTTCTCTTTTCTAAATTTCCACTTGTTGGGAGGTAGTTAAGTTCATTTTTTATTTTCCTGTGAAATCTGCAGGAGATCGTGAAGTTAATGCAGAGGAGTTCATGAGGATGATGAGGAGAACTTCATACGGTTACTAGACCAGAATTCATTTTTTATACACCAAACTTAGTCAAGCAGTTTGTTTGTTTTGATTTGGTGTTGTGAACAATATTGAGATAGCAAGGAGATATAAATTTGTGAAATCGGGTGAAAAGATCGAAGTAAAGATCATTTATATGAGACAACTTATCATCTTCAAAATATTTTTGCTTATCCTCGTTGATCTACTCTCTCTTAATAGACTAAAGATCAACTCGAACTTGCAAAATTTTGGGTTCTTGGGTGAAATTTTCTTTATTCACCAACTTATATTAAGGAAAAGCCTAACATCCGCTGAAAATACTCACAAAGCTCTATATCTAACCAGACCTGAAGAGACCGTCATTAGTATTTTGGTAACCTCATACCGGAACGATGTACTCTTTATTCACCTGGACGTGCATACAATCACATTTCAATGTATTCTTTTAATTTTTGTAAATAATAATTAAGTGTTATTTAACATTTCAGTAACATTGTAATACAGACTACTTTGTAGTTTGTACACCACCAAAATCAAAAATCAAATCCAAATTTTGTTCATGAATTATTCTTAATTCATGCATATGATGACTCTTCAGTTCTCTAGAATGATTCATGAAGCAACAATCAATACATTTAATTTAAAAAATCACCTGAAAGGCCAATCAACTACTATAAATACCCCAACTTAAATCACAAAATAGGTACACTTTAAAAATATCATTCTTTGATACACATAAAATCAGATTAAAAAACTTATATATTCTTGTTATTTCTGAAATTTAAAATGAATACAAGAGACTGTTGTTCTGGTTGTGCAGGAGTGAACAATGTTTACTATTGTTCAAATCCAATCAGGAGAGTTACTCCTGTTCCAGTGGATAACACAAACGTTGTGAAAACAAATCCTCAAACTTAAGAAAGAAGAAAACATCAGTTATGGTACTGCAGCTGCTAATGTTGTTGTTCCTAAAACAACTTTTACTGTGAAGAAAGAAGAGTCTGTGAAGGTGACTGTGAGAGCATATGTACCCCACAACTAAGGCCATCTACAATGGTAGGAGCCCTCCCCTGCCCCTATCCCTGCCCCACAACCAAGTATTAAATTTTTTAGACTTTATTTGGGTCAAGTTAATTTGAGTGATTAAACATTTCTATTAAGATATGCTATGGTATATTTGATGTAATAAATATGATTTAATTTGGCCCAAGTTGAATAAATGAAAAAATCTTGATTATGATTTACTGAGAATTGAACATTTCATGTTGTGTGTACTTTGAAATGCAAAAGACATGTGGCCACATAGAAAACTAGCACATTGACATGCCCTGTAGGATGTAGCCTGTCAATTTATGATCGCTCTTCTCAACGCGCGACAAATTACCCTCTATATTTCTTTTACATAACTTTTCAACGAAATGCAAGGAACATAATAGAAAACTCGGTACAGTTTCATGTAAATGCAATAAAACTTAAAGAGATTGGCAAAATGGGAAAGAGGTGTTATACTTGTCTGTAAGGTGCAATTTCATGTAACAAATTTTCTTTATAAAAATGTGCACCTTTACTAGTGTTTTCTTTTTCTTTATTTTTCTTCTTTTGGGGAGAAAGGGGAGCGGGTGTCATAAGATGGCAAGAAAGGCATTAATTTTTAGCCCATAAGCCTCCTAAAATTGTAAAAAAAGGAGAAGAATCCTGTAACTGAAACTTGATGAGATTATTGAGGTAAGAAAAGTCGTGTCCTCATGCTCAAATCTCATTAATTGCTGTTTTTAAGGGGGAAAACTTCACTCTGTCACATTCTCCAGCAATAATTAATTCTTACATTTCAACTCAATTCATATATATATATATATATATATATATATATATGTATTTCTAGCTAGTTCAATTCTTATCAATCTATTTATATATATATAATTAAACATAACATATAGAAGAATCAGTTTAATACAAATATGGCTGTTGAACTTGAATGCATAAAATGGATGACTCTGATTGCTATAATTTTGGGAGCAAGAGTCATAATGGCAGAGGAGTCATCACCACGAGCACAGTTCACAGCAATGTTTGTGTTTGGCGATTCATTGACTGATCCAGGGAATAACAACTACTTGAATTCCTTAGCAAAGGCGAATTACGTGCCTTATGGGGTCGATTTCTATCAAGGACCTTCTGGTAGATTTTGCAATGGAAGAACTATCATTGATTACATTGGTACGTAAGTGAGTAATTATAGTATAAGTTACTCCATTTTTTATCTATAATAAGAAAAAGCATTGAAGGTGAATGATATGAGAAATAAAGGTTTGTTTTTTTTGGCCTTTATATATATATATATATATATATATATATAAGATGTCTATTTTACCAGCATTTGGTAAAAAGAAGAACAAAACAAATATGAGGTAAAAAAATTCAAGCTAGTAATGTTTTGAAGAAATATCTAAATTCTTTTCATTGTCAATCTTTAGGGGACTTGGTGGGAATTCCTGCTCTACCACCTTACACAAGTCTTTCTGTTACGGAGAATGACATTCTAAGGGGAGTGAATTACGCTTCAGCTGCAGGAGGAATTCTCGAAGAGACCGGTCAAAACCTTGTACTGATTAATTATCTCTTTTGAGTTTTGAGTTATACTTATAGCTTTGTTTTTCGTACCGTATGTACATTCTAATTCGTGTACTAAAATGACAGGGTGAAAGATTCAGCTTCTCCGAACAAGTTCAAAACTTTGAGAATACATTAAGTCAATTACGAAGTCACATGGAAGATGAAGAATTGAGGAATTATTTGGCCAAGGCACTAGTTATGATGATCCTTGGAAGCAATGACTACATCAACAATTATCTCAACCCTTCATGTTATTCCTCCAGCTTTGTTTACAGCCCCAAAGACTATGCTAACCTTCTCATTAAACGCTATGCAACACAAATTTTGGTCAGTCTCCAACATACTTAAACTAAAGAGTCATGTGTAGAAGGGTAGTTTAGTCTTTTTTCTAAAAATACTCAGCAATTCGTGAACGATTTATCTGGCCGCCACGTAGCTAATATAGGTCGGTTGACCACTCATTTAATAGGTGGAAGCAAGTCTCCATTGGTTATTTGAATGAGAGAGCATGTAGATTGTGCATAGTTGTATAGAATGAAATGAAACCTATTAAACCAAATTTTTATTTCATTTTCTTAGTATTGTCCCATAATTTCATTCATATAATGACATTTAATTTATCTAAATACTTATGATTTATAAAAAATTTACTTTACGCAGGCGCTTCAAAGTTTAGGACTAAGGAAATTTTTCATAGCTGGAATCGCGCCACTCGGTTGCATCCCTAATCAGTTAGCAAACGGTCTTCCTCCACCGGGAAAGTGTGTGGACTACACAAACAATATAGTCGGGATATATAACAAACAACTCGAATCTCTTGTGAATGAACTAAACATCAAGTTTAGTAATGGATCAATTTTTGCTTATGGCAATACTTTTGGTGCATTCACTGATATACTTAATAATGCCGAAAGCTACGGTAATTAATTTGCCTTCCTCAGAAGTTACATTTTGATCAGCATTTCTTTTTTGACCTTTAAGCTCATGCAAGGTCGAATTCTAATGTATATATATATATATATATATATATATATTCTCATTGATGCAGGATTTAGTGTGACTGATAGAGGGTGTTGTGGAATTGGAAGAAACCAAGGGGAAATAACATGTCTACCATTTTCTGTACCATGCACTAATAGAGACCAATATATATTTTGGGATGCTTTTCATCCAACTCAAGCCGTTAATCAGATTATGGCTCAGAAAGCTTATTCAGGCTCTCCTTCAGATTGCTATCCAGTCAATATACAACAGATGGCCTAATTTATCTCTTATATATGTTTATGTAATAAAAATATTAATTTATATAATATTAATTAGTACTTGTTTTCTCACCCTTCAATTCCAAAAAGGTTTAATTCATGTTCTAATTTGTTGATTCTCTTGATCAATTTTTAGATGTGCATTATTTCACATCTGCGAAAAATGATAATCATAAACTAATAGACCACTCTTTAATCAGTGTAGTAATTTATCTTGTAAAAATTATATTTGACACCAACTCAAAATAAGTGTGTGTATACATTTCATGTGATTACTATTTTTCTCAAATGTGATTACTATTTTTCTCAAAGTAAATTCCATTATAGTTTAGGTACTTTTGATTTTTTTTAGGTACTTTTGAATCTGGCATCCAAGATATATACTACTATCGGGATGCATCTTGTGACTTGTCCAATATATTGGTTTGTTGTGCCCAATTAAGTTGAAGTTGGATCTGGTTTGAATTAGATTTTATCATTTGAGATCAGGTTAATTTATGATTATTTTTTTTTTGGTTAAAAAAACATGAAACTTTATTAAAAACTCATAAATAGTCTATCAATGTGATTTCTTTTGTGATATTAGGGAGCTCTAAAAATTAAATTGAAAGAAATTGTTTTTACTGATAATCAAGAAATAAACTTACAATTGAAAGAAACTGTTTTTACTGATAATCAACAAATAAACTCACACGTGAGATTTCAAAACATCTCGATTAAGTCTTTATATCATTATGATTTTACTTAACAACACAATGAAAGTGAACTATGTTTTCATCCAAAAAAAAAAAAGGGGTGAACTATAACAAAAATGGAAGAATTATATTACTACATATAACTGTAGTAGTTTGCATGCCGATAGCATATGTGTATGGAAATTAAATATTTTAATTTATTGGAATCAGGGGCGGAGCCATAAATTTTAGTCGCGGGGGCGAGATTAAAATGGAAAGTATATAATTAAATTATTTAAAAAATTATGATTATCAAAATTTATTGTTAATATGTCGATAATTCTTATGATACTTGATATTGACGATATGAATCTTTGTTCGCGGAGAATCTGAACCTATAGTCTGACGTTTCGATAGATTCACGTCACAATTACTTGCAGAAACCTCAAAATTAGGAGAACTACAAGATTTTTTGAAGTAAAAACCAATTCTCCTTTTATTCATGGTAAACTTATTTGTAAAAAAAAAATTAAATTTTATGTTATTAAATAGATTTTTCAAAAAACTACAGATAAAAAATCAAAAACTTTATTTTTATAATTATTTCTTAAAAAAATCTAGTTAAATCACTCATGTAATACTCAAGATATTGAAATAAATAAGAATCAAGCAAATCATTAAACATAATATAGATTTATGACTTATCTAAATAATAAAATTATAAATAAATTTAAATATTCATAAATTATTTTAAAAAAGTACCTTTTAATAATGACGTTGAGTGATTCAGCCGATTTTTAAAGAAAACCCCTTTTTTTTTATATAACTTGGTGAAGAAAGTTGAAGAAAAGTTAATTTGAGAAGAAATTAGAATTCAAAATTCAACATAATTTTGTTTTTTCTTATTAAAAGAAAATTATATTAAGTGTTAAAGAATATTTTCCTTATCAAATTCTACTTAAACTAAGCAACTCTATTAGTGGGACTCTATTCCCTAAAATCTGACCACACATTTAATTAAAGTAGACAAATAATTTTGATTCACACGATTCTTAAAGGTACTAAAAAAAATACATAAAATACTACTATAATAATAATAATAGATATGCATTGCTACTAATTTTTTTTTTTTGGCTGCACCCCCTATAACTCCGTCCTGATTGGAATGTTGTACAACAAACGTTTACATTAGCGCACACAAATAATTTTTCTAGTATTATTATAAACTATTTAAAAATAACTTATTTACATTAATGCTACAAAATTGCAGCTTTTGAAAATAATAAAGATAATATAAAACGATAACAGGGTAGGAGTTTTCAGATCCAGATACTCCATACTTTAATCAATTATATAACCGATGATTCTGTAAATCTAGGTCTTGCTCAATAAATTCAACCACTAATATAAATTAAGTATCAGAAGAGTACAAACTCTCAGGCGGCAGTTATATTCACTTAACGTAATAGAGAAATAAGTATGGAGCCGCCGGCAATACAAGGTGGTGGCGGCGATGGAGGAGGACGGCAACAGCCGCAGCAACAACAAGGTGTAGGAAAGATGTTCACGGGGATAATTAGGATAGCAGTGTTTTGGTACTTCGCGTCAAAATTCTTCGGACCCAAACGATCTCCCACTGAATCCACTCACCAGATCTCCAATCTCTTTCATAAAGGCGAAACTCTGGTTGGTAGATTTCTTTTATTTGTTGAACTTTTAATTTGATTTTTTTATGCGTATATCGGTATTATGCTGGAGTTGAGTGCAAATTGATAGGACCAAATTTAATTGTTCAAGTCTGACTGTGCTCATAATTAATTTGTATCTACTCGAACTAAAGCTCGAGTTACAAACAATTTTCAAGGCTACTCAGCTCATTTAACACTTTAAACACTTGACAGTTTTGAGTAAAGGCAGTGTAGATTTGTTTAAGTATTCAGATACTTTCACGTCTTTGTTGTATTTTGGTAGTCTATATTCGACATGAACTATCCAGTTGTTGAAGTGTTTGGGTTGAAGACTGCAGAATAATGGGAGTCATACAAGTGGTGTTGTGGGTACAAATTTAGTGTCTGGCACTCTGGCTAATTAGATCATGATTGATTAGTACAATAAGGCGCTGTAGGAGTTTCTGAGGCAAATTATGCAATTGCTTTATGAGTGTATTATGTCAGGCATTTAGCAAATAAGAATTTCAATATTTAAAGTGACATGGATCTTTTAAGTTTTTACTGGACCTTGATTGTGCGGGCATCATAGTTGTCACATTCTTGGTGATGATCTCTGGAGACTTGGGATTACTTCTACAGAAAATGTAAACTGGATTGATGAGCACTGTTATGGTGATGGTGTTCCTCAATTCAACAAGGAAAAATGATCCAGTGAAGTTGATTATCATCCATTTGAATTTTAATACCACCTGAAGAAGTATTAAAAACTAAAGTGACTATTGTATGTCATCTAGTTAGTTCAGTTCAGAAACATTTGTGGAAAATGATTCCGATAACATTGGCCAGGTGAAATTTAATAAGTTATGGTTTTGTATCTCACTGTTTGTCCCAATTCATGGAAGGAAACTTTGCCCATATATAGTGATTTTCTTACCTATCCATGAAAAGTATTATTGTATTTTAAGACATCAATGTTTCTTTACAGATCTATCCCATGTAGTCATGTACTGAGTTAGTTAAAAAAAATGAGTTCGAACTCACATGAACTAACCATTTATGAGATTTTTGGTTTTTATTTCTGGCTCATTGGTTTTTTAACTCATTAAATTGCGATGGATAACATTCAAATGCTATTGCGAGAATTATTCTGACAACATGACACTCAGTTTGGCCAATTTTCCATAGCTACGTCTGAACCAAACCATTTGGAATGTGTTATTTCAATTTTCACATGGAGATGACTTGTTTTATTAATTTCTGCCATTTGTTTTCCTCAACTTGACATACCTTATGTTTGTTTGCAGGATATGTGGTTATACCTTTCTGAACAGGAAACTTTCAATGATTTTGGCAATGAAAAAGCCCTTATTTGGCACGAGACAAATATACCCTATGCAGTTTGGAGTGCTGAGAGTAGCAGAACTCTGTCGTTGAAGTATTATCCTTCCGAGGTATAGTAATAGTTTCAATAATGTAATATCATTTTTTTGCTGCTCATTTCAAATTATAGATTCTAATTTAATCAGAGTTCACTAGTGTTTTCACAATGATATTCTATTTTCTTTGTTTATAGATGAGTTTGACTGTGAATCAGTTTTTCTTTCATCTTATTCTTAGGCTCTGAAGAACAACGGGAGTCTATATGCTCATGTTTTCTTTGCTAGATCTGGTTTTTCCCCAGATCCTAGTGATCCTGAGTACCAACCAATTGCCGCTTTTGGCCGAACACACCGTGAGATTATCCTAGTTTAGTTTGCCTCTCTTTACTAGATATAGTACATTGTGGGTTTGTGTTTCTAAATTTCTTATTTTATTCTCTTTATATATAGCTGTTGTGGCATATTTGCCCAAGTCAAAGGCTAACAAGAAGAAGAGTCTGTTGAGCAACTCAAAAGACGGCATTGATGATGAAAGGGTGTCTGAGGTATCCCTTTTAATTTGTTTTCCAAGATTCTGTTATTGTTTGTGATGCTTATATTGATTGCTCATCTTTGTTATGGGTTGTCAATTTTGAATACCTTACTATTTAGATGTTGCAAGTTCCTTTCTAAGCCAATTCCTTTTCTTCTGATATTGTATTAATAAGTTTACGGTATTAAAGAAAGATTATGTTTGCCTTAGGTATCTGAAGATGCTCAAGTTGATGATAAAGAGGATGGACCAGCTGAATGGATTTCATATTGGAAGCCTAATGTTACAATAAATTTGGTTGATGATTTTACGAGGTAGATTTGTCTAAACATTCATATCGGTGATTATGCTGCAATTCAATGTCAACTTAAGTACGATAATCAGCCGTTTCTCAACTTTTTGGTGGTTATCACAATGGTCTACCAGTTTTTCAAGCTAAATGGATGTCATATGTATAGCTTATATTAGTGGAGATTAAGTTTGACCTAACATTCTTCTGTCCATCCCATTTGAAGTCTCTGTGGGAGCTGTTGACATAGCCTCTATGCTAGAGTTCGATAGAGAAACCATCTGATGGTTATGCAATGTTCTATGTTCATGATAGTTATCCTGCAGATTCAGTGTCAATGAAAAAGTTTAATTGACCCACTAGATGGTCATACAGTAGAACATCAAGTCCTTGAAGAACACTGAGGAAATTTACTGTAATACCCTATATGCGTATAAGAATTTAAGTAAAAGTATAAAACTGCAATGTTTTCGTCTGCAGTTACTTGGTAACTTTGCCACTTTTGGAACAGACATGAAATTTATCTAATAATATTTCAGTTACTCATACTTGGTAACTTTGCCACTATTGGAACAGACATGAAATTTATCTAATAATATTTCAGTTACTCATTTGAAAAGTATGTTAACGGAGGTGATTGTTTGTGCAGCCATAACTGTAACTGTTCATAAGCTGGAATATAATGCCATATTATTATGAAATAACTTTTTTGACGACTCTGGTATTATTTATGCTCTGGGCGTCTGTGAAGTTTTATGTCTTAGCACTTTTTGCTGTTCTGCTTTTACATAATTTTCTCGCTGAAAACAATCAATATTCTTATTTTGGGATTTTTTTTTTCCATCAGATATCCTCAGAATGCGGTTCCCCCAAACATTGCTCCTTGTATCCTTTTATATTAAACTCTTGTCATCTCCTGCGGATCTGGTTACTGATTTTGTATTCATTCTAAAAAGAACATGTCAAAATTTGAACTGGTAATGACAAAGTCGCTTCCTTGCAGGCAACTTTATTAATTGAGAAATAGCAGACCTGTTTTTAATGTTTATGAGTGTCCGTTGTGACTCCAGGTTTAAATCAAACTTATCTGCCTGTGCAGGATAGTTAACAGCCAACATAATATTTGGCGTCTTAGGTTAGCCTTTCAAAGTTTCTTCAGCTATTTGTAAAGCGTAAGTGCTTGAAGATACTGGTATGTTTTTATTGAGGTAGCTACCCATTTAGGAGCATTCGCTTTTTTTTTTTTTTTTGGAGGTGAGTGAAATACACTTGGCTTAATGATTCTGAGCCACTTTTAACTAGACCCATAGAAGATCTTAAACCTTGTTAGGCTTAAATATTTTGCGGATTGCTCCAATTATTCAACTGCCGTATGTTACTTGTATTAGACACTAGTTTCATCAGAAGGTCCTGCTGATGTTTTTTCTTATTAGAAGTGTTTTTTGTTATCTCTCCACTTGGGGAGGACGATGTTTTTTCTTATTAGAGGTGTTATTTGTTCTCTCTTCACTTGGGGAGGAATTAGACCAGTCACAAAACCATAACAGTTCCAAATTTTATGGTTCTTTGACCACATATGATTGTTTTATGTATAGATATGATAATATGTTATACGTTTATGAATTTCCTCTTATCTAAAACATTGTGCTTCATCTTTTTGGAACTTATATCTTTAAAGAATTTCGGGTTCAACACTATGCTTATTTTTCATTTGTTTTTACTATTAATTCATGGAAGTGTTGGCTTCCTTTCTGAACATTTTCAGATATATTTATTTAATAGTTTCTTTTGGATTAACTTAGACTTTCTTATGTATTTGTCTGTGAATGTTCTCCATTATTTTCATGTAGCAACAGTGTTGCTCCAATTTACTGGTGATTAATGCTTGCATGATGGGCTCCTCTGTAGTGGAGAGCTCACCTTGGTTTTGAGCAGCCTCTCTTTGTTCTGTATAACTTGTGGATATTCTATAGTTCGAGTCCCTCAAGGTCATTCTTCATAATTTACTACATAAAAACCTATTAATTATGACAACCAAATTTCTTTGTATATATTATTACTAAAATCTTCCTTTCTTTCTGTTAAAAATGCATTTTCACAAGGAAACATGTGGTTTGTGCAACATATTGACAGTCCACACTAATAACTTTCTTGTGGACATTCATGACTAGTTCTTCCCAGCTTTTGGAGTAGAGTTATATTTTAATGTTTGCAAATTGCAATGTCTTATAATTGGTTGCTTCATCCACTTCCTGCATTAATCACAAGTTAGGCTGACAAAGTCTTTGTATTATGATTATCAATTCCTTTACTTGAATTCTAAGACTTGAACGTTGAGCCTAGCACGGGAAACTTCTATCCAACCATTGTCTTCAATGAGTTTTGGTTACTTAGAGATAAGTTGATAGCAATCAATGAGACCGTGAATGAGCTGCCACTAAATTTGGAGGTCGGTCCCATAAGCATGACAAAGTGGCAACTATTCCTACAGATTGACCAGTCATTCCAGATTCATAGGAGTTATGGAAGCATGCTTGATGGGGAAGCTGATGAACTTAAGGTATGAATATATTTCTTATTTATTGTTTATCTTCAACTTGAGATGCTGAATGCTTTGTCTTGTGCATATTTCTGAAATAATTTGACCCACTTGAAAATTCAGTAGAAGAAATTTTTCTAGATAGTGATAGGCATTCTCTTTGTAGCAGAAGATAGACAACTTTATCCAAAGGTTGTTGAGTGAACATGAAGTTGGAGATTAAATATAGAAGACAAACTAAAAAATATTTATGACAGGAATGAAAAATTGGAATTAAACTTGATATTATGAACCAAAAGTATTATTGGTGCAGAAAGTATCTAGAGTTTTGGTGGAACTGTGTAGGGTAACTAATTCCATGACCCTTTGTTAAAGAAATGTAGTACTGTACTGCCTCTAATATCTATTATTTTCTTGTACTTTAATGATGTGGAATCATCTTCCTTGGTGAAATGAGTTGTTTGTGTTTGAGTATGTATATATGCGTGTGTATAACTGTATATATATGTATGTACATATATATATATGGACATGTATGTTCTTGTTAGGTCATTGAGTAACTTTGTTTTTATGAAAACTGGGTCGTCCTGATTTTAGTACATTATATTATTGGTCTAGCATTGGTAGGCCATTTTGACAACTCGTAAGCAAATGTGGGAAAAAGAAAGAAAATAAGAAAAAGTGGAATTAAATATCTTACAAATTGAAGTTACTCTTGATATGTAAATTGTTTTTGTTCTTTAACAACATCATCTATACTGAGACGATGGTGGGCTATGCCAATGAATCGCTGCATGGTTCTGCCAGTTATTTGTGCATATTTGTGTAGCATAGTTTAAGATTCTACTTTTTAAAGTCATATCATCTTCAGTTACTTCTGCATAAATCATCTCAAGAGGGTTTTAATTCATTTGATCTTTTAACAGAGAGTTTTCCTGGAAGGAAATCCGTACCTTCTTGCAATTACCATGGCTGTCTCAATGCTACACTCTGTTTTTGACTTTTTGGCTTTCAAGAATGGTAATGCTTTGTTTAATATGTGCACTTATGAGGGAATTGCAGTAGCTGCCATTATTGAAATATTTTCATTTTGCAGATATCCAATTTTGGAACAAAAACAAGTCCATGGAGGGATTGTCTGCTAAATCTGTTGTTGTAAACTTCTTTTGTCAGCTCATTGTCTTCCTCTATCTGCTTGACAATGATACCTCATGGATGATACTTGCAAGTTCTGGTGTTGGCTGCTGCATTGAGTTCTGGAAAATAGGGAAAGCCATGCACATTGAGGTGTAATTTTAAAATTAACATCAAAATTTAGCTAGTCTTCTCTTTGTACTACAACTGTTTCCATATATGATTTTCTTTTCATCCAGATTGACAGATCTGGCAGGATTCCAATGTTGAGGTTCCGCAACCGGGATTCATATGCTACAAACAAGACAAAGGAATATGATGATCTTGCAATGAAGTATTTGACCTATGTTCTTTTCTTGCTTGCTGTCGGTTTCTCAGTTTACTCACTCATGTACGAAACCCACAAGAGTTGGTACTCTTGGATCCTCTCATCCCTTACAAGCTGCGTCTACATGTTTGGTAGGTGTTTTCATCCTGTTTTTAACTATTCTCTTTGTTCAATTTTTGTGTGTTTCTTTTCTAGTATTAATTTTGGTTTAATAACATCATTCTGCATCACTTTATGGTGCAGTATTTTAAATATTAACTTAACCTGAAAATCTCTGAATATCTTTCAGCTTTGAAAAACTCTAAATCACTTGACTTGATATTAGCTTTTTACTGCCTATATAATCATATCTGGGCATTGTTTATCACGTTTTTTTCACTTTAATTTGCTAGAGACAAACTAATTGCAAAATCGAATTTTGATCAAATTTTTAGTTTCAATTTTATTAGTAGATTCACAATTATACTGTTCAAAACTTGGATTTTAGAATACATTTATATTTTGAGATGGTTAAATCGGATGAATGGAGAGAAAATAATCAGCACAAGCACAAGCAAAAGAAAAAAGAAGTGGAGTAAGGTGAAAGAGGTTTATTCGATTGAATTGAATTGTGCCTTCTTGCTTCAGGTGTTCAAAAAAACTAAATGGAGTTCAGCAGTAGTGCTCTTTAACAGTTAGATGTTTCCTTTCTGTTATCAAGTCAATATAATTTAAGAAGTATCAACCATGTTACATTCTCTTTGCTGCAGGTTTTATCATGATGTGCCCTCAGTTATTTATCAATTACAAGCTGCAGTCTGTTGCCCATCTACCTTGGAGGCAGATGACTTACAAATTTCTGAACACAATCATTGACGATCTGTTTGCATTCGTTATTAAGATGCCCACATTACACAGACTTTCTGTCTTCCGTGATGGTGAGTTTCTATTGAAATTTTTGTTACATGTGATTGAAGTTGTTGACAGAATTATGTGGTAAATGTCGATGGTCATGCATGAGTATGAATTTCGAGTTCTTGTTAATTCAAACCTCTATACCCTAGAGCAGACTGTTGTCTTTTGATTCAGTTGGAAGGGGGGGGGGGGGGTCGTTATCATGAAGATACCAAGTGTGTTTAAGGGCAAATTTGGTCTTGCGGTTGCCGGAACAATTTTACCGGAGTTGATTGTAGTTATGTGTATTCCTACAATAATCGATTTAAAAAAAAGGGTTTCGTAGAGTTGCAATTGCCAAGAAGCTACATTTGGTAGGTTTTAGAAAATGGTTATTTCCTGTGTTGTGGAGATCCCATAAGCAACTGTAACACTGGGGGCCTAACATCTAAGAAATCACAATATGCTAAAAGCGATTTCGTTTTGGTGGCCAAACACTTTCAAATGAAATCACTTGAGAGGTCTACAAATATTTATGGGGGCACCCACTGCTAGGTCAAGCTCACCCTAAGACCGAGAATTTAGAGGTTATTTAGGATTGAAAATCAAATGGAAGAAACACTACTAGGTGTTCCATATTTAGCGAAGTCAATGTCACATGCTCTGGCTTGTGACATAACTAAGTTAAAAAATGAGAGTCAGGGTTAAGACTGACTTTGAGAATTTGAAAGAGAGTTCACTGGTCATAATAGAGAATGATGTAAGAATTAGGTGTTCAACTATGAAAAAATCTCGGAATAGGAGATAACTTATATTCTTCTGGTGTGCTTTGTTCATCCCAAAAATGACTGATAAAATTTTGATTTCGGTATATGATCTTCCAACTATTTTGGCTGTGCAGATCTTATATTTTTGATATATATTTATCAAAGATGGAAATATCCTGTGGACAAGAAACGTGTAAACGAGTTTGGTTTTGGTGGGGAGGATGATCAGGCTTCGATTACTGCGGAAGCAACGGAGCAGACCGAAGAAGACAAGAAAACTAACTGAGCTGGAGGTACCATCAACAAGTGCAATCACAAAATACTAAAGGCAAAACAAAATAACTTATCAGACTATAGTTTAAATTGTCATAACTAATATCTTTTGCTATGGTTGATTGTGGAGATGATCGCTACCGGATATTTGTTTGTTATTTTGACCTGAAAACTTTCATAACAAAGTGGAATTTTTTTTTTGGGTTTTTCCTTCTTCCAAAAACTCCGGTTCATCACTGTACTCAGGTGCTCTGGGAGTGGTGGCAACTTTCATTTGGTACAGTACCTTAAAAAATCATCTAGAGTGTAAATATTTCAAGTAGAATTGAACAATACTTTTTTTATTTTCTTACTAAGTTTGAATTTGGTAAAATTTGAAATAAATTGTGGTAGTAGATATATATCTATATTAAGACTTGTTGAGATTTCAGTAATAATTTAGACATCCTACTTTTGTAGCTTCAAGTAGCTCGATGCTTACGCATCTCTGCCGTGCCATTGTAATTTTCAATTAGTTTGATGCTTCTGCTCTACGGTTGACCAGCAAATGTGTGATTGTTTAATTAATACTTTATCTACGATGATTATTCAAGAAAAGTCCCAAGTCTTAAACTTACTCTCTTTTACCATATATAAATACTATCATTATAAAAAAGTAAATATTAAAAACTTAATTTTAATGACACTTTATATTTATCATAGTTACATCATATATGTAGATCACTCTTAAAGAGCGCAGCTTGTCATAAAATAGGTGAAATTGAAAGTATACGCTATTCAAAGATAACTATGTACTTATCAAATATCGAAACAATTATGATGATGTAATCTGTGGTGACAAAATTTCCGAGGAAAAAATGCAGTTTCCTACCTGCAGTCTTAATCAAGCATGCAAAAAGTTAGCATTAAGGATCCGTTTGTTTGAGAGAATGAAATCTGATTCTAGGAATTTGATTTCTAAGAATGTGATTATCAGGAATATTTCATTATACTGTTTGGGTAACACTCGGGATTTCAGGAGGGAATGTAACAAACTTGGATAAAAAAATTCATATTTTTCGTCGAAAACATTGAAAAGTTTCAGTTTTGAATCAAGCGAAACGAAAACAAGATGTAATTCCAAAACTATTTGTTTGCCTTAAATTCTGTTATTTTTCTAAATTTAGTAACTTTTTTTACAATTTTTCGTTAGTGTTTCCGAAATATTTTTTGAAAAAGTTTCAAAAAGTTTATTATATTTGGCTGACTGAAACATACACTCGAAGCGAAATTTTAATCCGTAACAAATTCCATTTCAAATGTTTGGTAAACTTAATGAATGAAATCCATTTTTACTTATTTCATTTATATATTATTATAAATGATTTATGATTAAAGTTAAAATTTAACTTTTTTTACTCAACCAATAATTATTTCATATTTTTTACATTTATCTTAATCTTAATTTTATAGGTATAATGAAGTGGTAAAAAATATTTTATGTTAATTTAATTTTTTTAAAGACTTCAAATGTTGTTTTGTAATTATTGAAACTTCAAGATCATGTAATTTCACATAATTTCAGGGGTGTAAGTAATTATTCTTAATGTTGACTAAATATATAATATACTTACCATACATCAAAATTTATAATTGATTTAATTTATGTACATTTTATAGTTATTACAAAATAATTTTATATATATATATATATATATATATATATATATATATATATATATATATATATATATATATGTTTTTGTGTGTGTAAGTGTGAGTGAGAGAGCATATATGAAAAATATTATCTTTTTAATTTTTATCATGACTTCCAATGAGAATGGAATTAAAATACCATGAAAAACTTGAATTTCAGATTCCTAGTTTATAAAAACAAGATTCCTGATTCTGGGGAATTTAATTCCTTTCCCATAATACAGTAAATCAACCCAAACACAATAATAGGGTAATAATAGGGTATCTGGTAATCAGATTACCAAATTACATCCCATTTCCAGACAAACAAACCGGTCCTAAGACAAAAATAATATCAGTATAAAGATCGAGACCAAGAGACTGATAATTGCATATTACTCCAGAATCTAGTGACCACGCAAGTCTTCTGGTTCAGTATTTCCAAAAGTAAGCAAGGAAAGAGGATAAAACAGCACAATCCCACAGATATTTTACTAAAGATCAAATGTCAAAGACATCAAAAACTATTTGAGCTTGTCCTATGTCAATTCTTAGTTTCTTTACTGTCCGCCTCTAGTTCATTAGGGGTGTGCTTCTCCAACAAGCGACTTAGTTCATTAGGGGTGTGCTTCTCCAACAACCGATTGAAATCAGCATCAAAGTCTTTCTCAAGCTTCATCTCCTCCTCATGATGTCTGCGCTTTAGATCCAACATTTGCTCCTCATGAACCTTCATCAGCTTGTCCCGTTCGTTCACAAAATCCTTTAATTCTTTGTCCTGCAATTGGATAAATTTGGCTATCTCTTCCGCTCTGTAACCAAATCACAAAAATGTTAAAATAAAAGGTACTAATTGTACCTAAATAACCATAACAATAGATATTGGCCACTAGATCATTGGTATCCAACAGAGCAGTGACTTTACCCTTGAAAATCGATAATTGAGTAATTAACAAACAGAGGACAATACTATCTTTCCCTCTATGGATAATCTTACAACTAAACTTATGTAGTTAACTGCTGATTAGGCATTTTACCTGCGTCGACGCTCCTCCACAGAAGATGTGTTTGCCTCGGATTTAGTCACTTTCTCTCGTTGATCTTGCTGAATTTTCTCAAAATTCTCCTCCTTGGCATTTCTGGCATCGTAAAACTCTTGGATCTGATCTTTGAAAAACTGCTCTTGGTAATCCATCTGAAGTTCATGTTCAACACATACTGCAGTTAATGTCAATAAGAAGAGGACGACTTGCACAATAAAAGTAGTGCTCCCTTTAAGAATATGATACTAACAATATGCTTCACATAGTAAGAAAATGTATCTAAAGCAAAGTTCCAGCTGCACACTGATGGAAATTACATTGTGAAACATGGTAAAGAGAATATAAAGCTTCATCATTTCATAAAATTATATGATTTTCAAAAGAAATTGAAAGCTCTACTGAATGAATAACAATTTTGAGCTGAAATCTATTTGACTTCAAATAAGTCGTACATTTAAGTAAAAACCTCACTCCGTCCCTTATGGTTTTCACAATATAAACCCTAAATGAATCAGTATGAGAATCCACTTGTTAAACTATTGGAATGTTGGAATGTCATGGAGTATTTCAGAAATATACCACTGAAGAAAATTATCCATCAACATATTGAGTATAGTTCCAAAGTCACCTGACCTTATCCGAATTGTATCAGATAAAAGTTTGGCTAAAGCTGTAAAATGCAATTATGCCCAAGAACCAGAAATCTACGTTGTTCTACGGCATTTTAACCTAAAACAATAATATAATTCATCATTTTTGCTCTAAGACATGCAAACAATTTAAACTATATACCTCTTCTTTATTCTGTTCATGATGTTTTTTTGTCCTCAGTTTCACCATCCGATTCTCTTCCATTGTCTTTCGTAGCTTTTCAGTCACTACGCCAAAAGACTCCTCGAGAGCTTTCTTACTCTTTTGTTCCTTGGCAACTTTGTTCTTGAACCACATCAGCTGTTGATTATCCTCACTCATTTGCTTCATTTGATATACCACCATTTCTTTGTACGATTTCATTTCATATTTCAGTTTGGATTTACCTAAGCATTTGAGAGCCACGTTAGTAACTAACATAAGAAAAGAGTAAGTTAATGGCAAATCAAATCCTATACCAGGCCAATGAAGATGGAGAAAGAAAAAAATACTTTTAATATGTAAACACGAAGAGCACCTTGAGAATGTTGATTGAAACTGTCCAAATCTTGTTTCTCTGCCATGAAGCCATAGAGTTGGCGCTTTCCTCCAGGACGCATTGGCACTCTATTCCTTCCCCAAGCATACCTATCTCTACCTGTGTCTTCAAAATGCTTGCTTAGACGTTCAGCCTCCGTATATCCTACCGCTGTGGCCTCAAAAATTAATAGACTCATGCCTCGGTGCCCTTGTGGTCCATATGAATGCCGGGCCTTTACTGCAGAATATGAACTGAAATAGTCGAGAAGTTCTTGATTTCCCATGCCAATCCACTGCATAGTGCAATTCAAAACAAAGCAAGAATAAGTGGAGCATCAATTTAATAAAGATATGGCAAAATAATACTTCAAGTACAAACCAGAAACAAAATGTTGTACCTTGTCATTTTCATCCCTATCGTACTGGGTATTCAAGATCATTACTGTAGGTGGCCACACTATTTCTTTATCAGCTCTTTCTTCCAGACCTTTCCATTTCCCAAATGTTTCACCAGCTGGTATTGCTGAAGTACCCCTACTACGAAGTTCCTCTTCCAAAAGTTCAGCAAGCTCCCTGTGGAGCTTCACCCTTTTGGATCCTTTAGTTTTTGCATGTGCTATAAGAGGCTGCAACCCACGATACCAATCAATTGCTCCAGGGCCTCCTTTGCATGCCGGACAATGCCACTGTCTTTCCGGTTCATTAATCTGCTCAACTGTCAAGCCATCGAGACACTCGAAAAGCTCCTTAAACCACTTGCTCTTCTTCCTTGTCTCGTGGCTTTTTTGGCTTTCCTCTGAATCATAACCATCACTCATAAGTTCATCATCAGACTCATCAATGCCGTCCGACTCATCATTCTCATCATCAACCACGGAAGCCTGCAGATCAGCCAGCACTTCTTCCGCATTTTCCTTCAGGCTCAGGCTATCTTCAGAGGACCGAGAAGCAGCAGCTCTCGAACTCCATCCCCATCCATTCTTTAGAGGAGGAGGAATTATTGGAGGTGCCACAGCAAAGCTAGTGTCAGGACTTTGAGGTTTAGTATAGCCTCTCCCAGCAGGTTTTCTAGAATCAGAAGAAAGTGTAGGCCAGATCTGACCGGAGCCCCTACCTGATCCACCACTACTCCGCATTCCTAATTTTTCCACAGTATTTGCATGACCCCATGCCTTAGAACTAGACTGTGGATGACCTGACTGTTTTACAGAGCTGCTCGCAGTCCTGTTCTTGGATTTCTTTCCATATACTTCCCATCCATCATCTTGTTCAGAATTCATACTCATATCCGAGACACCATGAGTTAACTTATCAATAGCAGGATCATAGGCATCTGAGCTGCTTTTTCCCTTGGACAGTGGCACAGAAGTACCAGCGCTTAAAGGAACGCCACCCCCTTTTCTGGAGCCCATCTCTGGAGAGATATGAACAAATGAACTATTTGTAAAGCAAAAAACACCAAATGGAAAGAATTTGACATTGTTATATGTATAGGGAAGAGGTGTACATTTCGTTGATAAATTGTGATAGCAATACAGATTATGACTAAGTTCTTGTCTGTTTAAACTAAAAGACATGAAAGAGGGTGACTGAGTGCAACAAAATTTGGACCCAAAAGGAATTAGAATGAGCAACACCAGACTAAATCATTGATTAAATAAGTGACTTGATATGATAGAAAACCATAGAGCCATAAGTAAGGTTTGTCTCTTTTGACACCCCCACGCCCCACCCCTCCCCAAATCAAGAGTTGTCGAGACAACTTGGGGAGAATAAAGATAATCCTATGATATTTATTCAGACAAAATGGTTAAAACTGCCTAACTACGTCTTAACATGCTAAGATACTTTCAACATTGGCCTGCATTGTTAATAATATTATCAGTATATTGCAGTAAGCAATAACATCATTGAAAAAATTCATATCATATACATGATATAATTAACAATTATTAATTAGATTGCATATAAACATACAACAATCTCTCTCTCCAAAAAACTGCAAAGAAAGAACAGAATACCAACAAGACTTGTGTGTGTTAAAATGAACACACATACAGAATCTGAGGCACTTAAATTAATATGCGAGTCTGCTTCTAAGATTAAAATATGTTCAGAGTATATAAGCCAAGATTAACTGAATAAATAAATAAGTAAATAAGCTAAACACAAAACAATAAACTAGAGACACGCACAGGTCGATCAACACACAAAGATTTATGCCACCTGCAAACATTACAAAGTTGAAAAGAGATAACTATACTGCAAAATAGAGCCCCAAAACAGCAAAATCGAAATTAGAAATTCACATCAAATGCAAAAGTAAATAGACACAAATACTCGCATACAAAACACGATTACATCAATAAATATATGTCCGCTATACATACTCAACAGAATTTTTCGAGAGAATAAAAATCGAAGCACAACGAGAAGAGTAAAGGAATGCAGATCACATAGGTGTGCATTTGCGAGGATTGTAAGCAGAAAAATGGATAAATTACCTCTGCAGTCGATTGAGAAGCAAGGTCGAAGAAGTTACGGAGGAAAAATGGCGTGAGAGAAAGCAAAAGGAGTGACTCTCTCACACAAGAGTAGTGTACCAGACGGATTATATATTGTACCGGACCCCAAATTGCATTTCAATTTGGTGAGTGGAAAGTGAGATGCGGTGAAAATAATGTTCATTAAATGACTAGGGTTTAACCGGGCCAAGATCTTATGTACCACAACAAATTATTATATATACATGTGTCAATTACTTATTTGTGGTACAGATGATGTATTGCCGATTTAACCACATCTTTTGGCATTTTCCCCGGGTGGTTGGCTTTGGGAGAGTATTTCCAGAAAGGAAATGATTTAGATTTTTCTTCAAAGAATCCAGCTTCCTCTCATCTCATATTTCAAGTCCATTTTTCCTTTTATGCAAATATCTCAATATATCCGTTCATTTAATTTCAATTCCCATTATTTCCTATTCTCATTTATTATTAATAATAATAAAACAATAATAATAAGATTATCAAAAATAATTAAGAATATTTCTAAATTAATTTAACATTGGTATTTAAATCGTACTTCAAAATCATCGTAATTACAATTATCTCAAGAATAATTCAAAATTAATTCATTCATTCATGCTAAAGAAAAATGTATATATAAATTAAAGTTGAGAAAAATTTATTTATTAATTAGAGTTTAAGAAAAATATATTTATTAATTAATAAAATAAATAAAAGAAAAGAGAAAACTAATTAAAAGAGAAAAAAAAAATTGATCAATGGGTTCAAGCTGGCTTCAGCGTGAAGCCCATTTGTTTTGCCATCTTCAAGCCAAGCCCGCTGAACTTGATCATTGGAGATGGCCTTAATGTGTTTAAATTAGAAAAAAGTTGATTAATAAGATATAAAATATTTTTGGTTAATGTTTCAATATTTTGAGAAAATGAATTGTTAAACGTTAAGTTTATAGAATGTGATGTTTGGAAATAGAATTAATATGAATTTTTTAAAGGTTCTTGACAAGTTAAGTCCTTGTGATATGTTTAATGGGCACTTTACAACTCTGTGATATTGAAAATAGGCAATTAACTTCATGTAAAATGAAATAATGAACAATTTACCTTCTTTCTAGTAGAGGTATTGACCACACACTCTATAATAAGACTGAGACTTTATTTTCATGTAAAAAATGATCAATTCAGCCTTACATTTGAGTCTTTGACAACATATTCACCTTATTTTGCCCCCTCCCCCCTTGTGATATGCATAAATAGGCAATTTAACTTCTGTGATATTCGTAAATGGACAATTTACTCCTTGATATTGCATAATGAACATTTTACCCCCTTGTAAAATGTAAAATTGAAGAGAGATGCGGTGTGCTTTTTTTATAAAAACACAGGAAGATATTTCGCCCTGTAAAAATGTAAAATTGAAGAGAGATGCGGTGTGCTTTTTTTTATAAAAAAACAAGAAGGTATTTCGCTCTTATATTTATCACATTGAGTTAAACTGTCTTTTTGAAATAACATGGAGAGTTAATTTTCTATTCATTCATTTTTCTTAAACATCTTTAGTTGTTTTTGTCCTAAAGAACCTTGAAATTTTCAAAAATCCAAAAAATGAAGACCTCTTATTTTACTGTGTTTAAATGATAAATCTGGAACAACCGAACAAGATCTTATGTACTCCTGCCATTCCAATTTGACCTTTTAACCATATCACCATATGAGTATTTTAACAGTACATTAACAATTATGGTTAAAATATGAATATCATTTTAAAATTAAAAGTCAACGAATCACTAATTACAATCTTTTGGATTATGTTTTATTATAATGTATAATTTTAACTATATTTGTCAAAATATAAATTAGTAATTATTAATCTAATATAGCAATCGACAGCTATTTTGCATTGAGGCAGCTTGTAATTGTAATAACTTTCGAATATTCGAGAAGTAACTTTTAGTTCTTAAATCAACAACTATCAAGTGCATTTGTTCTTTTTTTTTCTTATGAAAACAAGAGAACTGTTACATATTGCTAATAATTTTCGAGTTTACAATTTTTCAAAGTAGTGTTAAGGAGAACAAATCACTAAAATCTAGACAAGCTAATCTGGCCAAGTGCTAAGACGATTTGCCCAGAATATGGAGAGATAATAAATACCCAAAGCAAGCCACTCAAGGCGGACCTAGACATATTTTATTGCGGGGCAAGAATTTTTTTTTAGTAATGCACCCGATAATTTAATAAAATGACTATAGAATAAGTTAAGTATAATTTTGTCTTGTAAACATTGAAACACAAATAATTTTAACAAAACACAATCATTCTAATGAGGACCCGATGATATTTCATTAAAAAAAATGTCTATGATATATTACGTGTTAAAATCGCTTATAATTATGACTATGAGACCAATATGTTCATCAGAGCCACGCACTGAACAATTAACATTATATGTTGATGGCAGCAACATTTTTAGGTCATTGCTTGAAAAAAATGGTGTAAACGAGTTGAAGACAATATTCATTGTTTGTATTGATTATGAGTTTGAAATTGGGTATGAGCTTTATTTGATTGTTTAGTCAACTAAACTTATAATTAGTCAAAATCAGATAAATTAGAGTAGTTTGATACTTTTACACGTATTTTGTCACTTTCTAGCTTATCGAATAAAGTTTGAACTGAGCTTCAAAGATATTGGAATGAAAATATATTATTCAATCCAAATTTTGGTATAGTAAATCAGACTCAATGAGCTTTTATCAAATAAATTCGAGTTTTTTTTAATGGAGTTTGAACTGAGCCTTTTTTTTTTCTAATAAATTTTTTAACTTATCAAATGAAATTTGAACCGAACATTTTTTTTAACTATATTTAAGACACACAGTTTTAGTTATAACTATTAAAATTATACACATACATAACTATAACATACATATCTATAAAAATAATGAGAATAAAATATGGGGGACCATGCCCCCACCCCCAAGTCCCCACAAGGGTTGGTCTCTAAGCTATTTTAGAGCATTCAGTTCCTTTTTTTCTTTCTCTTCCAACATCTAAAAATTTAATTATATGTAATCAAATCAATTTTTTATGTTTCCGCATTGGCCTGTTGTTACGCTCCAAATACGAGTACGTAAACGCGCAAGTATACGGTCGTTACAAGTAATAAAGTGATAAGGAGTGTCGAACCCACGAGAAATTGTTCAATTAATTACCAACTAACGTCTTGTTACTTCGACTTAGATTTGTAAGTTGAGTATGGTGAAGTGGTGGCGGTTTTGATATTACTAATAAATTAAGGCGACTAAGGAAACTAACACTTGACTTAACAATATGTAAAGGCTTCTATGATTTTACGTCACCTAGTTCGATTCAAGATAAACAACTCAACAATTGACAACCACACTTATGTTTGTTGTTCAAGATTTCATAATTTATTCATACGTATCTTTCGATATCGTACGAACCTACCAAAGTAAACTAATCCAATTTATGTCTAAAAGGATTAAGCTTAAATGATGCTTTAGTTCACAAACCTTAATAGAACATGAAGTGACCTAGGTATATTCCTATCCTAAAATCAAATCACAACCTAGTTTTATAATCTAATCTTTAATCAACTATGTCTAGCAATTAAAGATCAATCCATTTCATCCTATGGTTGGCCTAACCATAAGTTGACAAAGGCTCAAACTAGATTAACAAACATTTGTAAGCATAGCAACAATCATAAACTCATCATTCAATCAAGAATCAAGAACCAAACATAGGATCAATAAAAACATAGAATAAATGAGATTAGCCACTCATAACAATAATATATCATTCATTACATTAAAAGACATCAATATAAATGAACAAAGTAAAAGAGTTTAGAGTAAGCTTAGTGAAGAGGTCTTCAACAACTTCTCCCTCAAGCCTTTTTATCTTCAATAGGGAGTCCAAGTGAGAGTTCTTCTTTCCAAAGTGCAAACCCTTCTCTTTTCTTCAAAGGAGGCAAGATGTAAAGTTGGAGTGTGAAGTTATGATGAATTTCACCTCCTAATATCTAACCTAGCAAAACTACCAACTTTCCATGCCTAAGTTACCCTCCAAAACAAGGCAACTAAGGCCAAAAAGTCCCCCAAAAGAAGTTGGAATTACAAGTGGGAGGGAAAAGGCAAAGGACATAAAACACCTTCAAAACACCCAGCTTTTCTGGCAGCAGGTCTCGCGGCCGCGAGCCCTGAGCTCGCGGCCGCGAGCTCAGGCAGTAAGCTCTCTGCAGATTTTCTGCTCCGCCACACTTTCTTCTGAGCAGCATATCTTTTGATTCCGAACTCCAAATCCAGATCCGTAAAGTCCGTAGCGTAGCTAACTCACTCATCTATGACATATCCAAAATTCAGCTCATTTGGATCATCCATGAAATATTTATGAATGTTCTAGTGAGCAGCTATCTACGTTCTTGTACGATTTACTTCGGATTCTATTTCCTTTGAAGCTCAAGCTTGACTCGCGGGGTTGGTAGAGCGACTCGTATAATTGATACGCAACTCCGAATCTCTCTATGATGTTAATACCTACAAACCACGGAGAAAACGATCAATACGAGAACAAAAACACAAAAGACGAACAAAGGCCAAACAAAGGGGCCAAAAGCACAAAAGAAACGAAAACACGAGAAGACACACAAAAACTCGAATCAAAACAAGATGTTTTGGGCTTAAAGAGATAGGTAATAACGACATTTTCACGGCATTATCACCTGTATAAATACAATATTATATATGTATAATGCAAGTTTGGACTTGCATATATGGATGTCCTTGTATATTTATACATGACATCCATGTCACAAAATGTTTAAGTTATTTTCTCTTATTTTATTTTTTTAATTGAAAAAAGTGTTTAAAATTTATTTATGTACTAAAATTGTGAAAATTTATGTTTAAAATAAGATTTTGTAAAATGCTATATATTTTAATTTACAAATATCTTATTGAATTTCTGAAATTTAATGCTTTGTATTTTAATTATAAATATATTATTTTGACGTTGAATTATTAGTTTGAGTAAAATGTTTATTCGAATTTAATAGTTTATTTAAAGTCGTTTATTTCACATATAAATAAGTATTTATTAATTTATTATATTTAAAGGAAAAATCATAATTTTTTTTTATTTATATTAGACGTATGTAATGTAATAAAATATTATTTATAATATCATTTATAATTAATATTAGAAGAAGAATAAGATATAATAATCTTGAAAATTTTAGATGATGACTGTTAGAGTTGGTAGTTAAAACACTGTTCACCATGTATAATTATATATAAAAGATCACTTATAAATGATGCTGATGTGGATGCTCTTACATATTTGATCAATCAGTTTCCCATTGGTGCCAACTAAGGTGGCCATCATGGCCGATCCTAGACTTTTTGGCTCTAGGCGAAATATGAAAACAGGGCCTATGTACTGAATAAAATTATTTTATATAATTATATTTCTTGCTTTAGTAATTGCAAAAATATTGATTAAATCGTTATATTTTAGTTTATTAAACTATGATTTTTTTAGATAAAATGACCACACCTGCTTAATTTTTTTCTTGCGACATAATTGCGTAAAAAATACTCTTAATTCTTTTAAAATGTAAGCATATAGATCAGTAAAATAAAATTCAAATATTTTAATTTAAGCAAGTAGCAATTTAACTATTGAATTATTAACCTATCAAAGATTTCTCAAGAAATTGATTTTTATCCTGCATAATTAATCAAAATATCATTTTTTATAATTAAATATCAAAATAGATTAGTAAAAGAAAACTAGTCACAAAAGTAGAAATCATATATTTTTCTTGATAAAGTAGAAGAAAGTCATTCTATAAATGAAATCAAATAATATTAAAGACATTCCTTATTTTATAGAGAGAAAAAGAGCAATATCCAAAAATAAAATACAAATTTTATTTGATCAATTGATGGTAGGAATAGGAAATTGATAAAGATGATAAAAAATTCATAAATTGATGAAGACAAACTGAAATCGAAATTAGTAGACAGAATAAAGCTTGAGGCTCTATACAACTAAGTAAATTGTCTAGGGCCCAAACAACTCTGGTGGCCATTTGGGTTGTTAATGTTATCAATTACTGACTTGCTCTCAAATTACACCCTTCCAACCTTGGAGAAATTATGTAGTACAACCGCTGCACCACGTCATCAAGTACACGTGGTGCAGCCCACCAATACACATGGGGCATGTGGATTATTAATCCACATCACCCCATGTTCTGGCAGTGTGAACACAACTTTCTGAACCCCTATTTTTTTGGAACATGGCCAGAACATGGGGTGATGTGGATTAATAATCCACATGTCCCATGTGAATTGGTGGGCTGCACCACGTATTCTTGATGACGTGGTGCAGCGGTTGTACTACATAATTTCTCCCAACCTTGATAACCATTCAATTTCATTGCATTTTCCTTTTTTAATATTTAATGGACTATATATTTATATTTGGGTTGGGCCCCCAAAGCTTGAGGCTCCATGCGAACTGCCTAAATATATAGTCTAGGGCCCAAACCGACATGGTGGTCATTTGTGTTGTTAATGCTATCTACATCTACAGTCTACTACTAACTTGCAAAACTACACCCTTCCAACCTTGATATTCAACTTCACTGCTTTCATCGCAACGATTGCTTTAGCCTCTTTCGGTGAGACCCAAAAGCGGATGGCAGCAAAGTCCCAACACAAATAGCTTTTCGTGTACTCTCGAGCTATCAAACGCCAACCGATTGCGTTCTCTTCCGCAAATAAAGCAAGGTGGAAGTATAACTACAATATCATGAGGTTGCTAGTTAATTACCTATCCGGTCAGTTTTTTTGTTTTGTTTGTTATGCCAAACAGTTTAGCAACAACATCCTGTTCTCTCTAACAATCACAAACCAAACATTTAAGTGTGAAGACATTATAAACAATATTTAGTTTTTATTTTCAATTCATGTGGATGGACTAAATATGTGGATAAAATAAGTCTAGCACGTAATATACAAAAACTCAATCTTGCAAATTGCGACATGTAAATAAATGTTCAACAAATGAATAACAATCCGTGTCTAATTATCTGAACTAAGGAATTATTATCAAATGAGTTTTACTGTTCGATCTTAGCTGAAATCGAATATAATTAGCAACAAATTGTGTTCAATTCTATTTTTCTTATTATGTATCATAAATCAAACTTAAATGAGTTATTTAATTGCATAATTTCGATTTTTGAGTAATTTTATTTTATGTTTTTTATGTGCCCACGAGTTTTATTTATTTATTAAATGAATAATAGTTCCCTTTTCAATTTCACCTTTCTTGTTTTTCCTTCTTTATTTATAGCAAGTGAGCGGGAAAATGAAGGGTCACAGGCTCACAGGCCACAGCAATACCCCACCCCCAAAATCAATTTCCACCTTTACCATTCCAAATCAAAATAAGAGACTGAGAAAGAAAGAAAAATGGTGGGTACTAGAAGTAGAGGGAAAGTGAAAGCAAAGAACAACGATGGAGAAAACGGAAATGGCGGACACGACTATGAGGAAAGTCGAGCACAAAGAATCAAAGAGAATAAAGAGAGGATGCAAAGCCTCGGCATTTTTGACCTCTCTAAAAAACTCTCAAAGCCTGCAAAACCCACTTCTTCTACTCGAAAAATCAAACCCCAAGTTCCACATTCCATTGATCCACCTAGGCGTTCTTCTAGGTAATTTCTCAATTTTTGTTGTACTCCCCCTTTCGTTTTGTAAATGATTTCTTTTTCCCTTTTTTGTGGTTTGTTTAGGTTGAAAGATATGCCTACAGTGAGTTATTTGGAAAAGAAACCTCAAAAGAAGGAACCATTATCAAAGAATGTGGAAGTCCATATAGCCAAAGGTGAAAAACCTGAGTTTTACACAGAGGAACATGAAAAGCTATTGGGTGATTCTGAGGCCACTTGGACTCTTATGGCCGATGGGTACGGCGAAGATGGGCTGCGGATATACGACCCTTTTGAGGGCAAGTCGTGTCACCAATGCAGGTTTGTGCAACAAAGCATTTAACTCTAAGTTGTGCAATAATCATTTGTTTGTAAAATTATCTTTGTACTTAGAATTATTGGGTTGCATGTGTAGTTTTGAAGATGTTGATGTGTTGTTATTTCCCAGTTTTGTGTGAATTTGGTGGGAGAAATACATGTAGTGGTTTGTTTGGAGTTTTAAATACTAATTGTTATTGATGAAGAGGCAATATAGGTTACTAGTTATCTTATACTTGGTGGACTTTAATATTAAGGATAACAATGTTATTGTTACAAAATAATTGGAACAATAAGACAAATCAAAATATTAATCTTGAAACTTGAAAGAAAGTTTTTGTGAGTTTGGCTGTAACTTCAAAAATAGTCGAATACTATAACTTGTGTGGAGCACTTCTAATAAGTTGCTAGACAATGAAAATTTTCATCAATCATATTGTCCTGTGACTTGTAGAAGATGCATGAAAACAAGTATTCTGACCTGTACATTATATGTTGAAACAGCAAGCGTATAATAAGCTCTGCAACATCCGCACTTACATTTCGTATGATATCTCTTGATAATTGTTATTGCTTGGTTTCAAGTCTTCAAGATAACTATGTAATGTTTAGATATGAAATTATGCTTACTATGTACTTCAAGAACAGCCAAAAGTTTTCCAACTTAGCTCCTATTCTTTGATGAGGGAGCTATTTACTAATTAACTTAAGCATGACTTGTCGAGCAGTCGTTATAATTGGTTAATTTTCAATCAACAACATCAGTTCTCATTTTTATTAGCCAGTATTTACTTCTCTGTGCATTCTTCCTTAGTTCATCACATTGGATAATGACAAATTTTAATCTATTGCAGACAGAAAACTCTTGGACATCGCACTAAATGCCGTAAGTGCAAGGCTGTAACTGGGCAATTTTGTGGAGATTGCTTATACATGAGGTCTTTGGGAAAGAACACTACCTCCATTCAAATTATTGATCATTTTTCCTAGTTATTTGATCAATTTTAATTTGTTATTCTATATTGATGTATGATGTCTGCTAATTTTGGTGTGCATACGAATTCGCAGGTATGGGGAGAATGTGATAGAAGTAAACGAGAACCCAAATTGGATCTGCCCAGTTTGTCGTGGAATATGCAATTGTAGTCGCTGTAGGCGGGAAAACGGATGGGCACCCACTGGAGCAATCTACAGGAAGGTAAAATTTGAGGGGATGATTTATGTATTTTATGTGGAGTGGGAAAAACATTCTTTTAACTGAAGAATTATTTTCTAACAGGTAGTGAATCTTGGGTTCAAATCCGTAGCACATTACCTCATTCACACTTTCCGTGAGAATGCTGAAAATCCAATTCCTCCAAGTAAATTACTTTCAATTGATGATGGAAAAGAATCCTCTCTTGATGCCCTTTCTGTGCCTTCGTCTGGTGGAAATAAAGCTAAGATGCAAGAAAATGATAGCGATGAGGAATATAAAGGTGATGATTGTGAGAGGGATATTGAGGAGGATAGTGAAAATTCTAATTAGTGGGAACTGACTCGGAAAAATTAACATAGAATATACCTTTTGTTTTTGGTGATACTTAGTACTGGTGCCTATTCGTAATCAACTCGGAAATGCTTGCCTTTTTGTGACTTTGTATTTTGAGGTCGGTATACCGACAGTGCAGACAAAATTTCATCTACAATATCATGGCTTTAAATCATTTGTCTATTGATGCACAGTGCATGGCAATACTTTTTTCTTTTTTTTGCTCTACTGAATACTAAGATTAGGATGAACTCAATGAAATTTATCCTTCTTATAGTGCTATGTTTTTCCGAGAGTTGCACAACTACAAATCATGTTGGAATATAGGACGGGTCGCCCATGTGGCTAGACTCGACCCAAGAAATTTGAATTATGGAGGACATGGTCACTTAACCACTGCGTATTGGTGCTGACTTTCATTTTTAATTCTTTTGGGATATTTGGATTGTGAACAAGAAGCCACTTCAACTTGTTATTTAGCTTCGACTAGGAGCACAAAAAGAAGAAGAGAAGGTGATTCAAACACGATAATTCAATCAATTAAAAGGTAACAATTGTTTGTTTTTCCTAACATATATACATTTATATGTTTTTTATAAAATAATTGCCAACGTACCATTTGCACGAAAAGGCAACATGTAGTATTAGGAATGCAAGTGAGGAAACATGACGTTTTAATAGTAATAGCACAACAGGTGGTAGCCGGTAGGAGTTGGCTTTTAACCGTGGAGAAGGTTGCAGAAGTTGGCATAAAATATGTTTATATACAAAATTTAATTGATTATTAAATGTTTATAAGTCAAGTCACATTAGAAATTTATTCCATATGTTCCAAATTTATGGACTGGACGCCTCTACCCATATTGAACAGTCAAACTCGTCAGATGGTGAAGTTTTTATTGGGTGAAACTTCAGCATCATTATTAAATTAGTATACCTGTCTACCCATATGATGCTGTCAGTAATGTATCATACGTAAGAGGAGAAAAAGAAGATGAGCTAAGCAGAGTTATGTCACTATTTCTAAATTTTCACATTTTAGACCATCTCCAACCGAGCCGGCAATCGGGCATAAGGGGAGGTTGCCGGCTGTGCTCGGTTGGAGATGGCAAAGGGCAATAGGGCGGGCAATTTGGGCAGGGCGGGCATGGGGTTGGGGCAGGCAGGAGGGCAACCGGGCTGTCGATCATTGACCGCCCGCTTGCCGGCTGGCATACGCACTGGATCTCTTCTTTATTTTTTTTAAATTTTAGTTTATGCGTAATTAGACCCATTAATTTCATAACTCAATATTATTTCTTCACCAATTTGCTTTAATTTGGTGAGATTTGAGTTAATTTTGTGGAATAAAAAATTGGGGTGAAAAATCTCCTTAAACTGCTATTGTACGTGAAGAGAGGGTGGGGAAGATGAGTAATTTACACATTCAGCCCCCAGGTTCTGTCCTTGGTCAAAGTCACCCACAAACTTTTAGTTTTGTTGAAAAATTGACTTAATTTATATTTATGAATTTAAAAAGACTTAATTTAAAAATACATTTGATTTAATACACAAAAAATTATGATAACGAAAAATCACAACCCATGGTTTATGAAAATTTTATAGACCAGGTCTATGTAAGAATTTTCCACTGTTATAACTCAAACTGCAATGGTTTTTTTTTTCTTCTATTTTCCTTAAAGATATTACATATATTACAAACATCACTAATAACCTCTAAAAATAAAATTGGAATATTTTAGGGGTAAAAGGCATATTGTAAGATGATAACAAATTGAATTAATAGATGTTAATTGTCCTTCAGTTGGAGATGAGTTTTTTAGGTGAGTCGAAAAGGCATGAGGGCAAGGCAAGAGGGCAAGGCAATTGGGCAATTAGGCAAGCAATTGGGCAATTGAGCAATTGTGCAATGGCTTCGGTTGGAGATGGCCTTAGAAGACAATCTCGCTAGCTAAGCTTCTAAATCTATATAATCCCACATAGTAATTTAGTTTACATAGAAAAGGGCTGCACTGATGCTAGCTGTTCAGTCTCCATACTCCGCTTTAATGTATTATTTGGTTGTCGGGAAAGTGAAGGAATTTTTTTTTTTTTCTCACTTGTTTAAATAGCAGGAAAAAAAATTACTATTTTCCTACTAGAAAATTTTGTGAAAGAAAAAATTTCTCCATCAATTTAATGGGGAAATGCTGGGAAATTCTTTGAAAAATTTTAGAGTAAATTACAAAACAAACCTTGTACTTTGTTTAACTATCAAAAACCTTCTATTAGTGATTTTTTTTAATCCAAATCCCTTTTGTGCTTATTTATTATTAGCCAAAAAAAAAAAGAAAAATTCCCTCTCAAATCATAATAACAATTATATCCCTACAAAATATCGCAAAAACACTCATTTCGGACGCAAACAGCCCAAATAAAATGTAATTTTATCTTGAAACTAGAAAATACAATTAACAAACGACAATATCAACTAAAATTTACATAAATCCCAACCAATTAAAAAGTTAAAAGATTTTAATCATATATATAGATAAAAAAATTATTACTTCTTTTTCTAAACTTTCTTGACAACCAAACATCTGCAAGAAAATAATTTTCCTGACAATCGAACATGTAGAGGAAAATGATTTTTTTTCCCTTTCCCTTTCCTTTTCCTTTTCCTTTCCCTTTCCCTTTCATTCATTTTTTATTTTTCTACAATTTTCCCTCACTTTCCATACAACCAAACAAGCTATAAGTTATTTGGTTCATTCATTAAAAAAAAAAAAATTGGATTTAGTTCCTAAATTTAATGAGAAGTTGAGTCCATTATTTTATTTTTATCGTGTATTGATCTATATGAAAAAACTAAGTAAATCACGATTGTTTATTGTACCACATCACTTCTGCAGCACAAAAATAAAACAATCTCTCATAGCGTCTATCCCACTCTTCACTAGGTTTTTTTTTAAATACATTCATCAACAATCATTACATCAGAGATCATATTAATTATTGCACATGTGTAAAAAATCATAAATAATAAACTATTACTAAACACTAGTATTAAATTAGAGAAAATTCTACATTAATAAAAGTTGAACCTAAAACCTCTTAATCATACGGCCTCAACTTTACCAATGATTATCACAAGACTATAACTTCATTCCCAATCTAAAAAATAGTAAAAAATTTTAATCTCATAATACCTCTCTTAGTTCGAAAATTCAAGATTTGAATTGATGTCCTTGCATTAATTCCTCCTAAGTTGTATTGATTTATCCTAAGATTTTATTTCAATTGAAATTTGGTTATTTACCATGTACGAGGATCGATAACTAGTTACCTACCATTCCTTTCCATTGGGGTCATTTTCTTTCGTATTTTCCGAAGTCATACTTCAAAACTGATCCGTCGTATTGTGTTTTTGTTTATGCATCTGTAACCATGCATTAACATATAATTTAAAAGAAAATATCTGATGAGCCACATGTTCAACTGCTGATACATGTATGAGTGTAGCACATACGTAACACCTAGAGTCTAGAGATGTGACATTAATAATAAAAAATGTATCACCCTGTTACATTTAATATCAACTAGTGTTTTTTTTTTTTTTTTTTTTCTAACAACCTATTTTAATTTTATTTGAACTCACGAGTCACGTGATCCCATGATCAAGTACAATAAGGTAACACAAATAAACAAGACCTGAGAATCATTTTTGGATGTATTTGACTTGGTCATTTCAAATTTTAAAATTTGAAAAAAAATCAAGACATCAAGACTCATGATTCATTTTCATTAGAAATACACTTTTAAAATATACATCATTCAAAACACATTTCCAATAATTCATTCAAATTTCAAAAAAATAAATGCCCTCAAACATTTTAAACAAATCGAAATCCATTTTGGAACCTTCAAGACATCAAATTGCCCCACAAATTTTGCGTTTCTCATGCAAATCAAATTTCATTGTAGTTGTAGATATCTCACCGAAAATCTGAAATCATAAAACAAGCGGCCAAAATACATACATACATACATACAGAGTCTTCTTCTGGTCTTGGTCAATGTAGAAGATTTTTAACCCATTGAACTTGGTAAAAAATGACTTAATCACAAAGAATACATATTTACATATAAATTGATATAATTTCCTGTTATGGGGTAGAGGCATGAAAATAGCCCCTCACTTTTCCTTTTGTCGTTACACAAGTAAGAACTTGCTCACCAAGATTCATTTAATTCAATATCTCTCTCTCTCTCTCTCTCTCTCTCTCTCTCTCTCTCTCTCAGGTAGTAGTATTTAATAACAACTCCACAAACATTACACAAGAACACACACTATACACAACCTATCACATAATTAATCAAACTAAAGAAGTAGAATTCACACACCTCAAGTCAAGTCAATTCAATTCATAACAGTTAATCATCTATCATGATTCCTTCCGCTGGAGAATTGATGGCTCAAGTAGGGTCTGCAATTGCTGGCCTAATGGTAGCATACGCCATGTTCCAAAACTACTTCCCACACGAGCTTCTTCTCCCCGTCAAACGCTACACACAAAAAGTCGTCTCCTATTTCTACCCATACCTCCAAATCACAATCCCGGAATACCAAGGCGATGGTTTCGAGCGTAGCAAAGCCTTCGCAGCCGTAGAACGCTACCTCAACGCTAACTCCACCAAACAAGCTCAACGCCTACAAGCCAATGTCACCCGCGACAGCGAAACCATCGTCCTAACAATGGCCGACCGAGAGGAAGTCACCGATGAATACAAAGGAATCAAACTGTGGTGGGCTTCTACTCTAAGCACTCCAAACCAACAATCCATTTCTTTCTACCCACGCGAGGATGAGAAAAGGCGTTTCAGTCTCACATTTCACAAAAGATATCGGGACGTTATCATTGATAACTACTTGAAGCATGTTTTGGACGAAGGTATATATATAGCTGGAATTTAATTAATTAATTTATTTACTTTTTCTTTTTCCTATTCTTCATTGTTAATTATGTTTTGGTCAATTTTGGCAACGTATAATATATATATATAGAGAGACATATTATTTATTATTAATTAAACGCACGTGGCAACAGGAAAAGCAATCACCGTGAAGCAAAGGCAGAGAAAGCTCTTCACAAACAACAAGAGCGAAAATTGGCATGGATACAGACGAAGCATGTGGAGCCACGTCGTTTTTGAGCACCCGGCCACATTCGATACCTTAGCCATGGACCCTGTCAAGAAAAAGGACATTATAGATGACCTGACGAATTTCTCAAAGTCCAAGGACTATTACGCAAAGGTTGGTAAGGCGTGGAAGCGTGGGTATCTCCTCTACGGTCCACCTGGAACAGGGAAATCAACCATGATCGCATCAATGGCTAATCTATTAAAGTACGATATTTACGATCTCGAATTGACTGCAGTTAAGGACAATAGTGAGTTAAGGAAGTTGTTAATTGACACCTCTGGAAAGTCAATCATTGTGATCGAGGATATCGATTGTTCCCTGGATTTAACAGGGCAGAGGGAGAAGAAAAAGGAGAAGGAAGATGAAGATAAGAAGAAAGACGAGGAAAAGGATCCCGTTAAAGAGAAGATGAAGCAAATGGAGGAGAACAAGACTAGCCAGGTTACTCTATCTGGACTTTTGAACTTTATCGATGGTTTATGGTCGGCTTGTGGTAGTGAAAGGATTATTGTTTTCACAACTAACTATAAGGAGAAGCTTGATCCTGCTTTGATTAGACGTGGGAGGATGGATAAGCATATAGAGTTGTCGTATTGTGGATTTGAGGCTTTTAAGGCTTTGGCTAAGAATTATTTGGATATTGATTCACATGATTTGTTTGATGAGGTTAAGGGGTTGTTGGAGGAGACGAAGATAACACCGGCTGATGTTGCGGAGAATTTGATGCCTAAACTGAGTGGTGAAGATGAGGAGAGTTGTTTGATGAGATTGGTTAAGGCCTTGGAAGAGGTGAAGGAAGAAGAGAAGAGGAAGGTTGAGGAAGAAGAGAAGTTGAAGGCTGAGAAATTAGCCAAGGAAGAAGAAGAAAAGAAGGAGAAGGAGAAAGAGAAGGAGAAGGAGAAGGAGAAAGAAAATGGTGAAGTAATTAAGGAAGATAGTAATGGGACTTTGGAGAATGGGGTGAAAGAAAATGGAGTTGCTAAATAATACTCCAGTTCCGGTAGTACAATATCATATAATGAACTAGCTATAAGTATTTGTATTCTCTTGTATTTATGTGTATGGTTGAAATGATTAAGTTGTTATGGTCAAATTCAATAGTATAAAATATATGTATTCATTCAATTATGTTTTTAGAAATTTTCAATATGTACAAACTCAGCTTGGTATTTATCTCTGTTCTTTAGGCTCTGTGGCAGTTTCAGAATCATATGAATGAATCCAGCACCAAAGTTCCAAGAAAATATTGTTAACAAAAATAAATAAATAAATAAATAAGAGACCTCTGATTCTGGTTAACATTGGATTTTTTTTTTCTTGTTCTTGTTTATAAGAATATATAGTTTTTAAAATGTTTTTGTCTATATATTTTGTTGGCAGCGTGTAACGCCACAGGATTATAACAATTTACAGCCACTCAAACAACTATAATAACAATGAAAAAACATGTCGATGAGTTTGCAAATACAGAATTCTTCACTCACGAGATCCATGTCAGCTTCATATGCACACCCCGTGAAGCTAGAGTTATTTGGGAATAGGAGACTTCGCCATCACCATAAGAGTAAGTAATTTGCAAAATCCATTATTTAATTTGAAGAAAAGAGATTTTATTATTATTATAATTATTATTATTATTATTCCTGTTTTAGGAAGCAAATGTGAATTGAGCAGGAGAGATTTTGCAATTAAAGGAATTGTTGCTTCTGGAGCTTCAGTAATGTCTTCATCTTCTTCTTCTTCTCTGCCTTCAGAAACCTCAAAACCCCAAGGTAATTCTTTTTTCCAAGTCTGTATTGGTGGTGATATTGATGGAAATTAAGCCTCCCTCTAACAATCATGTTTTGATGTAGGTCTGGAGAAATTACCTTTTAAAGCAGATGGATATAATTTTTGGACCTGGAGAGATAGAAAAATACACTATGTAGTTGAAGGGGAGGGTTCCCCCATTGTTCTAATTCATGGATTTGGGGCTTCTGCATTTCACTGGAGGTACATTCAAAAGTTTAGGTTATGGTGGGTTGTTGAATTCTAGTTTTTATGTTTTCATTTTTGCTGCAGGTACAACATCCCTGAATTGGCCAAAAACTATAAGGTCTATGCTATAGATTTGCTGGGGTTCGGGTGGAGCGAAAAAGCTCTCGTAGAATATGATGCTCTACTATGGAGAGATCAAGTTGTGGATTTCGTAAACCAAGTAGTCAAAGAGCCTGCAGTTTTAGTTGGCAACAGGTTAATTTCTTAATTTTCATCTAATATCAACACACACACTGATGTCTATATTTCAATTTGTTTTATTACCTTACTATTAATGTCTCAGTCTAGGAGGATTTACTGCTTTGGTGGCGGCAGCCTCGTTGAAGGATCAAGTTAAGGGAGTTGTATTGCTAAATAGTGCTGGACAATTTGGTGATGCGGCTAACTATGACTATGAGCCTAAAGATTCTGTCTGGAATAAGTATGTAATGAAACCGCTGAAAGATGCTTTTCAACGTGTAGTTCTTGGGATTTTATTTTGGCAAGCTAAGCAACCATCTCGTATTGAATCAGTCTTGAAAAGTGTATGTTAGTTATTTCCCTATTGCTTCAGCTTAAAAATATCTACTTTTTGCAGACAACTTATTTGGTGCTCTCTTTTTTCATTTCAGGTTTATATCAACTCTGCAAATGTGGATGATTATCTCATTGATTCAATTATGTGGCCTGCAGATGACCCAAATGCTGGAGAAGTTTATTATAGGTATGAAATTTAACCAGTTTCACAATGTCTTTCCTTTCCAACCCATTATTTTTTATAAAATATTTCGAGAAACAACCACTTCAGGCCTGTATATTGACGAACCAGATTATCTCTGATTTACCACTTCCCCCCCCCCCCCCCCCCCCCCAACCCCAACACCATATTTTAGTTTAACTACCTCATCTTTGACGCTATGGCATTCAACCTACAAGTCTAAGGCACAAGACAAAGTCAGCAAGGTTTTTCCTTTTTTAACCAAGTCAGAAGACTCGGAACAAAGTTGTGGACTCCTTTATGCGCAGTAGTTATTACACAACAAATTGATGTAGGAATTGCTAGTCCGGCGTCAAAAGTATGGATAAATGTTCTCAAAATCAGAGAAAAACTCTTATATTGAAAGATATGAATAGAAGTTATTCGTGACTTTATTCTTACATGGCTTCAATAGCATCAAACCAAGAAAACGGGAAAATTTACAAAAAATATTGAAAAAGTATTAATCCAAGATCCTGTTTTATTTTCAGTTTATAGAAAGTTGAAAAATGATTAATGCTCTAAATATTATCAAATAACAATTGTTATGTTGGATCGCTGGAATCCATCTTTGCGTGGCCAATGTCCTGGACTTTAGATTCTTGGCCTGTTTCTCTTCTTTAGAATGGGTCGATTTTGAAGTCATAAATTGAACATATCTATATAAGCTCATCAACTTTTTCATCAATCTTCTAGCAATGCTATATTTTGTTTTGTGTGCTTAATTGTCTATTTGCAGACTAATGTCGAGGTTCATGACAAACCAAAGGAAGTACACACTGGACAGTGTATTGAGCCAACTATCATGCCCATTGCTATTGGTGTGGGGAGACTTAGATCCATGGGTTGGTCCTGCTAAAGCTCTTAGAATAAAGGAATTCTACAAGGATACTTCCCTCATAAACCTACAGGCCGGTCATTGTCCGCACGATGAAGTTCCGGAACTTGTGAATAAAGCATTGTTGGAGTGGCTCCCAACTTTAACACCTACTGCTCCACCTTCTCTTCAAACATCATGAATTTTGGAACTTTTGTGCAATTAAACTACTGTACATGTAATGTAATGGATCAAAGAACAGGATTCAATATACTTCCTTTAGTACCTACCACCTAGTGTCTTATTTTGTAAATCAATACCTTAATCATTTCAATGGAAGAATTGAGCAACCATCTTGTGTCAAGGGCCAGAGGGGATCTTAACTATCGTAGTTTGTTAACCAAGGAGATCTGGCTCCGGAAATTTGGTAGCAAGACCACTCTTCACTCCGTATTAGGGTTGAAAACTAAATCAAAGTATATTCGATATTCGATTCGAGTTTATCTATTAAAATTTTGACTTCTCTTTACTACACATATCAAATAAATTCCAGACAAAATTCTTCATCAAAGAAGTCCGGACAATATTTTGAGCTTAATTCAAACTCGACGGTCACAAAATATGGGTGAAATTCAAACCAAGCTTGAACAACGTATCGTTCGATAATTAAGTATACATTCATAATTTTTATTGTACATGTTTAAAACTATGTTTTACTTTTTTAGTTTACACATATATCTTAGCCGTATCATATTCTATTAATTTTGAAAATTCGTATCCTCGTGTATGTATCGTAACCCATCATATCACTGTATTTGTATCCATGCGACATAGGGTCTGCTAAGCCCTGTAAATTATTGAAAAACAATCCGTGCGAAATATGATCAGTGTTAGATATTTTCAAATTAAATTTGTTTAAAATTAAATCTGGACCATTTGTAAATAACTATCAATCTAATGGTCATTATTTGATGTAATAATCTAAACATTGTGACTTTTAGATTAAGGCATTTTCAAATCATTTGCCGTTGGTTTACTCCGAAAGGACACGACTCATTGGAAATGAGTTAGTTTCCTTATTTAAATGTGCAAAGAGCATTAAACGAAAATAGATAGAAAAATAAATTCCTCCATTTTCAGTCGATAATTTTATTAATAAATTTGGGTTTATTGTAATTGAGTATTTGAGTTTGTTTTCGAAAGTGTAATTCGCAGACAAACAAATAGTTTATAACTGGGCTCCATTGTATCATGGGACAAATTCGTTGTAGAACCCGTTTACACATTGGTGGGGACGAATATTGTCTTGAGGAGAGCGTAGAATCTGCGCGACTTGGAGGAATCGACTTTCGATATTGCTGAAATTTATTGTTGTGTTTCAGCTGTTTATATAACAATTTGCAACAAATGTTTTTATCATTTCCAGCCCACTATTTGGTGATAATTTTTCCAACAATCTCAAGACAATATTAGGACATCTCAATTTTGCAACATACCGATTTCGTCAAATTGGAGAGGTTTCATGGAGGAAATAAGGTGATAAAAGAAGATCCATTTTCTTTTGTCACTTTCGATGGAGTACGTGAAGATGAAACATTTGTTGAATCTCGAAGACGAACAAAGTGGGGGACATATGATAGAATTTGTAAGGGTCATATCTTGAATGCATTGGCAGATAATTTGTTTAGACATTTATCAAGATGTTGAAACGGCAAAGGAACTTTGGAGCACTCTCAATGCACAGTACTAATTGAAGATGCTACAAGTAAGAAATTCCTTGCTTCTCAATATATAAATTACAAGATGGTCGATAAAAAAAAAAATAATAATAATAATAATAATAGAAAAAGAACCCTGTCACGTGAGCAATTTAATGAACTTCATGCTAGGGCATATGAAACAATTAAATATGAATATGGATGAGTGCATTGTTATGTACTTAAGTTTTGCATAATAGATTTTTCTAAAAAGTTCATGACTAAGACTAATTTAATAAATTAGTTGTATCTAATGACTTTCATGATTCATGAATCCGATAATTTCATGGAGGTATTACAAATCCTTACTGCCATTTTGGAAACTGGTGTTGTTTTGATACTGTTAAAAATCATTAAAAATATGATTGATCGATTTTTCTTCTATCTTATTACATGAAAAACTTTGTTTAAAAACTTCAGTCGTTATAGTTACATTCCTGTTGATACTATTTTCAAATCTAGCATTAAGTTGTTTAATAATGCGATTGCATAACTTTTAATCATTACCACTGGAATGTGATAAGCAAAGCATTTTAAGAAAACCATGATTTATGGAATTCGTCTTACAAAAGGTATCCTTCGGTTTTGGAAGGATTTATTGATGCTAGTTAGATAACTGAGCGGAAAGATCATACATTCACATGTGGGTGGATCTTGACTTGTGGTGGAGGAGTTAGCGGAATAGCTAAGGAATTTGATGATCAAAATTTCCGGTATAACCAAAGCCTATGCCACCTATAATTATTCATTGTGACAGTGAGGTCACACTGTCAAGAGCCTAGTAAGGTGTATAATGAAAAGTCCAGACTTATTGGACTGAGACATAGCTATGAAATTGATGAAGTAATTACGATTGATTTTGTACAGTTAAGTCAAAATCTGGCGGATCCTTTAAAAAAGGATTAACAAGATATATGATTAATCAAACTGCAAAAGGGATGAGATTTAAGCCTATTTCGATAACCACCAATGTTAGAAACTCAACTCTATTCTTCAAATTCAAGTCTAAGAGTTCAATGAGCAAAGTATAATATATGAAGTGGTTGAAGCACTAACAATACATCATCCCGAGTAAATAGTGCTTGTAACTGTAATGCTAAAGATAGGTTGAGAAAGATACTCTTAATAAACTTATTACACATGTGTGTTAAAGTGCTTATGTTACAGGGCACTTTCGATAAGTTTACCTATGTGAGTGTAGAGGGTGGTGCCGCCTTCTATGAGTTAAGGGCTTGACTCTAGAGCACTCATGAAACATGATATAGACACAAGGCCAATCCACGTGTCGGTTTTTAGAATACTCAAAAGCATTGGAGATTATGTGTTAGTATTTCCGGTTGGTCTTATAGGAAGATGGTTCAAAGACAAGTCTACCACTCTTCTTGATTAGCTTTGAAACACTTTCACTAGGTAATGGTTCAAGTCGTTAGACACCATTATTGAAACACAATCTCTGAAACCTAGAAATTTTACTTTTGAAAATGGTGGAGGAATGTTAGATATTTTCAAATTAAATTTGTTTAAAATTAAATCTGGACCATTTGTAAATAACTATCAATCTAATGGTCATTATTTGATGTAATAATCTAAAATTGTGACTTTTAGATTAAGGCATTTTCAAATCATTTGCCGTTGGTTTACTCCGAAAGGACACGACTCATTGGAAATGAGTTAGTTTCCTTATTTAAATGTGCAAAGAGCATTAAACGAAAATAGATAGAAAAATAAATTCCTCCATTTTCAGTCGATAATTTCATTAATAAATTTGGGTTTATTGTAATTGAGTATTTGAGTTTGTTTTCGAAAGTGTAATTCGCAGACAAACAAATAGTTTATAACTGGACTCCATTGTATCATGGGACAAATTCGTTGTAGAACCCGTTTACACATTGGTGGGGACGAATATTGTCTTGAGGAGAGCGTAGAATCTGCGCGACTTGGAGGAATCGACTTTCGATATTGCTGAAATTTATTGTTGTGTTTCAGCTGTTTATATAACAATTTGCAACAAATGTTTTTATCATTTCCAGCCCACTATTTGGTGATAATTTTTCCAACAATCAGACTATAATGCTTCTTCTCCACAAGAGTATGCTGAATATTTCGCTTCCTTTGATTTCAGCGAAATTAGATGTTGATGAGGTCTGTTCTACAGATCTTCTATATATTTCTAGATGCTTCTCAGCTACTTCTCTCTTTGCATCCTTAGGCATGTTACAAACGGAGGATTTCGGAATTGCAACATCTTTTTTTGCGGATGTGCTGACTATGGAGATATCCTTGAAATAGAAGAAAAAAAACTGGATTGTAATGCCAGCAGTGTGTCACAGGTTTAGCTTTCCCAAAGCATCTCGTGCAGCACTTAGCCACGAAACGCCCCTCTGTCATAATTGGCTAAGTCAGACTCCCTCTCGTCCCGAAGAAGATATTGTGAAGGAGGTTAGTTGAGATGATAAAGTAGCTCACAAGAGTTAGAATAATATTTATATTATTCCATGGATGGAGTCGACTTGGCTTGATTGTCCCATACATTACTTAATTGGTTGGGCTGCCCTCCTAGCTGCCCGTGGCGCGCACCTGTTGTGCTTGCCTCGTCCCGGGCCGACCCGCCCGTCTCTACTGCTTGGCCAGGCCGGCCCCCTGCATGACTGTCAAGGTCCTCTCTCTAGGCCACGTCAACGCTCCCTTGAGCGATGTCCCGTTCGTACGAAACCTCATCCTTGGTTCATTGGTCCCGCAATTTCTTCGACTAGGTAGGTATGTCCCATCCATGGCTCCCCAGAGCTGCGCTCCCGCCCATGGGGTCTCTGTGTCGTGCCATTTTGCCCCCAACAAAATGTCAGGCCGTGACAAGTGTTAGGAAGTTGTGGTACCGACACCTCAATACAACTAAAGTAGAAATGAGAAAACTTGTGGAAATGAGATAAAACAATTGGAGTCGAGCAAACCGTAGAAGGATTTTATTATCGCAAAAGGATTACAACACTTTGAATAACAAAGGAGAGACTAAATATTAGGAGAAACCTCACTTTTATTCTCTCTATATTTTTCTCACTCTCTCAATGCTATTCTCTCAGGTGGGAAACAATCCCTATTTTTTCTCTCAAAATGGGATTCGATTACATCTTCACCACCTTTCACAAATGTTAAAACTAATGTAACATATTTATAGATGTCTTGAGGAGGTTAAGTAGCTAAGCTCGATTTGGCTTCTTCCTTATCTTCTCAGCCGTAAATTTTGACTGGAGGAAGCCAAGTTCGATTTTACTTCTTCATTATCCTTTTAGCCGTAAATGTTGACTTCTAATTACTTAGCATTGAAGATTATTTCTTTGCTAAGTAATTCCACCTCCTAAACTCTTCTACACACTTCAAGAGAGTCGTCAATTTTGACTTCGATTCCTTTGTGCAGAAGGTTTCTTTAATAAGGAAGAAATGCCAACAAAACGGCTTTATCCCTTAACAATCTCCCACTTAAAGTCATTTTGTTGTAACCCTTCATCCTTTCTACTTTGCTATTTTCATGCTGCTTACATATCTGATAGGCCAATAGAGGATCGACACCAAATGAACTTGTCTCTATTTAACGGCTTTGTCAGAACATCTGCTAGGTTGTCCTCTGTATGGATTTTCTGAAAATCCACACTTCCTTCTTCCACCTTCTCTTGTACAAAGTGATACTAAACCCGTATGTGTTTTGTCTTTGAGTGAAATGTTGGATTCTTTGCCAAGTGCAAAGTGCTCTGACTATCACAAAATAGAGAAATATTCTCTTGTTTGTGTCCGAGCTCTTCCAATAACATTTGCAACCATATTGCCTCTTTGCTAGCTTGTGTAGCTGCTACGTATTCTGCTTCCGTCGTAGAAGTAGCCACAATAGACTGCAGTTTCGAAACCCAGCTTACAGCTCCTCCAGCAAGAGTAAACACATAACCCGTGGTGGACTTACTTTTATCATGATCACCTGCAAAATCTGAATCAACATAGCCTCTGACAGTAAAGTCTGATACTCCATAACATAATGCAGCATTCGAGGTACCCTTGATATATCTCAAGATCCTCTTCATAGCACTCCAATGCTCTTTACCAGGATTCGCCATGTACCGACTAACTGCTCCCACTGCTTGTGCAATGTCTGGTCTAGTACAAACCATAGCGAACATTAAGCTACCCACTGTTGATGCATACGGTACTCGAGACATTTCTATCCTCTCCGCTTCGTTGCTAGGACTCATACTTGAGGATAACTTGAAATTAATAGGAAGAGGGGTAGAGATTGGCTTACAATCTTGCATGTTGAAGCGCCGCAAGATTTTCTTCAGATAATTTTACTGAGAGAGCCAAATCTTTCTATTATTTCTGTCTCGGTAAATTTGCATCCCTAGAATCTTGTTTGCTGGTCCCAAGTCCTTCATTTCAAATTCCCTAGCCAGTTGAGCCTTTAATTCTTTAAAACGATCTTTGTTGGGGCCTGCTACCAACATGTCGTGAACATACAACAACACAATAATGAAATCACCATCACCAAATCTCTTGTAGTAAGCACAAAGATCTGAACTAAGTCTGTTGTATCCAAGGCTCGTGATAAAGGAATCAAATCTCTTATACCAACACCTAGGCGCCTGTTTTAAAACTGTATAGAGATTTGTTCAACCTGCAAACCAAGTTCTCCTTTTCTTTTTGTTCAAAACCTTCTGGTTGGAGCATATATATTTCTTCTTCAAGATATCCATGAAGAAGTGCAGTTTTCACATCTCTGCTGATTAACACCTTGTGGGCAGTGGGATCCCACAGGCGGTACCCCCTTAACTCCATCAGCATACCCCAAGAAAATACATCTCCTGGATTTTGGATCCAACTTCGATCTTTCTTGGGAATTGTACATAACGTACACATGACTTCCAAATGTATGTAAATGAGAATAATCAGCTGGTTTACCAGTCCACGTCTCCATTGGCGTTTTTCAGATCAATTGCGGTTGATGGTGACCGATTGATCACATAATAGGCGGTCTTTACTGCTTCTGCCCAAAATAATTTGGCCATTCCTGCAGTTCTCAACATAGCTCTTGTACGTTCTAACAAGGTTATGTTCATCCGCTCTGCTACTCCATTTTGTTGTGGAGTGTATGCCACTGTGAACTGTCTCTTGATTCCTTCTTGTTGATAGAAGTCATCAAATTCATTGCCGCTATATTCTCCTCCATTATTTGTCCTCATACACTTTATTAGTGTATCCCAAATCTCTTTTGCCGTCTTCTTCTCGGCCACACTTGACAACACTTCTACAGCTAATGCTAAGTGCAAATCACCAATAACATTGCCATCCATTTCGTTCAACATGTCGTCAGTGATTCCCTCGAGTTTATCTGCAATTGCCGCCAAGCAATTATCTTTTCTTAACACTGCTTTCATTCTCATTTTCCATAATGAGAAATTATTCCCATTGAACTTCTCTATTTCGTACTTTGTCATCATCTTTGAGGATGTCTTCTTTTTACCACTAACTGGATCTTACAGTAGCACCAAGAATTGGCTAGAAACCTGGTGGCTCTGATACCATTGTTAGGAAGTTGTGGTACCGACACCTCAATACAACTAAAGTAGAAATGAGAAAACTTGTGGAAATGAGATAAAACAATTGGAGTCGAGCAAACCGTAGAAGGATTTTATTATCGCAAAAGGATTACAACACTTTGAATAACAAAGGAGAGACTAAATATTAGGAGAAACCTCACTTTTATTCTCTCTATATTTTTCTCACTCTCTCAATGCTATTCTCTCAGGTGGGAAACAATCCCTATTTTTTCTCTCAAAATGGGATTCGATTACATCTTCACCACCTTTCACAAATGTTAAAACTAATGTAACATATTTATAGATGTCTTGAGGAGGTTAAGTAGCTAAGCTCGATTTGGCTTCTTCCTTATCTTCTCAGCCGTAAATTTTGACTGGAGGAAGCCAAGTTCGATTTTACTTCTTCCTTATCCTTTTAGCCGTAAATGTTGACTTCTAATTACTTAGCATTGAAGATTATTTCTTTGCTAAGTAATTCCACCTCCTAAACTCTTCTACACACTTCAAGAGAGTCGTCAATTTTGACTTCGATTCCTTTGTGCAGAAGGTTTCTTTAATAAGGAAGAAATGCCAACAAAATGGCTTTATCCCTTAACAACAAGTGGCTGCTATTCCCCTTATTCAGAAAATGATAGTGCCTATCCTCCAATTTGTTGTTGATTGTGCTTGATCGGAGGGTGAAGCCGGTAGTGAAATGGCTGAGGAGTTTGTAAGTTCAACTAGTGAAATCATTGAAGTTGTTGACAATAAAGGTGCTGTAAATTTTAAAGAAGCATTTAATCCTTTTCAGCCGAAGATTGTAATTCACTTGCCAAAATTGAGAGTGGACTGAAAAATATTAGTATTTTTGTAAAATAAGGTATAAATTGACCCATTTATCATAACAAATGGAGAGTAATTACCATATTTATCGAAATGCAGGGGGTAAAGTATCACATTATCATAGCACATGGTGCCACATATAATAACATTAGGGAGGCGGTGTGAAATTTTTATAAAATTATAGAGGGTAAAATGCTCTTTTTCAAATCACATGGAGGTAAATTGCCATTAGCTTTAGAGAAAATTGTGCTTGGTTTGAAAATTGCAATAAAAACTTAAATTGTGGTATCGAATTTGTATTTTTGTGTCCAATGATACCAAGTTGCAAGATGAAATATCTTGTGATACCCAAAAAAAGTAAATTTCCCAATTTTATATGTAAAATTATTTAGAAAAAAGTTATCCCTTTAATTTAAAAGAAAATTAACACATTATGATAAAGTAGTATACGCTCCGTGCTATGCACGGGATTATATTATATTGTATTTATATAGATTTTTGACAAATTAGTAATGGATTTTGGGTTTTTTGTATTTTGCACTCTCGAAACATGGAAAATAGGCACTTTGCACCCCCGAAACTTAGATTCAGTACTTTGCATCCTCGAAATATGAAAAATGCAGCACTTTGCACCCTCATTTATTTCAAGCAAAAATTCAAGGGCAAAATAGGTAATTCAATAGTATTGGCACTTTGCACCATCAAAACTTGAGACTTTGCATTTTGTACCCCCAAAATTAAATTAGCACTTAACACCCTCTAATTAAGAACAAATCAGCGACTTCCACCCCCCAAAACACACTAAATGGGCACTTTGCACCCCAAAACACAAAATTAACACTTAACACCCTCAAATTTGAAAAACTCAAACCCCTTATTTTTTCAGGCAAAGTTGACCATTAAAGTGAATTTTTTTTAAGGCAAAATACAATTATAAATACTCGAATACTCATTTCTCTCTCCATCTTTCTTTTCAACAATATAACCATAAATAATTGGAACAATATAACCATAAATAACTAAATAAAGTACAAGTAAACTTCTCGAAGACCCATTGTCTACTTCAACATATCAAAGATCCATAAATTATTATCTATTTTGCCTTAAAAAAAATTCACTTTAATGGTCAACTTTGCCAGAAAAAATAAGGGGTTTGAGTTTTTTTTTAATTTGAGGGTGTTAAGTGTTAATTTTGTATTTTGGGGTGCAAAGTGTCCATTTATTGTATTTCGGGGGTGCAAGTTGTTAATTTGTTCTTAATTAGGGAGTGTTAAGTGCTAATTTTATTTGGGGGGAGGGGGGTGGGGGGGAAAGTGCCAAAGATTTACTATAGAATTACCTATTTTGCCCTTGAGTTTTTGCTTGAAAATATATGAGGGTGCAAAGTGCTGTATTTTTCATATTTCGGGGGTGCAAAGTGCTAAATCTAAGTTTCGAGGGTGCAAAGTGACTATTTTTCATATTTCGGGGGTGCAAAGTGCAAAAAACCCATGGATTTTTAAGTAATATGGTATATAAAAAGAAACACGATATTAATCTAATTTTGCTAGAACCTGTAGGTGGTATTCACATATCATCTGTTGGCGAAGTGATACTTGAAATTACTTAGGGCCTATTTGTTTGGCGTTTCCGAAACTTAGAATTAGCACTTTGCACCCTCAAAATATGAAAAATGCAGCACTTTGCACGCTCTTTATTTTCAGGCAAAAATTCAAGGGCAAAATAGGTAATTCAATTATAAATCTTTGGCACTTTGCACCCCCAAAATAAAATTAACAGTTATCACTCTCGAATTAAGAACAAATCAGCAACTTGCACACCCGATTGACTTTAATAAAAAAAAAAAATATAGTGTCTATTTTTTAAGCTCGATTGACTTCATAAGCAAACAACAGGCTAAATTTATATTATAAGATCTAGTTATCCGAGTTAGTATTCGATTCAATAAAATTTGTTTAAATACCAAGTTTAAACAATATCAAGTATGATATCATATATGTATGGAAAAAATACATATACTTATTAATGTATTAAATTATACACTTTCTCCTTTTAACTTTAATTTTTTTTTAACTGTCCATCCTAAACTTACATTAATATTGTACTTCCCCCTTTGAACTCTTTTTCGACCACTTTTCCAACCAAAATGTTTAGAAAGAGAAATACAACACCAAAGTTTATGGTGAAAAGTGCAACAAGAATGTAAGTTTAGGGGAGAAATGCAACTTTGATGTATATTTAAGGGGCAAAAATCATTTTTTTGCAACTAATTTTAATTCAAATTGCTAAAATTATGGAATTATAAAAATTATGTGTTGCAATAAGATATATAATTACAAAAGCTTTAGTATAAAAAATATAAAATAGATACAAATATATTATTTAGATATTATAGAGTGAAAATGTGTATATAATTGAGCATACACTATATTTTCATGTTTATGTTCATCTTGCAAGTTTTGCATTATATTTTACAAAGAGATTTCAAATTGTTAAAATTTGCAAATAAAATAAATATATAGTTTGACAATCTAAAATAGTGGATCTTCTAATTGATAGTTATTGTTTAAAGAATAAAGAGGTAAAATTTTTAATTAAACATCTCCAATCAGGAAATTGGGTTTTTCCTTTTGAACTTCTAGTCCAGTTGTACTTTTCAACCTGAACTTATACCTTTATTGCACTTTTCACCTTGAGCTTTTGTGTTCCACTTCCCTCCATGGACTATTTGGCCGAAAAAATGGTTGGAAAAGAGTTTAGGAAAAAATACAATATTAATGTGAGTTCACGGGGGGAGGGGGGAGTGCAGTCTGACCGTAAGTTCAGGGGAGAAAGTGCTATTTTCTCAAAATACAAAATCGCCTTAAAAAAGTTAAAAGGAAATTAGACGGCGACAAAGGAAAAGAACGGAAAACATCTCCATAAATTTCCAAGGAGCAGCTTCACTTCCAATTTCAATGGTCACATTTGGGCACGCTTCCATTTCAACTAACGGACCCTTCGGGTTTAATTATGCCGATGAACGTAGTCGGGCGGTCGGATGTGATTCCTCCAATCAGGCATGGTATGGTGCAATTCTCCTGCTCTACCCTCTACTTTAACTTGATTCTAGTTTTAGAAAATAAAGAATGATAATATGAAAACTTATAGTAGTAGAAGTATGTTTTATGAAGTGATATTATGTGGCCAAAATGATAATTGAATTTAGCCTCTCTGCTGAGTTCTTATCTGCAATATCTTGTAAGTTTGCTAATAATCAGAACTGCGAGAAATTGTATCAGGAAAACAAAAGGATCTACTCTCTACGATAAAATTGGTACCAAATCCAGTTGTTCCTGTGATTCACACGTTAAATGACAATGACCCATAAATAAGATGAGATTAAAAAGCTTAAATGACCTTCCACACAGAAAATATATTTAGGAGACAACAAATTCTAGATTTTGCCATCGGTTATTATTGTGCAATGTCCAAAAGCAGGGCATTCTCTTGTACATTGGCATGTTTTTCATTTGTAATTGCACTCAACTTTTTGTCTTGAACGTAACATCGGAATGTTTCTCCAGGGATTTCGAATCAGTTTCCTTCTCTTCTCCGTTGCTCCGATTTTGAGTGGAATACGGGAACAATCCTTTCTCGCGGCAACTCTCAATGGCTTCTCTAAACATGTCCTCTAAGGTGTACTTAAACTTAAAGCCCATATCCATCAACTTCTTGGAAGAGAATCTTACCACTGGTATGTCCTTGTCTATACCCTCAAATCTGTCGATTTTTTTAAAACATTATTTCTGTTTAGTTATAATTTAGACAAGTCCAAAATTTTGTACGTATTGAAGATCTTTATCAAAGAAGGCTTACTCGGTCGGGATATAATATTCGGGCCATTTTTCTTTAATCAGATTTGCAATATCATAAATGGTTGCATCATGAGAAGAGCAAATGTATCTTCCTCCTTCTGCCTTTGGATACTCAAACAAGAATATATGAGCCTCAGATATATCATCTAAGTGCACGAATTGGCCTTGCTTTATGATCGAGTAGTGAGCCTCATTACCTAATTTAAAGAGTCAAAATTATTAATTTAGCGGGTAATTAAGATTGCTAAATATAATTACATTACCAGTAATGGGAGAAAGAGCTGTGATTAGGCTTGGTGGGAAGGTTGGCGTGATGGATGGACCAACTACTACTGGTGGTATAATGCTGATGAATTCAATGTTATTCTCTTTAGCTGGTCCCAATGCTGCTTTCTCAGCCAATATTTTAGACACAAAATACATCTGCACATAAAAGAGGAAAATGAGTAATTAGAACTTGTTTTTGTTTATATTATATTAATCAAGTTATTGAAAAGGCTATATGGAAATCGACTAACCCATCCAGTCATTTTCTTGGAGTACATGAAATCGAGGTCACTCCAACTGGTTTCATCATACTCTGGTTTTTGGTGTTCTTCAACATTCAAAGTTCCCGCAGAGGTGGTGAAGATTAATCTCTTCACTGTTTTTGCTTTGACACATGATCTTATGATGCTCAACATGCCATCAATTGTTGGTTTAATCACTTCATTCTATAGGTAAGATCAAAGTTAATTTACTTCAAAGTTAATTTACTTCTAGATGAATAAGATATTTTGTTAATTTTGTGAAAATTTATTAATATGTTTACATATAATATGTACCTCAGGATCAGGGGAGTCGAATTCCATAGGTGTGGCCAAGTGAAAGACCCCTTCACAACCTTGGATTGCTTCATCAAAGCTCCCGTCTACGGTCAAATCCGCCTTCCATAGTGTCAAGTTTGTATCGGCTTTTGGCAATTCTATTAGGTGTTTTACCTTCTTCAGGTTCTCTGCATACATAGTCATTGGGACACTTGGAAGAATTTATGTAATATCATTGTGAATTCTGTTTATTTCGATTTTTTTTTTTTATATATGTTAGAAATTACTTATATGAAGAGAAGAAAAGGAAAGTCAAGTAGTTATACCAGGATCACGAACTGTTGCACGGACAATATAGCCGCGTTCAAGAAGCCTCATGACGAGCCATGAGCCAATGAAGCCGGCTGCACCTGTGACACATACCGTGCTTGATGGTCGTGATGGAATAGTTTCCATTCTCATGTGAAGATAATTGGGAATTTTGGTTTGGAACTTAAAGAACAATATATTATTACTATTATTATTATCACTTTGTATTTAATTTGTAACACTCAGAGTGTACATTATACGAATGATTGCAAAGTGGTTAGAGATATATAACATGAGTATCCTAAATTAGTTGTTGGATATGCATGTGGCAGACTCACCATTCAGACTTGGAAAGGTGGGCAGAGTTTGGTAGTATAATGCAAGATTTGCAGGTAGAAATTCAAACTCAAGTTGCACAATTCAATTTATCATACAAATAACTTATCAAAAAGTTTATCTAATATTTTCTTTTCCTTTTTGGTTTTTTAAGATATCCAGTTTTTAGATCTTGACTAAGTCGTATTTCAGGCACACAACATACATTAAATGGACACATCTCCGGTCAAAATTGAAACATAAAACATGAGATAACTATATTTTGGGGACTAATTCCATCTACTAGATCCAATACTAGGGGGAATTCTTGCCTAGACCAGGAACAAAATTTGTTTATGGTCTAGGCAAGAATTTTCCCACTACTGGTTGATACTTTATATCTTCTTCAGTTGATCTGAATTCATATATATATGCTTTTCTCTACCACCACATCATCTTTAAAACTTTGACCTCAATAATCAAAGGCAACAAGGTAATTACGAGCCTGAACAAGTGGAATAATTCACATATAGCCATCATATCCTAGACATTTCTTAATTTATATATACACCCGTGATAGGAAAAATTGACAGTGATAAGACCAAACTCATCAAGGTAGGAGTAGGATGAATCACGAATGTTGAAAATGTGATATAAATTTAGTTACAGAATCAATTTTCATCATTCGGTCTATTGGAACGACTCAATTCATTACATTTCCCGAGGGATTTTTAACATAAATAGATTTCAGTATATATATTGAATCTCTCTCTTGTATTTAGCATTTGGGTGTTCAGGTCTTAAGTCTGATTTAATCTCTTTCAAGACACTGTCGGGCACATTAACTTATGGATTGGCCTGTATTAAAGCTACATTTGATGTTCTTGTTAGTAGCTTGGGGGTCGAGTGATTGTTCTTAGCTGCTAGGAAAAAACTTGGTTGTGGGTTGCTTTGTGCTTGTATTGTTTTCTCGAGTGTACTACACTCTCCGCTCATGATCCATTATGTATACATATGTACTTATCAGGTTGGATATTTGATTTTGGAGAGCTTCTTAGGCTATTTCTACGTTGAGACTCAGCTGCACACCTTGACTCACTTTTGGGAGGTGTATTTTGCCGCACGCTTAATGCAGTGGGAAGCTTATTGGATTGTATTATTTCTTGATAATCTTATGTTTCCAGTAGTGTTTTGTTCATAGCCTATGCCTATGGTTGCTCGTTGTTTGAGCCTTTTCTGATCAAAAAAATGAAAAATTGTGTTTCTTTCGGTTTTTGCTTTTTAAACAGCAAGACCAGACGCTGGTTGTGCATGTTTTATTTTTCTGTTTGGGTGTAACATAATTGTTGAAATTCTTTAGATCAGGCTTTGTGGTAATTCTAAGCTTCTAGCTACAATCCGATCGAGGAGGAAATGTAGGGGTAGCTTAAATACTGTTGGCTGATTTATGATATGCAGTGATACTTATGAATACAATACGAGGCGAAAGAATAATGCAACTGAATGAAATTGTACTAACTTTAATTATCTAGTTTATGTAAAGAATTAGACTAATACTCTTCTATGAATTCAGATTTTAAAGATGTATATTCATGATATATTTTGGTTATTCAACCTGATCTGTATATGGTTTTGCCTTTTTATGCCAAGCTATAGCCTTGATTAAGATATTGATTGAGCTAATGTCAACTTACCCCATGTTAAATTAATAATGTTCAATTTATCTTATTGTGATTTTAAAAAAAATATTTTTTCTCCTGTGAGAAGTTTAAAGAAGAGAGTGTGCAAGAAAAGTATTTTGTAATATAGGAGGTAAATTGTCACATTTATCATAATACACAGGTAAATTGTCACATTATCATAACTCGGGGGAGTGGGGGTAAAGTGTCACATTTGAAAATGTCAAGGAGATTGTGTGAAACTTTTATAAGAGATTATATGAGGGTAACATGCACATTTTCAAATCACTGGAAAATAAATTGGACATTATGCATATTAAATTAGGGGAACTAGTGGGAGGGGGGTGGTGGTGGTTTAAATCGCCATTAACTGGATATTGGTTAATTCTTCTTTCTCAATTATTTGTTTCTTTTCATTTTCCCACTTGGGGACTAGAGGAATCCTACATGACCGAGCATCTGCCTCTGTACTAGAAGTTATAACTAATAGTAATTATGCAACTCAAATCTTTAAATTATACAGTGGTAAAGCACCACGTTCTGACAGTATAGGCTCACATTCTGGGCCTCTCCACTTCAAGGACAATTGTTTTCCTACCCAACCTTCCCTGCAATCAGTGGCGGAGCCACATAGGGGCAAGGGGGGGCTATAGCCCCCCCTGGAATTTTTTTTTTTTTTTTATATATATGTGTTATAATTTTTTTTTTAACAAAAAATTTAATATATTAGCCCAATAGCTCAAATATAATTTTAAGTCCAATAATATACCCACTTTAACAATAACTTACTCTTCCAATTATAAGAATGGAGAAGCAAGCAATCTATTGGTAATATTGCAATCATTTTCCTTTGTCTTCAATTTACATTTGATGGCGTCGATATTGAGGATCACTAATGACTTGTCTCAAGCTTTACAAAGAAAAGATCAAGATATAGTGAATGCTATGAAATTAGTCAAATTAGCGAAAGATCATCTTCAAGAGACAAGAGATTATGGATGGGAAACTTTGTTGGAGGATGTTACTTCTTTTTGTTCTAAACATGAAATTGAAGTTCCTTCAATGAGTAATGTTTATGTTCCATATGGGAGGCCAAAGCGTAGGATTGAACAAGTGACTATCGAACATCATTACAAAGTTGAGAGATTCAATTCGGTGATAGATAGACAATTGCAAGAGTTGAACAACCGTTTCAATGAAGTAAACACGGAGTTGCTTCTTTGTGTTGCATGCTTAAACCCATCTAATCACTTTGAAGCTTTTGACAAAGGAAAACTCGTTCGTCTTGCCGAATTTTATCCAAATGACTTTTCTTTTCTTGAGCTCTCGGCTCTTCCCAATCAACTTGAAAATTATATTAGGGATGTTCGATCAAGTGATGATTTTTCTAGTTTGAAAGGGATTTGTGATCTTGCTAAGAAGATGGTTGCAACTAAAAGACATGTCGCATTCTCGATGGTTTACAAACTTGTGACATTGGCGCTTATTCTACCCATTGCAACTGCATCAGTGGAGAGAGTTTTTTCGGCTATGAAGATAGTAAAAAATCGACTTCGTAACCGAATGAACGATCAACGGCTAAATGATAGTTTAGTTGTCTTTATAGAGAGAGACATATTTAGTAGTATTTCAAATGATGCTATCATGGACCGATTTCAAAAGATGAAAAACCGTTGTGGTCAATTATCTATATCTATACTACTACTAAAAGTACGAATATTTTAAGTTTTTTTCTTTTTTTGTGAAGACAAAAATGCCCTCTTCTCATGAATTTGATAAATGTAATTAGACATTAATTTTATATCAAATTGGCAGGAAAATATTTTCTAAACTACAAATATAAGGAAAATGTCTAAATTTGTTTATTTCCATTATGTAATTCCATCACTACTTTCTCTATACTACAAATATAAGGAATCACGTTTATTAATGACAAGAATTTTCAAAAGTTCAATCTCTATTTATTAGCCCTAAAACCCATCACTACTTTCGTTTATTAATGACAAAAAATTTTAAAGGTTCAATCTCTATTCAAATTGAATACAACAAAAAGTACAACTTTGAGGGGTACGTGGAGTTTTAGTTTGGTTATTGGAACAATTTTAAAATGGTCATGCATCAAATGTTGAATCCAAAACTAGGTAAATTATATTTGTCTTATTCACACTGCATTCTTTTATATATATAATTTGAAAATCTGAATTAGATTATTGAAACCAAGTCCGATTAAAATATATAATAATAACGATCATTAGTGGTGTATACCCTATACCTATTTAAGAATGTAGAAAGGCTATTCTTTTGTCTTATTCACACTCCATTCTTTTATATATATAATTTGAAAATCTGAATTAGATTATTAAAACCAAGTCCGATTAAAATATATAATAATAACGATCATTAGTGGTGTTTACCCTATACCTATTTAAGAATGTAGAAATGTTATTCTTGTGCATATGTATATATTCATGAATCAATATTTTAACCTTATCCGTCGAAAACATAAAAAAAAAAATCAGTTTTTGAATCTATGGAAAAGATAATAAGTGGAGTCAAAACTCTTTGTTTGCGGACTCTATTTTTTTTTAAATTTAACAATGCCTTTACAAATTTTTTTCTTTTGGTATTTTCGAAAACTTTTACAAAAAATATCAAAATAAAATTAATCGAAATATACAGTAGAAAAAAAAAAGCATTCTTTGCAAAACCAATGACAAACTTAATTATATAGACCCAAATTATGAAATTAATATAACGCATGCAATTAAAAACACTTCCAATATGTAAAGTTGTACTGTCCACATCTTGTATGCAAGTTAATTACCTAAATGCTTCTAAGCAATACATTTATTCTGGTTTCAGAAAGTTAAAAAGAAAGAGATTTAGCTAAAGAGAGGTGAAATATATATGTGAGAATTAATTTAAATCTTATTAGAGTTGGTTGTTAAGCTTTCCTTGTTGAATTAATGTTTTGATAGCGTAAAAAATCTCTTGAAACTTCCCAAAAAGAAAATTCAAACTTGTACTCACAAATACACAACATGATCATGATCGTATTACATGCAATTTTTTCTTATTTAATTTTGTGCCTCAAATATATTCACTTTTAGAGAAACACGATTTTATATATTCTTGTAGACAACAAGTTGAATCAAACACGTTGAAATACTTATTTGTCTATACTTTATTAAACTATTAAATTATTAAATTATTTAGTGTACATATTTATAATTTTCTTTTTGAAAAATCTCCTGGTTAGTTTCTAGAATATTATGTTTCTTATTTCTCCAATATTTTTGAAAAATTACTTTTGATGTATATGACAGATGTATTGCAACAACGCAATCTTGAACGAGTTAAAAGAAAGTATAATAACCAAAGTGCTACAGCGGACAAGAATATATAGAAAAAGTTAAAAGGTCTAAGACAACGAGAGACTCGACCAAGCCACCGTCAGAGGGAAAATATAACCATTACCAAAAATTGAATATGGAAGAAAAACAAAAATACATTCAACACGTCACTAATTTGCAAAAATAACGTTCATCGAGAGGGTGGTTTCTTAGAGCTCAAATGACTCCACATGAATCAAATGGTTAGTACTTCATAATATTTTCTTCCAAATAAAATATAATATTCAAAGTTCATATTTCATTTTTCATGATTTAAAATATATCATTATCCTTTTAGATCAAAATTTTACGATCCCGCATGCTCGGAGATGCATGAATTAAAAAAAATGCCTAATTGTATTCATTGCGGAGCTGAAAGATTTGAATACGAGCCTCCAAGTTTTTGTTGTGGTGATGGAAATATTAAATTGGCACCCTTTGAAATACCGGATGAGTTGTATGAGTTATTTACTTCTCAATCAGAAGAGGCCATCAACTTTCGAAAAAATATTTGTTGTTTGAATTGTATATTCTCTTTTACCTCATTTGGTGTAAAACTAGACAAAGAGCTCGCATCTGCAAGGCATGGAGTTTATACTTTTTGAGCGCAAGGGATGGTATACCATGATCTTCCAGGATTAGTTCCAAATAAAAACGGCCCTGAGTACTTCCAGTTATACTTTGTTGATAGTGAAGAGGAGGTTGAAATTAGAATGAAGAAAATGGAGAATGCATATCTTTCTGAAAATACGGTAAAGAAACTTGAAAAAAATTCTTGAGGTAAATCCATATGCCAAAGTTTTCAGACAATTAAAAGACTATCCTTCAATGGATAATGTTCAAGTCCATATAAAAAAGGATGCAACATTAGATCAACGAGTCTATAATTCTCCAACCGCCGATCAAGTTGCAGCGGTATGGGTTGAAGGAAATAATGCTAATATACCTTTTGATAGAGATATTATAGTTCATGCACATTCAAGTCATAAACATAGAATAAAACATGACCCATTGCAGTATCCAATTCTTTTTCCAAGAGGTCAAATAGGGTGGCACCAGAATATCATAAAAGGTAGCTCGAGCACATCAAACAATCATTTTGTTGGACCAACCTTGACAAGGGACGAACGCGTACATGGACATGAACAACAAGGTTACTCATTTATTTAATTTATCAAATAATTTTTACTATATTATAATTAAATAGATTACTTGCCCAGTTTAGTATGTATCAATAAATTCATATTTTTAATACCTTCAACATCAACTCACCACAACCTACACCACTTATCCAGCACGCACTACATTCAAAATAAGAATAAAATTGTATAATTTGCATGTAATGTAGCTACTAAAAAATAATTGGCCACATGAATGAAAGTACGAGCAAAATTGTACTTCATTTATATTAAAATATTGGGTTCATGTATGATAGCACTTGCACATTCATTAACACACGTAAGTGCGAAAAATATGTGCCTACTACGTCGGCGGATTCAATTAACTGGAGTATTGGATTAGCGACAAATGTGTATGATAGGACAATCTTTTGTCATCTTATGCACACGTATTTATCATCCAACCCATATGAATATAATGCACCGGTATAAAATGAATGTAAAAGAATAATTTTGGCACCTTAATCAATTAGCTAGAGAAATTGTGGCACTCTCCAAATAAAAAGTATAAAGATGCAAAAACAATTGAAAGAAGGATTAAGTCTTGGATGTCAAATATTTGACAAGTAAAAACTTACATTTAAGCAAAAAATAATCAGAAACTTATAATTAACTCAAATTAATATTTTACACATTAAATACTACATTATCAATGAAAATTAATACTCAAATAATAATTTTTTATTAGAATTTGTTCTATAAGATATTTCTTTCCAATATATTTTTAAGATAAAGAGTGTCAAATTGTAAAAGTCAAATCGATATATCAGTGAAAAAATATAAAAATATAGGTGAAAAGGGGTTAAAATAGTATAAATGAGTGAAATCAGTTAGAAAAAAAAGAGTTAAACTGGTGAAATCGGTAAAAAAAGGTTTAAACTGAAGAAAAAATCAAAAGAAATCGACCAAAAATGAGAAAATAATGAAAAATGTTATAACCGATAAAAAGAGGGATAAATCACTAAAAAAAAAGGTAAAAAATTTGAACAGTGAGAATATATTTGAATCGATGAAAGTTTTGGTGAAATTTGTAAATAAATATATAAAATCAGTCAAAAAAGCTTGAAGTTGATGAAACTTGTTTAATCAATGAAAAATTTAGGTGAATACCATGTGAAAACAGTAAAATAGGTGAAAACGAGTTAAACTTTGGCTGACAAAAATAAGGTGAAATTGGAAGAAAATGGTTTAAATTGAAAAAAATATTTTTGAAAAACGGAAAAACAATGAAAAATGTATAATCAATTAAAAAAATTAAACAGTGAAAATATATAATCGATGAAACTTCGGGTGAAATTGATAAAAACTGGTGAAACCTGTAAGAAAAAATGAACGTAAAATCGATGAAACTCATGTGAAATTTATGAAGAAATGAATAAAACATGTGTCATTGGTGAATAACGAATAAACTTGACATGAAAACTACTATGATGGAATGAACTAAATAATGTTTTTATGATCTTATTTTAGTACCAATTTAATAAAATGTAATGACTAAATCAATCATCATGTTATATTTTATTACAACTATTCAAAGCCATCATTTTTTTATAAACTAATAATAATTAATAAAAATAAATTTCATAAAAAATAAATTGATCAGTCATAAATATATGATATTCTACGACATAAAAATGTCAAAATTCACCCTAATTTACGAAAAATACTCGTGAAATTAAAACTAAACACGTACAACGTACGTGCACTTTTCTAGTTAAAGTAAATATGTAGATATTTTGGGTTCTTATGTGAATATTATAAACTTTATGTTAACTGTTTGATTTTTTTTTGTGTGTATAATTTTAGCCCCCCCTGACCCAAATTCCTGGATCCGCCTAGACTTGTACCCTTGGATTTGACATCAGTTGTAGGATTGATCTTCTGCCGCTATGCTAAAATTTGTAATCGATAGTGATAGTGCAACTGAAATCTTAAAACTATACAATAGTTCAAGCGCCACGTTCGACTGCGTAGGCACACTTCTCAGTCACAAGGACAATTGTCCTCATACCAACAATCCCCTTTTATGCAATTGTCCCATTGGTAGACGGACCCTCGACATTGACTTTAATAACAATTGTAGACTTGATTGCTTGCTGCTATGTTAAAAGTTATAGTTGATAGAATGATGCAATTGAAATCTTTAAAAGCCACGTTTCGATTATGCAGATCCACATCCTAACCCTTCTCTAACATGAGGAAAAGCACTGTCATATCCAGATCAATATTATCATAGGACCATCCGTTTGTCGTTGGCTAAAACTATAGTCGATAGATGGAAAATTCTTGTATAGACCAGGTCTATGCAAGAATTATGCAAGATAGTAATTGTGCAACTTAAATATTCAAACATCACAACAACTCAAGTGTTGCGATTCGACTGTCTAGGCACACATTTGGACATCTCCACCACCATTCGATCATTGTTATATCAAGGCCAACATATACTTTAATTATTTACTAAAAAATGGAAAAAAAAAAAAAAACAAAATCGTTTCAATTCTAAGTCATTTTGAGTTTTTTGTATGGAAGTTAGAAAATACTCCAATCAACATGTTCACGTGTGTATTCATAGTTATGTTAGGCCACGTTTGGATCGGTTTTGGCTCTGTTTCGTCCTGTTTCAAAAATGTTTGGGTGGTTTTGGCGAAACATTTGAAACATGATTTGAATTGATTTTGATTGGAATATTGAGATGATAAAATATTAGTAAAATAATAGATAGTGAGTTTTGAAAAATTGAAATATATATGGTTTGAAATGGTTTTGGATGTTGGTGTTTAAGGGTGAAATTTTTATGACATATGTTAAATCAAAGACTTTATAGAATTATGATAATATAAAATGGTGTAATGCTTGAGATGATAGATATATATATATAATATATAATATGTATATATAAATAGCAGACAACTTCTGAGTTACAATCTTACTCTGACTTGGTCAGACCATCAAACATTTTGGGGTTGTTTCATGCTGCCCATAAACACTTGTTTCATCCGGATTTTGGGTCAAACGTAAAACAAGTGGTATTTGACTTGTATAGCTGGGCTCAAATCATGGGCGAAACTCCGATCCAAACAGGCCCTTACTTTTCGTACCCGTTGTTGAAACAATGACCACTGAAGAAAGTTTGGTGGCATCTAAGGCATGACATGTTCTGTTATAGAAATTCCACGAGTACCCAAATCTTGACTTTTCTTTTAAAGAAATGGTCTTATTAAAAAAAAATTAAAGAAATGGTCCAAAAACAAAAAATTGAAGTTTATTTTAAACTGTTTATTAATAGTTTAGATTTAGTACTAATATGATTTATTAATTATTTCTGCAGCCCGATATTAAGTTAATTAATGAGCGGATTGAAGATTTGATGATGCAAAACTACTTGGAACAAGATGAAAAGAATCCAACATGTTCAAGTGTTATAGCTTGACTCAGATTGTGTATTTAGTTGTTTGGATTAATGTAATTGCTGGAAATTAGCTTGAATATTAGTAATAACTTATGACTTGTTGTATAGTATGATAGTATTTTGATTTTGTGATTTATGTACTTAAACATGTTTGATGTTTAGATTGAATGTTGTTTAATATTTAATTAGAATGTATTTGATATTTTAAGAATTTTTTTATTTTGGTTGATGTTGTTCTATGTTTAATAATTTTCGATATTTTAGATTGTGTGAAAATCGACATTAGTGTAAACTGTTTGAAAGAAAAAAAATCAAAATTTTGACCCATTTTTTTTTTTGGAATTTTGAATTATTTTACAAATTTCGACAGAAAAATTTATGTTGAAATTTTAAATTTTCAACAGAATTTTTTCTGTTGAAATTTAAAATTTTCGACAGAAGAAATCTGTCGAAAATTTCAAATTTCAACGGAAAAATTTATGTCAAAATTTATTCTGTCGAAATCTTGATTTCGACAAGCTTTTCTGCAACAGATTTTTTCTATCGAAAATTCCGTTGAAATATTGAAATCTGTTGAAGTTTCTTGTAAAATCTGTCGAAATTTCTGTTGAAATTTTATCTTTTTCTAGTAGTGTTAGTTGAGATGATAAAGTAGCACACAAATAATATTTATATTATTCCATAGATTCCATAGATGGAGTACAACCTATTAGATGTAAAGTTGGGATCTCTCCTTGTCCCCTTATAAATGAAATGGGAACAAGAAACTTCAACAGATTTCAATATTTCAACGGAATTTTCGATAGAAAAAATCTGTTGCAGAAAAGCTTGTCGAAATCAAGATTTCGACAGAATAAATTTTGACAGAAATTTTTCCGTTGAAATTTGAAATTTTCGACAGATTTCTTCTGTCGAAAATTTCAAATTTCAACAGAAAAAATTTCTGTCAAAATTTATTCTGTCGAAATCTTGATTTCGACAAGCTTTTCTGCAACAGATTTTTTCTATCGAAAATTCCGTTGAAATATTGAAATCTGTTGAAGTTTCTTGTAAAATCTGTCGAAATTTCTGTTGAAATTTTATCTTTTTCTAGTAGTGTTAGTTGAGATGATAAAGTAGCACACAAATAATATTTATATTATTCCATAGATGGAGTACAACCTATTAGATGTAAAGTTGGGATCTCTCCTTGTCCCCCTATAAATGAAATGGGAACTCCTATATATACAAGTTGGCATCCCTAATGAATGGCCAAGATTATCCTAATCTAACGGCTAATATTTACTCTCTAAAATGTTTCTACATCTAGGACATTCTACAAAGTCCTACTACATTTCTTTAATTTATTCTAGAACCTTTTATATTATTCTAGTACACACTACTTACATGTTTCTGGAATCTTCTATAAGGTTTTACCATCTTCCACGATCTTTTGCAACCTTCTAGAATCTTCTAGAAAAGTCTACAACTTCTAGAGTTTTCTACAAAATTCTCCATCATTTTAGAAGGTTCTCCAACCATTTAGAATCTTCTACACTCTTCTATGTAGAAAGGGTCAAGAGGTGCAAAAATGGCTTATAAGATTAAGATTTACGGGACAAAAATAGTTTATGACCAACTTCTGGAGGGCAATAAACCCAAAAAAAAAAAGATATTTCTGCCCCTGAAGTCACCAAATTCTCAATTTTCCGGTGATTATGTTGGTCCCAAGGGGGTGGAATTTGCAAATGTGTTTTAAGGATACATTCTGTCAAATTTTGGTTTCAAGGGTGCAATCTGTCAAATGAATTATTTTTAATGGTGCAAGGATTCAGTAGTCCCTAATTTTGTCAATTTATGCTTGTTTAAAATGTATTCTTTATACATATCAAATTTTACTTTAATAAAAAAAAAAGAAAATAGTGTCTATTTTTTCTAACTCGGTTGACTTCATAAGCAAACAATAGACTAAATTTATATTAAACTATCTAGTTATCCGAGTTAGTATTCGATTCAATAAAATTCGTTTAAATACCAAGTTTAAACAATATAGTATGATGACAATAATCAAATCAAGCTTGATAATTTATTGTTCGATTCGACTCAATTTACGATTTTAATATCGCATTATATGCATCATATCGATATGTATGGAAAAAATACACATACTTATTAATGTATTAAATTATGAGAAAACTACACTTTCTCCTTTTAACTTTAATTTTTTTCTTACTGTCCACCCTAAACTTACATTAATATTGTACTCCCCCCTTGAACTCTTTTTCTACCGCTTTTTCTACCAAAATGTTTAGAAAGAAAAGTTCAACACCAAAGTTCATATAGTGAAAAATGCAACAAGAATGTAAGTTTAGGGGAGAAATGCATCTTTGATGTATGTTTAAGGGGCAAAAATCATTTTTTTGCAACTAATTTTAATTCAAATTGCTAAAATTATGGAATTATAATAATTATGTGTTGTAATAAGATATATGTTGCAAAAAAATGATTTTACAAGTGAAAATGATTTTTGCAACCAAGTTTAGGGGAGAAATGCATCTTTGATTAATTAAACATTTTCACTTTATATCTAAAAAATGCAACAAGAATGTAAGTAAAATAAATATATAGTTTGACAATCTATAATAGTGGATCTTCTAATTGATAGTTATCGTTTAAAGAATAAAGCGGTAAAATTATTAATTAAACAAGTAAAATAATGCTTTCAATCAGAAAATTAGATTTTTCCTCTTGAACTTATAACCCAGTTGTACTTTTCAACCTGAACTTATACCTTTATTGTAATTTTCACCCTGAACTTTTGTGTTCCACTTCTCCCAATGGACTATTTGGCCGAAAAAATGGTCGGAAAAGAGTTCGGGGAAAAATACAATATTAATGTAAGTTGGTGGGGGGGGGGGGGGGGGTTGCTAAGTTCAGGGGAGAAAGTGCTATTTTCTCAAAATACAAAATCGCCTTAAAAAAATTAAAAGGAAATTAGACGGCGATAGAGGAAAAGAACGGAAAACATCTCCCAAAAAATTCCAAAGAGCAGCTTCACTTCCAATTCCAATGGTCACATTTGGGCACGCTTCCGTTTCAACTAACGGACCCTTCGGGTTTAACTATGCCGAGGAACGTAGTCGGGCGGTCAGATGTGATTCCTCCAATCAGGCATGGTATGGTGCAATTCTCCTGCTCTACCCTCTATTTTAATTTGATTTTATTTTTAGAAATAATATGAAAACTTATAGTAGTAAAAGTATGTTTTATGAAGTGATATTATGTGGCCGAAATGATAATTGAATTTAGCCTCTCTGAATTATTGCTGAGTCTGAGTTCTTATCTGCAATATCTTGTAAGTTTGCTAATAATCATAACTGCGAGAAATTGTATCAGGAAAACAAAAGGATCTACTCTCTACGATAAAAGTGGTACCAAATCCAGTGATTCACACGTTAACTGACCCATAAATAAGATGAGATTAAAAAGCTTAAATGACCTTCCACACAGAAAATATATTTAGGAGACAAGAAATTCTAGATTTTTCCATCGGTTATTATTGTGCAATGTTCAAAAGCAGGGCATTCTCTTGTCCATTGGCATGTTTTTCATTTGTAATTGCACTCAACTTTTTGTCTTGAACATCGGAATGTTTCTCCAGGGATTTCGAATCAGTTTCCTTCTCTTCTCCGATGCTCCGATTTTGAGTGGAATACGGGAGCAATCCTTTCTCGCGGCAACTCTCAATGGCTTCTCTAAACATGTCCTCTAAGGTGTACTTAAACTTAAAGCCCATATCCATCAACTTCTTGGAAGAGAATCTTACCACTGGTATGTCCTTGTCTATACCCTCAAATCTGTCGATTTTTTTATAACATTATTTCTGTTTAGTTATAATTTAGACAAGTCCAAAATTTTGTACGTATTGAAGATCTTTATCAAAGAAGGCTTACTCGGTCGGGATATAATATTCGGGCCATTTTTCTTTAATCAGATTTGCAATATCATAAATGGTTGCATCATGAGAAGAGCAAATGTATCTTCCTCCTTCTGCCTTTGGATACTCAAACAAGAATATATGAGCCTCAGATATATCATCTAAGTGCACGAATTGGCCTTGCTTTATGATCGAGTAGTGAGCCTCATTACCTAATTTAAAGAGTCAAAATTATTAATTTAGCGGGTAATTAAGATTGCTAAATATAATTACATTACCAGTAATGGGAGAAAGCGCAGTGATTAGGCTTGGTGGGAAGGTTTGCGTGATGGATGGACCAACTACTACTGGTGGTATAATGCTGATGAATTCAATGTTATTCTCTTTAGCTGGTCCCAATGCTGCTTTCTCAGCCAATATTTTAGACACAAAATACATCTGCACATAAAAGAGGAAAATGAGTAATTAGAACTTGTTTTTGTTTATATTATATTAATCAAGTTATTGAAAAGGCTATATGGAAATCGACTAACCCATCCAGTCATTTTCTTGGAGTAAATGAAATCGAGGTCACTCCAACTGGTTTCATCATACTCTGGTTTTTGGTGTTCTTCAACATTCAAAGTTCCCGCAGAGGTGGTGAAGATTAATTTCTTCACTGTTTTTGCTTTGACACATGATCTTATGATGCTCAACATGCCATCAATTGTTGGTTTAATCACTTCATTCTATAGGTAAGATCAAAGTTAATTTACTTCTAGATGAATAAGATATTTTGTTAATTTTGTGAAAATTTATTAATTTGTTTACATATAATATGTACCTCAGGATCAGGGGAGTCGAATTCCATAGGTGTGGCCAAATGAAAGACCCCTTCACAACCTTGGATTGCTTCATCAAAGCTCCCGTCTACGGTCAAATCCGCCTTCCATAGTGTCAAGTTTGTATCGGCTTTTGGCAATTCTATTAGGTGTTTTACCTTCTTCAGGTTCTCTGCATACATAGTCATTGGGACACTTGGAAGAATTTATGTAAAATCATTGAGAATTCTGTTTATTTCGATTTTTTTTTTAATATATGTTAGAAATCACTTATATGAAGAGAAGAAAAGGAAAGTCAAGTAGTTATACCAGGATCACGAACTGTTGCACGGACAATATAGCCGCGTTCAAGAAGCCTCATGACGAGCCATGAGCCAATGAAGCCGGCTGCACCTGTGACACATACCGTGCTTGATGGTCGTGATGGAATAGTTTCCATTCTCATGTGAAGATAATTGGGAATTTTGGTTTGGAACTTAAAGAACAATATATTATTACTATTATTATTATCACTTTGTATTTAATTTGTAACACTCAGAGTGTACATTATACGAATGATTGCAAAGTGGTTAGAGATATATAACATGAGTATCCTAAATTAGTTGTTGGATATGCATGTGGCGGACTCACCATTCAGACTTGGAAAGGTGGGCAGAGTTTGGTAGTATAATGCAAGATTTGCAGGTAGAAATTTACTAGTGGACACAATAGCTATTAATGAAAACTGTCAAGTTGAGCTTGATTGTTTTGGGTCCCCTCTTTTGGTTTCACTTTCCAAAAGATATTCAATATCGTTAACTTTTTATTTCTAGGCTTTCACTTTCTTGACTTTCTACGATAGGCTAATATTTGCAATAAAAACTATACAAGGTTCCAATTTCATATACTTCTGAACTTTTCAAACAATGGGAACCACTCGATCTTCTTAAATCAACTGACAACATGTATTGCACAAAAGAGATTACTTTAGAAATTTTTTCTAAACTCTTGACTATTAATTCCAATTATAGTTGGAGTTAACTTTTGTTTGTTAGTTTGTTTTCACCACAAAACTCAATTTATATACAGATAATTTAGTAGAGACAGGTTTAGATTAAGGAATTGGGTCCATACATCACACTACTAGAAACAGCAAGAATTTCCACCGAAATATTTCCACCGAAAATAATTGGTGGGAATATTTCAAGAATTCCCACCGAATTTACTCTCGGTGGGAATATTCCCACCGATGTAAATGTAGGTGGGAATATTAATATTCCCACCGATTGACATCGGTGGGAATATTACCACCGATGTCAATCGGTGGGAATATTCCCACCGACTTTGTAGTAGGTGGGAATTTAATTCCCACCGATTTATCCATCGGTGGGAATTGTATAGTATGCAATTTTTTTTTTTTTTTTTTTGAGAAAATAGTATGCAAATTAAATTACTTGCATTATTTGAGATTATATATATATATATATTTAGTACTTGATCAGGTTTAGATTAACCTCATGGTGTTTGGTAAGTTAACTCCATGTGATATGTCTAATGGGCAAATTACCTTCATGTGATATGAAAATAGGCAGTTTAACTTCCTGTGAAATGAAATAATGAGTCAACAATTTACATCCTTGCTAGTGGGAGGTGTTGCACACACACTCTATAATGCGACTGAGACTTTATTTTCATGTAAAAAATGACCAATTTAACCTTATATTTGACAACATATTCACCTCATTTTACCCCTCGGTGATATGCGTAAATAGGCAATCTAACTCCTTGTGATATTCGTAAATAGGCACTTTAACTCCCTGTGATATTGCATAATGTGCAATTTACCCCCTTGTAAAAATGTAAAAATCAAGAGGGAGGAAATTGATGTATTTATTTATCACATGAAGTTAAACTGCATATTTAAAATAACACAGGGAGTTAATTTGTTATTCACTCCTTAACCTCACAAGAAACAAAGTTAAGATAACCTCACAAGAAACAAAGTTAAGAAGCTCAGTAATAAAATAAGTTAAATATATCAATCATAACACATTAAGCAATAGGGACTTATTATCCTCTTCACCAACCTCTATCTTCCTCCATTCCATGTTTAGAGTTCTGAGCAGAAGAAGCTCTCGAGGCTACGAGCAATTAGGCGAAGATGAGGCCTCAAATAGTACTGCCGTTTTGGTGCCTAATGGCACAGCCAAAATCTTTGGTTCATCATCCTCCAAAAAGTTAAGTAATATTGCAAAAGCTCCTTCATCTGTACAAGTTAAGAAAGCCAGTAAAGTTCATCCTTTCTTTAGTCTTTTTGAGACGAAGCGAAAGAAGAAGGCAACTGCAAAGCCAGAATTCTCAAGGTACTTGGAGTATGTCAAAGAAGGAGGCATAAATTATGACATGAAACCAAACATGTCTGCTATGTAATTGTTATTGTATTCAATGCTGATTATATAGTTTATGCTAAGAATTAGAAATATGTGTGATGATTTTTGCCTCTTTTGTGCAAATTACTCTGTATATGCATGGTTTTGCCCTCCTCAATTTTTTTTCTTTTTTTTTTGTGCCAAGCTATAGTAATTTAAGATATTGATATCTTTATCCTTCTCAAATCTATTTGTTTCTTTTTTCTCTTTCTCAGACAGAGGGATACTTAAATTATTTCTTATGTTGTGCCTCTCTTATTAAAAATGAAGCAATATTAATTGTACAGATGCAGTTACTTCTTGCTAGTTCAAATTAGAATTTTATAAATGAGATTGAATAATGTTACTGAAAAACAGCAGGTATCTAAGCAAGACAGCCAGCCAGTTTTTAGTGTCTGTAGAAACAAAACAAAAAATGAATTAGATTCTATGTTATTTGATTTTTTTTTGGGGAATTAGGAAATAATCAACATGTCATCTGTGTTCATAGTTGTGTTAATTTCCCAACCGGTTGTTGGCCTTTAGATGAAGACAGGGAGAAAATTTGGTGGCATTAAATGTTACATCACATTTTGGCAAATAAAATCTTACTTAATAGTTAAGTCGAATTTGTCAAAAGAAAAAGAAAAATATTCAAACCAACTGGTGCAATTTTCCTTCTCTTATTAGCTATTAGCTACTTTTTTATGGGGTTAAAAACACACACACACACATACACACACTTCTGTCTGACGAAATAACCTTCAATTTATAATACAAATAACTTATCAATCTAATATTTTCTTTTCCTTTTTGATTTTTTAAGATATCCAGTTTTTAGATCTTGACTAAGTCGTATTTCAGGCACACAACATACATTAAATGGACACATCTCCGGTCAAAATTGAAACATAAAACATGAGATAACTATATTTTGGGGACTAATTCAAGATCCAATACTAGGGGGAATTCTTGCCTAGACCAGGAACAAAATTTGTGTATGGTCTAGGCAAGAATTTTCCCACTACTGGTTGATACTTTATATCTTCTTCAGTTGATCTGAATTCATATATATATGCTTTTCTCTACCACCACATCATCTTAAAAACTTTGACCTCAATAATCAAAGGCAACAAGGTTACGAGCCTGAACAAGTGGAATAATTCACATATAGCCATCATATCCTAGACATTTCTTAATTTATATATACACCCGTGATAGGAAAAATTGACAGTGATAAGACCAAACTCATCAAGGTAGGAGTAGGATGAATCACGAATGTTGAAAATGTGATATAAATTTAGTTACAGAATCAATTATAATATTGATAGTGATAAAGACTAACTTAATTTGCTGAAGATCAATATGTAGTAAGTTAGATGACGCAATGGCCAAGTGTGTTTGGTTGTTATAGAACTGTCTTATATGTTTTTTATGAAAAGGAAAACACAGGTCCTTGAATTGATGAGCTATATAAGTATATATTAAAGTTTTAAGGACTATTTTTGCAATAATATAAAGGTTGGAAGAGCTCCAAATTAAATCATATAATCACAAGTGGTACTAGTACTATATACTATTATTTATCTACTCATGAATTAATGATGAAACCATGCACAAAGTAAAGTAACATATGGAACTGATCAAATTAAGTCAATATCCCTGAAAGAGTCGAGCAGAGAAAATCTACTGAAAGTACTGTTGGTTCAATTATTGACAAATCCCGCCATTGGCCTCTTGTTGAGACAGATTCGAATTGTTTGTGTTCACGAGGATACTGAATTTAGATGAAGGAATTGGGTCCACACATGGGATGATGAGTTTGGCTTTTGACCCTCCTGTAACTTCAAAATTGTTTGTGTTCATGAATGCCAAAATGATAGTGGGGGTGACTTACAGTTTCAGATTCAAATTTACTCATCCGAGACTGGTTCTATGTGGCGATCCTTTCTCAAATCCAAACAATTTTCATCATTCGGTCTATTGGAACGACTCAATTCATTACATTTCCCGAGGGATTTTTAACATAAATAGATTTCAGTATATATATTGAATCTCTCTCTTGTATTTAGCATTTGGGTGTTCAGGTCTTAAGTCTGATTTAATCTCTTTCAAGACACTGTCGGGCACATTAACTTATGGATTGGCCTGTATTAAAGCTACATTTGATGTTCTTGTTAGTAGCTTGGGGGTCGAGTGATTGTTCTTAGCTGCTAGGAAAAAACTTGGTTGTGGGTTGCTTTGTGCTTGTATTGTTTTCTCGAGTGTACTACACTCTCCGCTCATGATCCATTATGTATACATATGTACTTATCAGGTTGGATATTTGATTTTGGAGAGCTTCTTAGGCTATTTCTACGTTGAGACTCAGCTGCACACCTTGACTCACTTTTGGGAGGTGTATTTTGCCGCACGCTTAATGCAGTGGGAAGCTTATTGGATTGTATTATTTCTTGATAATCTTATGTTTCCAGTAGTGTTTTGTTCATAGCCTATGCCTATGGTTGCTCGTTGTTTGAGCCTTTTCTATACTATTATAAAAGCATGAATATTTCTTAACTTTTTTGTGAAGACTAAAATACCCCTACTTAAATTATAAAGTGATATTTAATTAAATAATAAATATATAAAATAATAGAAGTAATTGAAGAGGTATATTTAGACATGAAGTCTTATCATATTTATCTCCTACATAAACTCCTAAAATTTATAAATTCTCTTTTACATGAATTTTTGTAATTTTTAATATTAAGAAAACACTATTATATTAAATAGCCCCTAAAATATATATAAAAATTATTATATTTTAGTATCAATATTTATTTAAGTAGGATAATATTAATTTAAAGATTTAGTACAACAAAAGTTATACACTCTAAATATAAATACCCCTACTTAAATTATAAAGTGATATTTAATTAAATAATAAATATATAAAAGAATAAAAGTAATTGAAAAGATATATTTAGACATGAGGTCTTATTATATTTATCTCCTACATAAACTCTTATAATTTATAAATTCTCTTTCACATGAATTTTGTGATTTTAATCTTAAGAAAACACTATTATATTAAATACCCCCTAAAAAATATATAAAAATTATTATATTTTAGCATTAATATTTATTTAAGTAAGAAAATGTTAATATAAAAATTTAGTACAAAGTCATAAACAATCTAAATATAAATATTTAAAATTAAATTATCTTGAATATCATTATGTTAAAAAAAAATTAAAATTGAATTGCTATCTTACTATGAAAGAAGAAAAATTACTTATAACTTAGCTAATTATGTAATTTTACTTTGGCTAGAATATAAAATATCAAGAATATTCAATAATTTCAAGACATGCGTAACCTCTATGTAAATAGATAAAATATAATCATTGAAACAAGTGAAATCAACGAAAAATTCGAGTGAAATTGTTGAACACTGGCGAAGTTGATGAAAATTTAGTTGAAAATGATACAAAAAAATACCCTGAAATCGATGAAAATTCGTGAAAAAAATGAATCCCGCGGTGAAACGACAACTATAGTGAAAGGCAGGTGAAATCGGTGAAAAATGAATAAAGTCGGCGAAAACGTGTCAAATCAATGAAAATTCAGGAGATATTGGTGAAAAGAACATGTGAAATCAGTGAAAAATATTTGTGAAATAGGTGAAAATGGGTAATATGACAAAAACGTTTGAATCAATAAAAAAAAGTTTAACAGACAGAATAAGGTGAAACCGGTAGAAAATTAGTTTAAAACGGATAAAACAAGAGGACAAAATTATAAAAACAATGAAAATAAGTTATAATTGATAAAAATGGGTAAACCGGTAAAAAAAAAAACTAAACTGGTAGAAAAGAATTAAATCGGTTAAAAAACAGGTTAAATTGGTGAAAAATGAATTAAACTGATGAATTAAATACATGAAAACGGGTAATATACTTTATTTTATGACATAATAAAATTAATTTTACTCTAACTTACAAAACATATCAATGAAATTAACTAGACACGTACAACGTACGTGCACTTTCCTAGTCTGATCAAAAAAATGAAAAATTGTGTTTCTTTTGGTTTTTGCTTTTTAAACAGCAAGACCAGACGCCGGTTGTGCATGTTTTATTTTTCTGTTTGGGTATAACATAATTGTTTTATGTTTGATTCTAGTTGTAACATAATTGTTGAAATTCTTTAGATCAGGCTTTGTGGTAATTCTAAGCTTCTAGCTACAATCCGATCGAGGAGGAAATGTAGGGGTAGCTTAAATACTGTTGGCTGATTTATGATATGCAGTGATACTTATGAATACAATACGAGGCGAAAGAATAATGCAACTGAATGAAATTGTACTAACTTTAATTATCTAGTTTATGTAAAGAATTAGACTAATACTCTTCTATGAATTCAGATTTTAAAGATGTATATTCATGATATATTTTGGTTATTCAATCTGATCTGTATATGGTTTTCCCTTTTTTATGCCAAGCTATAGCCTTGAATCTTGATTAAGATATTGATTGAGCTAATGTCAACTTACCCCATGTGAAATTAATAATGTTCAATTTATCTTCTTGTGATTTTAAAAAAAATATTTTTTCTCCTGTGAAAAGTTTATTTACCTCAATTAACCGGAGAGCGTAACCCAGTTATCGAAATTGAGAGTGTGCAAGAAAAGTATTTTGTAATATAGGAGGTAAATTGTCACATTTATCATAATACATGTGTAAATTGTCACATTATCATAACTCGGGGGAGTGGGGGTAAAGTGCCACATTTAAAAATGTCAAGGAGATGGTGTGAAACTTTTATAAGAGATTATATGAGGGTAACATGTACATTTTCAAATCACAGGAAGATAAATTGAACATTATATATTAACTTAGGGGAACTGGGGAGAGGGGGGGTTTAAATCGCCATTAACTGGATATTGGTTAATTCTTCTTTCTCAATTATTTGTTTCTTTTCATTTCCCACTTGGGGACTAGAGGAATCCTACATGACCGAGCATCTGCCTCTGTACTAGAAATTATAACTAATAGTAATCATGCAACTCAAATCTTTAAATTATACAGTGGTAAAGCACCACGTTCTGACAGTACAGGCTCACATTTTTGGCCTCTTCACTTCAAGGACAATTGTTTTCCTACCCAACCTTCCCTGCAATTGCTCCATTGTGAACTAAACTTGTACCCTTGGATTTGATATCAGTTGTAGGATTGATCTTCTGCCGCTATGCTAAAATTTGTAACCGATAGCGATAGTGCAACTGAAATCTTAAAACTATACAATAGTTCAAGCGCCACGTTCGACTGCGTAGGCACACTTCTCAGTCACAAGGACAATTGTCCTCATACCAACAATCCCCTTTTATGCAATTGTCCCATTGGTAGACGGACCCTCGACATTGATTTTAATAACAATTGTAGACTTGATTGCTTGCTGCTATGTTAAAAGTTATAGTTGATAGAATGATGCAATTGAAATCTTTAAAAGCCACGTTTCGATTATGCAGATCCACATCCTAACCCTTCTCTAACATGAGGAAAAGCACTGTCATATCCAGATCAATATTATCATAGGACCATCCGTTTGTCGTTGGCTAAAACTATAGTCGATAGATGGAAAATTCTTGTATAGACCAGGTCTATGCAAGAATTATGCAAGATAGTAATTGTGCAACTTAAATATTCAAACATCACAACAACTCAAGTGTTGCGATTCGACTGTCCAGGCACACATTTGGACATCTCCACCACCATTCGATCATTGTTATATCAAGGCCAACATATACTTTAATTATTTACTAAAAAATGGAAAAAATAAAAAAATAAAAACAAAATCGTTTCAATTCTAAGTCATTTTGAGTTTTTTGTATGGAAGTTAGAAAATACTCCAATCAACATGTTCACATGTGTATTCATAGTTATGTTAGGCCACGTTTGGATCGGTTTTGGCTCTGTTTCGTCCTGTTTCAAAAATGTTTGGGTGGTTTTGGCGAAACATTTGAAACATGATTTGAATTGATTTTGGTTGGAATATTGGGATGATAAAATATTAGTAAAATAATAGATAGTGAGTTTTGAAAAATTGAAATATGGTTTGAAATGGTTTTGGATGTTGGTGTTTAAGGGTGAAATTTTTATGACATATGTTAAATCAAAGACTTTATAGAATTATGATAATATAAAATGGTGTAATGCTTGAGATGATAGATATATATAATATATAATATATGTATATATAAATAGCAGACAACTTCTGAGTTACAATCTTACTCTGACTTGGTCAGACCATCAAACATTTTGGGGTTGTTTCATGCTGCCCATAAACACTTGTTTCATCCGGATTTTGGGCCAAACGTAAAACAAGTGGTATTTGACTTGTTTAGTTGGGCTCAAATCATGGGTGAAACTCAGCGAAAATAGATCCAAACAGGCCCTTACTTTTCGTACCCGCTGTTGAAACAATGACCACTGAAGAAAGTTTGGTGGCATCTGAGGCATGACATGTTCTGTTATAGAAATTCCAAGAGTACCCAAATCTTGACTTTTCTTTTAAAGAAATGGTCCAAAAACAAAAAATTGAGGACGGGTTCTTTAAAGTTAGCTTTGAGTTTGATATTTTATGGTAGAAGGGTCGTAAAATGGTGATGAGTGTGATTTTGTGATGAGGATGATTTGGAGATTTCTTCCTTCATATTAGTATTGAAAACAAAAATTAAGAACGAGTTCTTTAAAGTTGGTTTTGAGTTTGATACTTCATTGGTAGAAAGGTGATGAGTGTGACCTTGTGACGATGATGCTTAGGATTTCTTCCTTCCATATTAATACTATTTTTTTTTTAGAATATTAAAAAAGCATTTTGATAGACGTAACATCTTTTGTTAAAACCATCATTAACACAAAAAAATTATTCGGATTCTGATCATATATTATAACGATCATGTTTGTGTAGATACAATGAAATAAATTCTCGCATTTATAATTTTAGCATTATTATTTGAGTTATCTAGTCATTATTTTTCTATGTAGGCGTTTGTTGTGTGCAAATCATATTCTCTTTACATAATTTATATCGTGGGATTTAGATGAGTGAAGTAAGCACTCGAATGAAATTCCAAATTCATCATAGAACATTTTTTTTTTTAAATAATCATGGAATATTTTTATGCTACATTATAAGACATTCTCTGAATATAATTATAAGATTCTTGATAATCTTTTTTCCCTTTTTCATTTTCATGAAAGTTACTCAATACTCCATTGTGATATTAGTTCATTATTATTCTAAAAAAAATTACTTTATTATTACATAATGATATCCTACAATTTTTTACATTTTTCTTTCTTCCTAATTTACCACTTAAAGCTTTTAGTTTTAATTTTCTATAAAAAGTTGCTGGCTGATAAAGTAAAAGTTAGCATATATACGAAATGAATAGAAAACCTTTTTACACAATCTTTCTTTTTAATAATATAATAATCCAACTAGACTTTAAAGAAGTGATATTATACGTGATTATTTTGACAATTTTGACATAATCAATTATAATTAGTTAGAGAGAAATAGAAAAACTAGAAAGCAAAAGCAAAGAGGAAATGTTAATATTTTTGAACAACATTAACGAACTCTCTTGTGTTTCTCCCAAAGTTTAGGCTATATTACTTTGGGAGAAAGATACGTAGATAGATAAAGAGAGGGAGAGAGAATGGAACTGATGGATCGATCGCTTCTCCTGTAAATGCTACGACTGCTTGAATTTCTTCATTTTCCTCCAAAAGTTTCTTCTTCTTCTTCTTCTTCTTCATATCGTAAGTTTAATTTCTTTTTTATGCTTTTGATTCTTTATTTCGTCGCTTTCCTGATTTTGATGAAGGAAAAATTGGAATTAATAAATATACAAAAATTGATTCAACTGAAGAAATACGCGTTTCTATTTTGTTGGTAATTTCATTTATCAATATGGGATTTTCACGTTTCATGTATGTGATAGCTTATAATGTATTTTTCAGCTGTAATTTAGATCAATTTCTTGCTTGCTTGTGACGAATTCGACCTTCAGTTTTCTTCGCCACAGAGCCACAGACTTCTTTTGTTTATTAATACTATTACGTTTTCTAGATATCGTTAATATTTCATTACTGTATTTGTTATTTTATTATTATTGTTGTGTTGTGTACAGATTTTAATTGATGCCGGATAGTCATGCCGACCTTTACGGCTATAGCTTTTGATACATTGATAGAACCTGGAACATCAAAGTCAATGGCACCAGTTAGAATTTCGCCCGATTTAAAACTCGAGAGGAGGCACAGTACTCCAAACACAAAGCAAAATAGGGGAGAAAATGTTCCTAGTTCGAATCTGGAAAATGGTGTTATATTTCCTCTAAAATTACAGTCGGAGAGGGGAGTTAGTGTTCCTCCTAATGTGAAGCTAGATATGGGAGTTTATATTCCTTCTAATTCAATATACAAGAAGAAAAATGCTGCATCAATCACGCCTACATCTGGTGTGGATAAAAAGCACCACTGGACTAAAATCTCACCTGCACTCTATGCTACTCCTGAATCAGCCCCACTTCCCGATTCCCCATCTTCATTTCCTCCATCCCCTTACATTGTTAATCATAAGCGACGAGGTCCACGACTCATGAAGAGTTACTCTGATGATGATGTCTTGAAACAACCCACTGATGAGATTAAGGTGGATGAGAATGTGAGTGTTAAGGAAGAAGAGCTAGTAAGTGTCGCCAAGGATGACAGTTTCATTTCTAAGGAAGTTTTGGATTCGACCATGGATGCTAATTTTATTTCAATTGCTCCTAGAGATGGTAAAGAAGAGTATTTGAATGGTGTTTGGGGCGATCAACGTGGAAGCAGTGGTTATGCTAATGGTTCAGCTGGACAAAACGGTGTGTTGAAGTCTGATGCACTTACTTTGGAGCAAGATGGATATGATGATGATTTTGTTGATCCACAGGACTCAATGAGTGTTAAGAGTGTTGAGGAATGTGAAGGTAATGCTGGAGCAGAACGGTCTTTGAATTCCATTATATCGATGGGCGAGTTCTTTGATGCTTGGGAAGGTACCTTGTTTTTTTTTATTTTTTTTTTGTATGTATGTATGTATATATTTTTTCTCATTTTTAGGGTATGGTTTTCTTATAATTATAGTACATAGAAGGTAAAGATGTTCCATGTTTCTTTTCTTAAATATTACACAGCCTACAGTTATAAGTAAGTGCAGAAGTGCATTGGTTTGTGAATTTCTCTGTTAATCAACATTATTCTAGTTGCATAAAAGAGAAGGATTTATTTTGGGTGCTGGTACCTGTGGGAGGGTTTAATGAGAAAATAATTCATCATATTTTCTTGGTAGTTATCAACTGCTTAAATCATAATCATGTAGTATCAGTATCTTAAGTTTCCCTCTTTCTGACTTATTCGCATCTCATGGCTCAGAATTGTCGTCAGAGAGTGGGTCTCAGCATCTGCTGCCTGATATGGGAAATGAATTGCGTGAAATAAGATTGAGTTTATTGATGGAGATTGAAAAGAGAAAACAAGCTGAAGAAACCTTAAATAGTATGCAAAACCAATGGCAGAGGATCCGTGAACAATTATCTCTTGTGGGGTTGACACTTCCTGTAGATCCAACATCCCAAGAGGGTGATCCACCTGCCGATCCTGCAGCTGACATGTGGCAACAAATCTATCTTGCTCGGTTTGTGTCAAATTCAATTGGGAGGGGAACAGCTAAGGCTGAGGTTGAGATGGAGATGGAAGCTCAAATAAAGCTGAAGAACATTGAGATTGCTCGTTTGTGGGATAGGCTTCATTATTATGAAGCTGTTAACCAGGAGATGTCTCAAAGGAACCAAGAAGTTGTAGGTCAGTCTGCATAGCATAATGCTTCCTTTGTTGAGCTTACTTTTAATTTATGTGTATTTTCTAAAATAAAATATAGATAAGCAGTGTCTTGCTCTCTAATTCAATTTGTCGACATTTGATACATGTTGAAGCCAATTATATACCATTAATAATTACCTGATAAAACTCTTCTCTTTAAATGGTCTCCTATAAACAAAAGGAAACATACAATTGAGTATTTAAAGGGAAATATATGGAGAATGGTTAGTATGCACATGGTTATAAACTTATAATCAAGTCGATTTAGGTTTATCCTTCCTATGTGAGCTATATGTACTAATTTTTTTAATTTTAATTTTCATGCCATTGATTGGTATATTTATCATACGTGTGAGTTAGTTTTTTCCATGCCCATATACAATTCAACGAAAAATCACTTAATAATTTTTCATGTCTTGTGTTGAAGCATAATTTATATATTCCTATAATATGCTCAAGTTGTAGATTCATGATGGACATTGTTTATCTATTCACAACTAGAATTCTTCTTCTTCTTCTTCTTCTTCTTCTTTTTTTCTCAAAAGAATGAGCTTCCCTGTCATTTTGCTCTCTTATTCTGGTGCACGAATTAAGTCATCTCCATTCCAGTAAGCTCAATTGCCTAGAGTTTGTGTTCTGCCACTAATGCATACAATCGTCAAATCCATTATGCTTTCTGATTACTTGCCTTAAGATGCCGCATCTTAGTTGTATATGTACCTTCCATTCATTTGAAGAAAAATGTCCGAACAAAATAGAATTGAAAACCTTTACCTATGAATAAACCCTTCTATTGCATTATTGTTGGTTTCTTTTATTTTTATTAGTAATTTATACCTCATAGAAATTTTCATGATGACCCTCTAGATGGTATAGGAAATTTGCATGAATTTCTTCTTGATCTAAATTTCCTCGAAAATTTCAAACAACCAACTTTTGTGAGAAGGCTTGCCTGAGGCTTGTTAGAGTGTCTAGTAATGTCTGCTTAAGTTATTTTCAGAACCAGAATCATGTGATCTTTGATGTTGATATACAATGTTCTAATTTTATCCCGTCTTTATCTTTGTGCAGAGACGGCAAGGCGACTTAGGCAAAGAAGGAAGAGAACACGGAGATGGGTTTGGGGGTCTATTGCTACAATAATAGTTACAGTTGGTTCAGCCACACTAGCATATTCTTACTTCAAGAGTGGAAAGGGATCATCTTCCACAAGCCCAATGCATGGTTCTGGGGATGACCATGAATCAAACTAGTGAACTACAATTGGATAGCTTACTGTAGGTCGTGACATAGAAACGAATAACGAACAAAAGATTAAAGTCGCCTTGTGTGTACCAACATTATCTTTCTTTTTTGGTTGGTTGCATATTATGCTACTTCAGGATGTATAAATCCTATATAGTGCATATACTAGCTTTTTAAAATGCTCCCACGTATATAGCTTCATACATGATTTATGATTGGGATTGTCCTATAGTGCTTGAAATATTCGGTCGTGCAAATAGGCAGGCTTATTTGCCTATAAACTTGTTACGTGCTGCACTGAACTTGAGGTCCGTAAAAGCCTCAGTATATACTGCTTATTGATTTTCTAGTGTTTTTGCAATAATAGATGAGGATACACCATCTTTACGTACATTTCTGTTTCTGTAAATTTATATTTATGATGCTTGAACCTCTTCAATATTTCATTCTGCGATAGCCATCACTTGTAATTACTGTCTAGGCTCTTTGGCGACCTAATCATCACTTTTTCAGCTTGTACAGTTCCAACTTTTGGGAAATTTCTTGAGGGAGTTCAAACTTCTTGTTGAATGTATATAAATATGTTTGATTTCTTTCTTCATTTAGATATAATAACGTGAGGGAACTCACAATTTATTTAATCCCAGCAAATTGTACGGGACAAAAGGGACCAACCCCTAAAACAAAAGTGACAAAAGATAAACCTACACAACAAATCTAGAAAGCAAAATGAACAGCCAACATGCTGGCAACCAACCCACACAGGGGCACAAATATCTAAAGACGAGATAAATGCCCACAAACTGGGAGAAACCCACGCAGGGGTACGAAAAGAAAAATACCAACAAACTGACCAAAACACCCACGCAGGGGCAAAATCATTACAAATAAGCCAAAACAAAAGTAGCAACTTCTTCCATCAGCCTCTACAAAATAGCCACCTTTGAGCCCTGATGAGAAAAGGAGCCACTAGCAATAATCCATCTATAGTTACTATCAATAATCCTCTGAAGTCAAAGAAAAGAAGCAACTCCTCAAACAACCTCCAACAAATAGCCACCTCTGAGCCCTGAGAGAAAAGCTGGACCACAAGCAAATAATTCACCATCCAAAACAACCACAAAGAAACAAAGTGGTGGCCATAATGCAAAGCTCGCCACCACAACTCCAACCCCTGAGATGAAATCCCTGAACGAAAACTCTACCAAAACTACCAACAACACCAACCCCTCAACAAAACCACAACCATCATAGAATAGTGTGTGAAAAGTGCAAAGGCATGGTAAAGTATAGAAGTGGTGATTAACTGGATCTATTACCTGACAGAAAAAATGAGTGTAGTCCACACATGTGAGATGAATGAAGTTGCCCAGTCGTCTAAGATGACCAAACCTACATGCAAAAATTGACTGCCAGATATTGGAAGCAAGGATAACCAAATGGTAGACTTGTCAAAGGACCAGGGAACTCATCCAGAAAATAAAACAAAGAGCTTCCTAATATGTTGTAAAGTGCGAAATCCATCTAAAGGTTGTCCCTGAGTGAATAAGTCAGTGCAGGCCAACTTAAACACTGTGACCCAGACATGACAAGTGTGTGCGGTGCATAGGAGGCACAATTTAGAAGTGGTGAGTGAAGTGTGGCCTGTAAGTTAGCTAAAATTGATAAACCCATGAGAGATGGCTGAATCATGCAAAAACAAGGATAGCTAACCTCAGAAAGCACGGGTAAATCAAGTGATGGAAAATGAAAGACCAGGGGTGCGGGCCAAAGTAAAAATGATCAGCTAAATGCTCAGAAAGGATAACTACTCTATATGAAATGCAGCTAAAGAACTACCCCCTTATAGTGTATCAGAACAGTCCGATAAACTACCCTGGATATCAAAAACATATAATGTGTGTGCAGTGCAAAGAAAAATCAAGAGCCAAGACATACCTACCACCATCACATGTCTAGCTCATGCGCACTAAATCCAAATGCAATCAGAGAGAAACCTGCAGTCAAGACAAAGCAACAATACCAAATATACAAGCACAACTAACAATGGATCAAGTACACAGAAAAACTCACTCGGTTTCAAAACCTTCCTCCCTAGAAGCTTTCCAGCCACACACCCTTTTTTTGGGTCTCCCACACAACCTTTTACTTCTCCTAGTACTCCCAGTACCCTTACTTTCAGCATCAGAATCAGGCAACCGAGTCACAGGAATGACATCTATCTCCTTGAGAATTTTAGCCTGAAGAGTCTTAGACATGGCAAGTCTAGGTTCAAGAATTTCCGTGTCAGAACCATCATGTTCTTCAGAGTCATTCAGCTTGTACATTTCTTATTTCATTTCTTCTTAAGGGAGTTCAAACTCTTAGTCAGTGGTAAAACTGAAAATGGTAGCAAGATTTGAGTTTGATTTGTTGAATGCGATCAACTAATTGACTAGTTTTAATTCCACTGTTTATTTTTAGGATATAAGAACAGGCTAAATTGACCCAGATTCAATTTGGTGAAATTCATCTAAGCACAATACTGACGTTATCCCATGCTGTCGTTTTTGTTAATCATGATACAGCTTGGTAGCATGCTGCTAAAGATTGTATAAATTGAAGTAGAAAGAAAAGTACATGCACATGGCAACTGTCGAGAAATAGTAGTACAACAGTATTTTGAACTTTTTTTTTTGATAAAACATAAATTGCATTAATTATTACTTAATACTCCCCTATCACAGAAATTTTTGAACTTCGTCGGAGTACTCATCTTTGAGAAAATACACATTTGACAAACTGATGGCCAGTTTAGTCCATAGTTTGACTTCGTTCACAAACAAAAGCAACAAACTAGTTACCCTGCAATGGATACATACATTGGATTTTTTTCATTCTCAAGTGAACCAACTTTCAACATAACAAAAATATCTGCACTTCACTAATTTTGGCATCTAAGCTTGCATCAACTTCCATCGTAAAATGGCAAATGTTGTTAAAATTGATGCTTGAGCTAGAAGCAACAAACACAGAGTCACGAGATAAATTTGAGCCCATTCAAATCTGGTACAATACAAATGATAATCAAAAACTCAATATCAAGTATAAGTCTAAACTGTCAAGCAAGCAAATTACACATGAAATGAACAAAAGGAAACTGAATTTTCCTCCAAAAGCTAATCTTCAATGTGAGATGATACTCACGCCATGATCTTAGCGGACCTAGCATAAAGGCTATCCACGACCTTCTCCATATTCGATATAGTCTCCAATGTTGCCGGGTAAATAGCATCGGTCTTAGGATCATCAAATATGATTAGACATCCAGCACCTTGATCTAGAGTCCCTGCAAACTTTTTATCAAGAATCATCTGAGATAATTTCTTTTCAACTTGTTGACCTGGCAATTCAATCAACTCAGCAATATGGGCAATCTCAACTCTCGAAAAGGGCTCAATCAACCTGCAAAGATTCTGCTCCAGTAGTGTATCATATAGAGAAGAAAGGTGCCTATGAACAATAGGGTCTTCATCCAGTTGGGTCCTGAAATTCTTCAATGCAGTCTCAAAGAGCTTGAGTGAGCGTTTAGAATAAGCATCAGCCACAGCTTTCATTGCATCTAGTTCTGGTCCTTGATACTGCAAACCAACCTTTGGGGACGATACTATCCCTGCTACGTCATCAGCTTGGTTAACCATAATTTTGCTTAGAAGCATATACTTAAGGCTGTAAATAGCCTGAGGGTCTTCAAGAGCATTGAAAGCTTCAAATGCTTCAAAGAAGTAACTGTAAGCAGTTTTGTAGTCCTTCTCTTCTGCGTGGATAATTCCACTCTGCATATCTATAGTACCCTGCTGAGCCGGAGGCACATATATGGCGTTTGCTGCTGTTCTTGCTGCAGTAAGTGCAGCCTTGGCTTTGGGCAGGTTTCTCAAAGAGAAATGGAGTTTGCTCTCAAGTAAATCGATTTCCACAAGCAGTAGCTTGTCATCTAACCTCCTAACCTCCTTAATAAGACCTGAAAGGAGATTCAAAGCTTCAGAATATTCCTTGCTTTCCATTAACAGTGCAGCAAGCCTTGCCTCGATTCTTTGACGGAGGAAAGTTCTCTTTTCAGCTCGGGTCCATTGCACTATTTCCTTGCAAAGAGTGATTTGGAGAGCAGATGTTCCTGGTACTTTCGCAACGGCATCGATAATAACACGGACAATCTTCGCAGTTTTAGCCTTTGGGATCAAGGAAAAGAAAGGCCTCAGCTTCGAGAGGAGGTTTTGAAGGTCTTCTGCCCGACCCTCTTGTCTAAGGAGATCCGAGAGATTGCTAATAGCTTGTTCTTTTATACGTAGGGCTTCTGAAGAAGATGAAGGGTTTTCAAGAATCCCATAAAGGATAGAAATAGCCTCAGTTGGAGTTTTTGCTTCAGAAGCCTGAATAAGGGAATCAGTGGTGGCAGGGAGATTCAAAGAAGACATGGTTGTGGCTTAGATCTAAAGTTCTGCACTAATTAAAATATCACCATTACAATATGAAAAACAAGTTATTTTTATCCAGTACAATGGCACCTGCACTACAATACTACAGATTCACAATACAGTACACCAATTTTAACAAGTAAAATTCTAATCATTGAGAAAAAATAACCACTAAGAAAATCAAGACTAATAGTCCAAAACAAACAAACAATCTATTTCTCAAATATTTCAAGATTAGCATTCAACATGTAGAATCTGATCTTAAACATGGATGCTAATTGCGGAAACAACTATTTTTCAAAATTAGGTCCGTAAATCTTTTTACAGAAGAAAATCATATCTAACCTACTTCATGAGTCCAATTTCACATACCATTAGCAAATAAAAGTTCAAATTAAAACATAAGGCATGATCGGAGTAGAATTGCAAGGAAAACTCACCCGTGAACCCACTGGAAATACGAGAATTAGGGCTTCTGGTTCACTTGGATTTCGAATGAATGGAAAAATGATTTCCCAATTTTATATTTCTAATATTATACCTTTTCTTGTTGAAGGGGAGACCCCCGATTTTGGGCCATGTAACCCATAAATCAACATTTCAACAAAGACTAAAATGTCGGCCCATTTAAATATCAAAAGCCCATCTATTTTGAAATATTAAGGGTATTTAAGTCATTGTCCTAAAACTTGACCGATGTTCAAATATTTGGTCTACAGTGTACTTGCCAATAAGCTCAGAGTGGACAAGAGGTCAAAGCAGGATTCCGTTCCAAACCCGAACCCGAGCCCGACTCCACCATTGAAACGCCGTTTCAGAAGTGATGCAAGCTTGGATCGTAAAACGGTTTTCCCTTTAATTAAATTACTAATGCTGATATGAAGGACTACTTCTGCATTTACCCCAATTCGATTTAGGGTTTCGAATTTCGAACTAGGATTTTAATTGATCATATTTAGGAGCAGAGTACTCATAACTTAAGCTTATTCAATTTGGCAGAGAAATTATCAGTTGCGTAGCTGTTGGAGAAGTAACTGCATAAAATTTTGCTTATCAAGGTAAAAGTAGTTCTATTGCATCTCAGTTATCCTCTGTGGCTATCCTAACAATGTTAGGACCTAGGTCAATATTCTGTGGATGTGTTGGAAGTTTTTTAACAATTTGATTGACCAAAATATCTTTTTATGTTTTAGTCTCGAAATTTACTATATGATTTACTGGAGATTTTATTTATTTATTTATTTATTTATATTTGACTCAGTACTCTTTTTAGAATAATTTGAGCTCTAAGTGCAAATTTCGGGAAGTACACTCATGTTCACCTATATGTAGTGTTATGCGACCTATGTTAGTAGTTAGGGACCACACTCGTGAGGAAAATATGACTTATATCTGGAGTGCATTCAACTAGTTAGTTGCCTTTTTGTCATGCCCAAATTCAAATTTGTTTCAAGTAGTTGGTCTCTGCAGTGATATTTCATTTACCTAAATAAACTTCAGTTTTCTGTATCGGAAATGACAGTGATTGTTTCTACTTTCCTCTTTTATGATTCTTTTTCTTCCCTGTGATATATACCGTTGCATTTTTATTCTATTTGTTGTGCATGCCATTTATTGATGTCCTAGTTTTTCTTGACATTGATGGTTTCAATTGACTATTTAATTGTTTTAAGGAAATCTTCTGAGACGAATTCTTCTGAAAGTACGTGGTCAGGATCTTTTCCATCACATTCTGAACAGGTGACCATGTAGACAATTTTTCTGAGACCTACATAAATGTGAGGACTATTTCCAGGAAAGGGGAGGGTCTCTTATCAACTAATAGATGAACTATCTGTATCTTCATACTAATTCCCTTCATTTGCTTGATTCCAATCATATTGACCTTCATGAAGATAATATAGTATGTGTTAGTTGATATGGTAAAAGCTGTTGCTATTTAGGTTGTTATACTTAAAAGTAGTGAGGTTTGTATAAATATTTAATATATTTGTGTTAAGTTGACAGGTGTTGGAAAGCTGAAAGCCATGGGAGAGACTGGGAATACCTCTTTTTCAGGTAATTCAGGTTTTAAGCGGTCATCGAGAAGGAAAACAGCCTCTAGAAATTATGATGAGAAACTGATGGACGAGTTCATAGATAATCAATTGGGTGCTTCTTTGAGGAAGAAAAATAGGACACAAAAGGATTTGGAGAAAGAAACCGAGACTGAAGCAATGATAGCATTATCATTGGGATTTCCAATTGATGAGTTACTTGATGAGGAAATAAAAGCTGGGGTTGTGAGTGAATTGGATGGGAAAGAGCAGAATGATTACATAGTTGTGAGGAACCACATACTTGCCAAGTGGAGGGGCAATGTGCAGTCATGGCTTTCCAAAGGGAAGATAAAAGAAACAGTTAGTAATGACTATGCACACTTAATAAATGCTGCTTATGACTTTCTTCTGAGTAATGGTTATATAAATTTTGGGGTTTCTGCATCATTTGAGTCTCAAATATTTGAGGACACAGCAGAAACTACCGTGATTATAGTTGGTGCAGGATTTGCTGGGTTGGCAGCAGCTAGGCAGCTCAGGTCCTTTGGTTTCAAAGTGGTCATTCTTGAAGGTAGGAACCGACCAGGTGGGAGAGTTTATTCTCAAAAGATGGGTCAAAATGGTAAATATGCTGCTGTTGACCTTGGTGGCAGTGTAATAACTGGTATTCATGCAAACCCTTTGGGAGTTTTAGCTAGGCAACTTTCCATTCCTCTTCACAAGGTTAGAGATAAATGCCCTTTATACAAGCCTGATGGAACACCTGTTGATAAAGAAATTGATACCAATGTTGAGCTTATCTTCAATAAACTTCTTGACAAAGTTGGCCAACTCAGAGAAATAATGGGTGGATTTGCCAGTAATATTTCTTTAGGTTCCGTTCTAGAAACACTTAGACAATTATATGCTGTTGCTAGAAGTAAAGAGGAAAGACAACTCCTTGATTGGCATTTTGCTAACTTAGAGTTTTCCAATGCTGGAAGCCTTTCAAACCTTTCTGCTGCTTATTGGGATCAAGATGATCCTTATGAGATGGGAGGCGACCATTGTTTTCTTGCAGGTGGTAACGTGGGACTAATTAGAGCCTTATGTAAAGATATTCCTATATTTTATGGGAAAACAGTGCAGACAATTAGGTATGGTAATGAAGGCGTAGAGGTAATTGCAGGAAACCAAGCGTTTCAAGCAGATATGGTCCTTTGCACAGTTCCCCTAGGGGTCCTCAAAAGAAAAAAAATCAGTTTTGAACCCGAGTTACCTGAAAGGAAGCTAGCAGCAATAGAAAGACTTGGATTTGGGTTGCTTAATAAGGTTGCCATGGTATTCCCTCATAATTTCTGGGGGGAGGACTTGGATACATTTGGCTCACTGAGAGAATTTAGCCACCGAAGGGGAGAATTCTTTTTATTTTACAGCTACCATACTGTTTCAGGGGCTCCAGTCCTTGTTGCACTGGTTGCTGGGGAAGCAGCACAAGTTTTTGAAGACACAGACCCAATTTCTTCTCTTCAACATGTTTTGAGCCTTCTTAGAGGTACATTTTCAAGAGCTGATTCTGTTATGAAACGAAAATACTACTTTTATAGGCATCAGGTTTACGGACATTTTTCATTCCTCTCCATGAATTTGCAATCTGTTTTGGTAAAATCTAACATGATTTTGATTTTATTTTACATTGAGATGCAAAATCTTGTTTATGATGTATTAAATTCAAAAAGGAAAATAGCGGCACAAGCCAATGATTATAATAACAAATAAATATATCTTTAAAAAAATATATATATAAAGTCAGAGTTAATATGGAAAAATTAGTTAGTTGAATTCATCTTTTTTAAGTATTTTTCCTTAGAATTCTCCTTGGAACTAAATCTACTATATAAGAATTAAATTAGAAAAGGAAAAGATTGGGAGAAATCTAAGACTTGTAATAGCAAAAAGTTTGTTAAATTGTTGAATGCTAACATAACTAAAAAGAGAGCCGAATTCTAGTATCCTTTACTCTACTCAAGACTTAATTATTGTGTCAATTGTTGAATAATTGCAAAAAAAAATATTGCTGCATATCAGCCTTTAATTAATCACTTGATCAGTAATACTTATAGAAATGATGACTCTTAAAATCAAATTTAACTTATTAGTACTTATTTAGGTACATAGACACTATTATCTGGTTCTTGTCGGAAATATTTGGTTAGATATCGAAAGTTAAAATATAATCCTTGTCGGAAACATTAAGTATGGAGATACTACTAGTTTGGAAATAATATCTTGAACATGTCTTGGTAATTTGCTCCATTGTATAAGATTACAGACTCCTTGGAAGAATTTTATTTATTATGAATTTTGCATATGCTAATTTATTGATGTTAATGCATCTATAGCTTATTTTATTTCCTATTTTCACGCACATTCTGATTTTCTTTCCATAAGGGAGCATTTGTTGAGCACGCTTGTGTCTTGTTCTGTTTTTACAGGTATATATGGTCCCAAAGGTATCGATGTGCCTGATCCAATCCAATCAATATGTACAAAATGGGGCACTGATCCTTTTTCTTATGGCTCATATTCACACATCAGAGTGCAGTCATCTGGTTTAGATTATGATGTTCTTGCAGAAAGTGTGGAGGACCGTTTGTTTTTTGGTGGTGAGGCCACGAGTAGACAATACCCTGCTACGATGCATGGCGCATATCTCAGTGGCCTTAGAGAAGCTTCTCGTATTCTCCGAGCCATGAGGGCTAGGCAAACTAATACTAGGAAGTCCATACCAAAGAATATTGGACATACCATTGATATTTTATTAGATCTGTTCAAGAAGCCTGATCTAGTGTTTGATGAATTCCATTGTGTGTTTGATCCTTCATCTGGAGATCCAAAATCTGTGGGATTAATTCAAGTGACAATTGGGAAGAGCCACAATAAATCTAATGGTGATGACAATGGTATTAGCAGTCGACAGATGTTTAATCCGCCTTTACAATTGTACACAATAATATCACGCGAACAGGCGCTAGAGCTACAGCAGGTGACGGGAGGATTGAAAAATAAATTGTCATTTCTGTCCCACAATCTTGGCTTGAAGCTGATGGGGGAAAATGCATTAACACTTAATGGCAACTCCTTGATTTCTAATATTGCTAGTTTGCGAAGAGGCAGGGGTCGGTGCCGCATAATTGCTGCATAGATGTTAAGGAGAAACTTTTTATCATTTGAGTGTACAACCACTGTTGTTCCTAAATTAGCTTACTATGATTTTCGGTTTGACTTTTCCATAGATGGCAATGGAAACTATTTACCTACACAAAGGGAGTGTATTTACAACAAGCCCATGATGGTTATTTTTTCCATTGTTATCTAATAGGTTAAGCAATCACGTAAATGAGAAGTTGGATTGGATCAGCTCAAGAGATCAAAGTTCTGCATCATATTGAGGCTATTGTACGAGTTGTAAGGCGTATCTGTAGAAAATCTTGCGCGATGAGCAACTGAATCACTGTAGCCCCGTCCTCTGCTCAAAATCTTTTGATTTCTTTATATGCAATGCAAAAGGAGTTTTTGTACACTAGAAAGATTACCTCTGTATACATGTACTTTATTGTTGTAGTTGTTGTTAATGATAAAACCTTTTACTTAGTATTATGACAATAAGATTGATAAAATATACTACTTGCATACGGTGCCCAGATGGTATCTTCCGAATTCTTTGCCAATTGAGAGGTGCAGATTGTTTTGACGTGTTCCTGATTTATCTACCTGTTATGGCTAAAACACCCATCCAGTTCTCTATCTTGATTCTTAAAACACTGAAAAGAGTTTTGAATCTTGTTGCAGAAACTCTATGACATATTTGAGAAGAAGAAGATTATCACTCTGCCTATAAAATTGGGAAGAAAGATAATTTGGAAATGAATATTGAGTGGTTTGCTATGTTGGGGATTGTAGCGATAAATTAGACAGTTTTTCCGTGATTTATTTTAATTAGGTAGAATAACGGGCTTGACTTTTTATCTTTTAAGCTCTCATCAGACCATTTTCGTAGTAGATATTATGATTTCCCTTCAGTCAGTCATAAAAGAAAAAGGAGAACTATATAATACAAGTAATATAGTAATATGGAGGCTTGATGTTCAACTATATAATAAAAAGGTTGAGGTTCAAGTATGCTGCTAAAGTCTCCTTTTTTGACATTAACGTTACAAACCTATCAATAAATATTTAATTGTTAAGCAACAAGGTTGCAAGTAAATTGGAGCAGCTCAATTTTGGATTGATTTTTAAATCTTGTGATTATGTTTGAATTTGGATTGAATGTTAAGTAATTAATTGAGCTTAAACAATTTTTCATTAAATCGAACTTAAATCGAGTTCCATATATAAAAAAATGTTAATATTTACTACATCGGATCATGATAGAATCACGAGTTCAAAGTATCACATCATCAACGTGGTTCAAATTTAGTTTGTTACGTAAAAGAACAGGATTAAACTAATCGTTACTTATCGAACATGAGCTATATTCAAGTAGATTGACTGTTGATATCTTGAATCTTCCTCACTTTCTTTCTTTATTTATTTATTTTTTTTTTCTTTTCTTCTTTTTTCTCAAGGTTGTTGATATCTTATGTGTTTTGTTTTCTTCAATGAAAGTCGGTCTATTTTTCTCACTTCATGTTGGGCCAACCAATGTAGTGGATCAGTTACAGGGCTACGTGTGCTAGGCCTCAAAGCCCATCTACTTTTTTTTTTTTGTGATAATTCAAAGCCCAAATACTTAAACCCACGACTTCTTGTTATTCTAATTTGTTGATGCCCAAACATGGTCTTCTCAATAAGGCCGTTTATTACCCGAAGAATTTGCACAAAATCATGCCTTTCTTACTCTAATTCCAGACACATTTTGTCTCTAGCACAAAGTAATGATGAATCTGTACCAATATACCATGAAGCCCTGCAAATCAACATGCTGGAAATCAACTCTGAGCTAAAGCACCTAACAAAAAATTGTGACTTAAAGAGTGCCCGCACCATGTTCGACAAATTGCCGCACAGAGACGAAATCTCATGGACTACAATAATTTCCGGTTATGTTAATGCCTCGGATTCATCTGAAGCATTATCTTTGTTTTCGAAATTTTGGGTATCCCCAAATATACAGATGGACCCCTTCATACTAAGCCTTGCATTAAAAGCGTGTGGTCTAAACAGGGATGCGAACTACGGTGAAATGTTACATGGATATTCCATCAAAACTGATTTTGTGAGCTCTGTTTTTGTGGGGAGTTCAATGCTTGATATGTACATGAAGAATGGGAAAGTTTTTGAGGGTTGTAGAGTCTTTGATGAGATGCCATTAAGAAATGTAGTGTCCTGGACTGCCATTATCACAGGCCTTGTTCGTGCAGGCTTTAATTCGCAGGGGTTGACGTATTTTGGTAACATGTGGAGGGATGGTGTTGAGCACGATTCATATACGTTTGCCATTGCATTGAAGGCGTGTGCTGATATGGAGTTGTTAAAGTATGGAAGAGAGATTCATGCTCGAACAATGAAAATGGGTATAGATGTAACCTCATATGTTGCAAATAGTCTTGCCACCATGTATAATAAGTGCGGGAAACTAGCATACGGTTTACGACTCTTTGAAAATATGAGCACACCAGATGTGGTTTCTTGGACGTCTATAATAATGTCATATGTTCAAACAGGACAAGAGCAACAGGGAGTTGATTCTTTTTTGCGAATGAGAGAGTGTGGAATACGTCCTAATGAGTATACTTACGCAGCAGTTATTTCTGGTATTGCAAATATTGCAAGGCTCGACTGGGGTCAGCAATTGCATACACATGTTTTGCAAGTAGGTCTCGCACACTCCTTATCTGTGGCAAATTCCCTCATGACAATGTACTCGAAATGTGGACTTTGTGACTTGGCTTCAATAATATTTCATGAACTGACTAGAAGAGATATCATTTCTTGGAGTACTATAATTGCAGGTTATGCTCAAGGAGGTGCCGGAGAAGAGGCTTTTGAGCTTCTATCATGGATGAGGAGAGAAGGACCAAAGCCCACTGAATTTGCACTTTCTAGTGTATTGAGTGTATGTGGAAGTATGGCGATTCTTGATCAGGGTAGACAGCTTCATGCCTATGTCCTTAATATCGGTTTAGATCAAAAAGCTATGATACGAAGTTCTTTGATAAATATGTACTCAAAATGTGGGAGTGTAGGAGAGGCTGAAAAAATATTTTCTATTGCGGAAAATGATGATATAGTATCATGGACGGCCATGATTAATGGGTATGCTGAACATGGACATAGCCAAGAAGCTATTAACTTATTTGAGAAAATCCCTGCTGTTGGGTTGAAGCCAGACTCTGTTACTTTCATCGGTGTTCTAAGTGCTTGTAGCCATGTTGGACTTCTTGATCTTGGATACCATTATTTTGATTTAATGACCAAAGAATACAAAATAAACCCTTCTAAAGAACATTATGGTTGCATGATTGATCTCCTTTGTCGAGCTGGAAGATTACGTGAAGCTGAGAATATGATAAAAAGTATGCCATTTAAAAGGGATGATGTTGTTTGGTCGACTCTACTAAGAGCTAGTAGAGAACAAGGTGATGTTGAATGCGGAATAACTGCTGCAGAGGAGATACTTCGATTGGATCCAAATTGCGCTGGGACCCATATTACGATGGCGAATATATATTCATCGAAAGGGAAATGGAGAGAAGCAGCAAATGTTAGGAAAATGATGAAGTCGAAAGGTGTTATAAAAGAACCTGGATGGTCTTGGATAAAAATTAAGGGTGGGGTTTCTGCATTTGTTTCCGGTGATAAGTCTCATCCACAATGTGAAGAGATATATAATCTTTTGAAGTTAGTGGCTTCAAAAGAAGAAGTCATTGTCCAGGAGGTTTATTCTTTTGTGATTGCTGCTGAAGAATATCATATAATTGAGCCACTTTTTTCTATGAAATAATTAGTTGATAAAGAGGCCTTCTGTGAATTCAATCAGCCACAATGGAGCAATGGGTTTTTCTTGCAATTTATGCTACATCTTGTTAAGGTGTACATAAGACAGGCAAATTTGACCCGCCTGCCCGCCCGCCCGGCTTGATTCGACCTCTCTGTGATCCGTTGGTTTTATTTTTCAAATAACCAACGGAAGTTTGGTAATTTATAAATCCGCATGGTATGGTCAGATGGTGAAAATACCGACCCGCCCACAATTCGAACTTGTCCTCCTAGAAGTTACTTTCTTTGAAGGGCATGTTTCTGAAGTTTCATGGACAGCAGACAATGACTGTAAGTATAGTTCTTTCTTTAGTCAATATCCAAAACTTCTCAGTGCATGTATCTTTAGTACATCTTTGATCTTCCTGATGAATTCATAATTTGTCTTATTATTTTTTGTGGAGTAATAAAATTTATTCTTACTGTGTCTTTCCATCTTTATTGAAATATTTATGTCGTTTAGGTGAAGGGATGAAGCAATATGATAAGAAAAAGATACTTTTGATTTGCAGTTAAGATATATAGTGTGTAACTTAATGTAGAAACTTTAAAGAGCTGCTGGACTATTGTAAATAAGGTAGTAGTAAGATTACAAGTAGATGCGGTTTGTTAAATTTGCCAACCCGCTTTGTGTCGGATGGATCTAGTTGAATCTTCCTGTAGAAAACCTGTTCAACCTACTCGTGTTCACCGGGTGCATACATGGCATATAAACATGCACGTATATAAAAGGAAAATCAAAATTACAAGGATTTGAATCACAATGCTCATCCAAATGTAATGCAAGATCTACACAGACTAAATTACCCTTCTTCCATAATCCATGTTTGGAAAACATGATACATAAAAGCAACACAGAATCCAATTGAACCTAGTACAACAAAAATTATAACCCCCAAGGTCAAGGAGGATATAAACGAATTTATTGCAAGAGTGTTCCATGACCAGAACCAGAAAATGGAGAAAATGGATCCAAGAACACCTCCCACAATCACCTGGCTAACAGTATGGAGTTGTTGGGAAACCCTTAGCCATGACTGTAAAACAAAGATGTTTGCAAATTACCAATCATGTCTTTTAAATCAATGAGTAGCACCTAATAAACCCGAGTTGTCAAATCTGAATGTAGTATACTTACAAAGTAAGAACCGAGGAGAGAGAATAGCCCAATTATAGTTGTTGTGAGCCCATTTATCCCATACCACTCTATCACTGCGGTGAAAAATGCACATTGAATACGTAAGATTACATAGTAAAAGAAAATTTCAAGAAAAAATGATAATTCATGCGATATAAGTAAAGAGTTAAATCATGGAAAAGCTTAATTACTTGATAGATTGAGAAATGTGATTATGTAAAAGATGTATTGTGCATGAGAAGATGGCATTCCAGGGTCTGATCTTATTGTAGAAGAAATAGGCCTATCTTGGTTTATTATTTTCTTAAGCTTGAGTGAGAGCATAGCATTTAGCACAGCACCCGTAAAAGCCCACAACGCTTCAGCATCGTGCCTCCACAGGACGATTAAACTAAAGAGTATGGCCACAACCCACTTGCTCTGCATCAAACAAATGAAAATCATAAGACAATTTGTATACGATGAATCATTTTTTAAGTGATTTGTGTAGAATTCATTGAATATGTAGTTTTTATGAGAATCTCAAATTCCTTGATTCACAATTCTTGAAAAAGGCAAGAAAATCATCATTTGCATTATCGACAAGGAGCTTGTCACACTTGAATGTAATTTACAGCTTTAAACAGAAGAAACAAGATTCAGAAAGATTTTACCAACCAAATTATTGAGAGTAGCTTGGAGTCCACCAGCTCCAAAGCTCCCTTCAGTGAAAGCTTCCTCCTCACTCATATTGGCATGGAAAGCCGTCATTTTTTTTCTTTGTTTTGTACTAGCAGCCCATGAACAAGAAACAGAGTTTCTGCAGTCGAATTCCCCAAAAAAATCCAATCTTTTGGGACAAACTGTATTGGGTTTCTGATTTTTTCTTGATTGGGATATTGCAGTTAATGTAGCAAGGGAGATGGCTCTGGCTGACATTTTCTTTTTATTGGGTTGTGTTTGTTTATTGGTACACCAAAACACTAGTAGGATTCTGCATTATCAACATATGACACTGTTTTGTTTTGTTTTGTTTTGTTTGATCAAGGAAGAGAGGAGGGGAACAAAAAAACACTTGGAGAATGGATTTCTTTTTAAGATAACAAGAGAATTATGAATGTATTCCAGTAGCTTTGTGGATTGGTTTGGAGGATACAAAGATACAAAAGGGCATCTAATTTGGAACCTTTACTATGAAACCTGCCAAATTCCTCATCTTATTACAAATTGATGATTTTTATTTGGAAAATACATTTATTTAGAAGTAAACTCTCTCTATCAGAGTCCACATACCAACATTCAATGCAATTAATGGGTAGTTGCATTTGCATATGTTTTTGCTTAACTATAAGAATCTTAAAAAGAAAATGGATGTCAAAATAATTACTCCCTCTTTGTTTTTTATTTTTCACTTTGACAAAAAAAAATTGTTTACTTTTATTTGCGTTTTACCAACTTTACCCTTCTTATTAATGCACATAATTAATGATAATTAATGTTGTGAGTATTTGGTTGAAATGATATTTTGGGATTTTTCTTAAAAAAGGTGACTATTTATTTCATATTTTAATCTGGGTGCAATCCTCCAAAATCGTAAATAAAAGAACGGAGGTAGTAATAATAGTATTATTTGCATAATATCTAAAAGAGTTGCTAATTTTTTTTTTCTTTATTTACAAACTATACAAGCACATTCTGAAAATTGAAGAAGAAACAGAAAAAACTAATGTTTTCAGAAATATAAATCCAAGCATGCTTTCATCTCTTAAGCATTGCAAATACACCCGGAACTCCCATCAACTGTATTTTTTAGGATTTCCTAGATAAATTTTGTTTGATGACCTTGGGCCATCTCCAGCTGAAGGGGGGAGACAAGCAACAGCCCCCGCTTCGGCTGGAGAAGAGCTCCCCCCGGAGCTGGCAGGCCATCCGGGGGGAGGTGCTTGCCTGCTGGCAGGCAGGCAGGCATTGGTTGCCTGCCTTCCTGCCAACAGCTTCACTCGCCTTCTTCCTTCTTTTTTTTTTTTGGTTGCTGCTGCCGTGCATTCCTTCTTTCATTTTCCCTTTTTTTTTTTTTTTTGTTTGTTTTGTTGTTTTGATTGTTGCTGCTGCCATGTCTTTCTTTTCTTCTTTTTTTTTTTTCTTTTATTTTATTTTAAGAGTTATAAATTTATTGTAGGATAAATTTATAAGTTAAGTCCTGCAAGAAAGTAATTTAAATGTATAAAAATGATATAAGTTAATTCATTATAGGTTTCGTTTGATAAATTTAATTCACTATTATTAATTTCTTTTAAGTTGAACGTTTATTGTGATATTTAATGTTATCAAATTCTTACTCCATTAGATTATATTAAAATTTTATTGTAATTCATTAAAAGTTATATAATTAAGTTTACTTTAACAAAAGTGAACAAAATCTAAATTTAAAAATACAATTTAAAGATCAATTAAACAACTTAACAGATGCGATTACTAAGAAACAAGTAATTCTAAAATAGCCCATGTGTTGCCCACAAGTGTTCGACCAAATCTTTTTTCAATTGGCTATTGAGTTCTTTACTTCGAACGTTGCCACGACGCATCAAATATGATTCCATATCGATGTAACCTGATCTTCTGGATAATTCTACGGTGTAGTAGTTTTTATTCCATTATTATTATTATTCCATTATTCCATTATTATTATTATTATTATTGTTGTTGTTGTTGTTGTTGTTGTTGTTGTTGTCATAGTTAAGTGAGAGTGGGGAAAGTTTGAGATTGAAATAAATATTTCGAATTGTTGGTTCGGTTGGAGATGACTAACTTGACAAGGCAGGTAGGCAAATAGGAAGGCATGCAGACAAGCAGGCATAAGGAGGCTATTGCCTGATTCGGCTGGAGATGGTCTTAATATTACATGTCAGAATCCTTTGATATTAAAATATTTTGACCTACTCTGGCAATGGTTTGATATAGTCTAGGTGGGTTAGACCAAATAGAGTAAAATTCAATTTAAAAATAAGTTTGGATAGAGAACCCCAATTGTCAAAACCAATTTCATACCCGTTAAAATATTGGGTATGATACATATCCCTTACTTTTGACACTTATAAAATTATTAATTTGACATTTATCACCTATTTTTTTTTCTCTCAACCATCGATAATCAAATTTCGGTCCATATCATATCTAAACTTTTGAAGCCAATTAACTATATTTCAATATTTTGTCATCTCAAAATTTTATTGAATTCATCATCAAAATCAAGTTTCAATAGTTTAGTCGAAAACGGTCAAATTTTTAGACTCAACCGAAAACTTGAAACTTTTTGATAACAGTCCTTTAAGTCCCACCCTCTCTGACGTGAGCTCTGAGTTTCGGTTCCTAACAGCCCAGGTAACACCAAAGTTGATTATCATAATGTAATGAACTAAAGCCCCTAGTAAGGCCCAGTAAAGGCCCATAAAGTTTAATACTAACAAAGCTTGAATGGATTGTTTTCTTCAGTATTTAATCTTTCTTTTAAAAAATTTGCAAAAGAACATTTGACAAGGCATGATGACTTTAATGAGTAGATTAAATGTCCTTTACAAATATTCATTGAATCTTTACAGGCAAGCAGATTAGAATCTGGTCATTAGAAAGCGATTACTTGGAATCAAGATAATTATTTAATTTGCCTTTGAACTTTTGCTAGTTAGTTACTCATCTTTTTGCAAAATCTTTCTGCTTGCTCTTTTTTTTTCTGGATAATATAATTAACTAATCAAAGCCTTTTCTGTCTAGTCAAGGACAATGGAACCTAATGGGTCATATCATGTATGAAATAATGTTGGAGATGAACGGTTGGTAATTGTTCATTTTTTCCTTTTTTTTTTTTTTTTTAGACGGTAATTGTTCACTTTCAGTTTTATGTCAATAATTGACCTTACCATGGCAAGCTTCATAATGTTTCTTAATTATGGCAAGAAGTTAGCAAATTGGTCTACCCATCGCCAAAATTCGTTAACATATTGTCATCTAAATAGTTTTTATTCGACCGAATTAATTTCAAGTTTCATATTTTTCTTTAGTCGGAGTAAAAGTGGAATTATATTAAAGCGGGGAATGATTCGTAACAAAAATTCTATCAAAGTTGGGAGTTTTATGACTTTTGTCTGGTCTACATGTATCACACATTTGAAAACGTAGAGAGTGTAACTGACTCAAACTATTCGACGGTCAAGTCATAACAAAATCGTAGGAGCTAGAAAAGTAGTTTAGAGAACTAATACCTTCTAAATGGAGTATGATGTTTATGAAGAGGTCATGCATAAAGCTGAGAATTTTATTTTCTTGTAAGATATTAGAAATACTATATTCGGTTCAACATGAGTACTAACAGCAACAAAATCATTTCAAGTTTCAACTACAGTCATTTCTCATACTAATAATTATTATTATATATCTTGATATTAGTTTTTTTTTTTTTTTTTTTTTTTTTTCATTTGTAATTGAATTTAGACTATTTTCGACATTATATATCCCAAGAAAAAATAACTATTCGCGAACATAATCAATAAAAATAAAAATCAGTGAATCAATAACTAATGTAAAAAATATGTGATGCAAAAGAAAAACGACAGTACATTTATCCAGAAAAGACAAGCATATTATTGAAGAAGTAACAGTGGTTTCTGATGAAACAAGTTGTAAAAGTACACCTGACAGAGTGACGGTCAAACCAATTATAATGAAATTGGTCCGAATTAACATGAAAATGAATCAAGAAATTCAGAACTCAGAATCAGGCCTATCTATCTATATATATATTTATTTTTTTATTTTTTGTTGTGGTGGGGGTCTGATTGGATGATAGGAGACAGGTTTCAAAAATATAATATAGTATTCGTATTGTGAATGAAACTGTACCCAGCCATGGTTAGTACTGGTATGTATTTAAGGTAATAAGATAATTGTTTTAGGACAATCTGCCTCTGCACAGGGTTCTATCTAAATAAGAAACCTAGAAAAGATGTTTGACATGAAAGTACAAATTAAGCTAGGCCATAGGTACTGTGTGTACATACATATAGCTATAGCTTCACAGGCACCCCCCATCCCTTATTACCTATCTATCTGTCTATATCATTCATTCAATATTCACTCTCCCTCATCCATCAATTACCCATCCCAATTTCTATCCTTTTTAAATCAATTTAAACGAAAATTGAGTGTAGTTTCAATTTCGTCTTCCAACTTACATTTTTTTATATGTAGTAATTTTCTCATAATATTTCTGAAATGTTTTCGAAAAAATTCTAATATTTGGCATTGAAACTTATAATAGAAATAACATTTTGATCCACAATTTTGACACATTATTTCATTCTTACAAGAGGTCGGACAAATACTCCCTCTAATCTTGTGCATCTGGTAAAATAATTTTTATACTCTTAGTCTCTCTCCATTCCTTTTTTTTTTTTTTAGTTGGTAAGAAGTTTTATATATGTAAGACTTTAATTTTTTTGGTAAGTTTATATTTATTTCTACGATTTATTTCTACGATGCAAAGTGCCAAACTTTTAAGTAAGGATGTAAAGTGCCAAAACCCTATGGGTCTGTTTGTTTGGCGTTTCCCAAAAAAATTTCGTGTTTGTGAAATGCCAAACAAACATATTTTCTTTTCTCTGAAATAAAATTTTCATCTCTCAATTTTCTCAAACTACTCTCTCAAAACCCAAACAAACAACAATTTCTTTTATGTCTAAACAAAATTTATACAATCTCTACTATGATTCAACATAAAGTAACATATCTCTTATACAATTTATCTCACAATACATAATTTAACATAAAGTCTTACACATCTTACACATATAACCTAACCCTTAAAAAAAACATACACCTACTTTATTTCTCAAACCACTCTCTCAAAACTCAAACAAACAATATTACGTAAATCGAGATTATTTTACAAACATCCACTACTCTCTCGAACTATTTTTCCAAACAAAAGTGCAAAATCAAAAGATGAAAATTTTATTTATAAAAAAAAAAATTTGTTTAACATTTTTCAAACACAAATATATTTTAGAAAACACCAAAGAAAAAGGCCCTTATTGCTTACTACTCTATATTGTACTTCCGTACACTATTAATGACTAGTGTTGAAAATTAAGATTAATATTTTACCTGACGGGTAATAATTTTTGCACCTAAATCAAGCCTAGCTAATGTGCACAATAAAATTAAGTACAGTCACACCTGCCTACGTGTCTGGCTCTGGCCACATTCCTAGGTTGTACACGCTATTGGCTTTGGACATTGATCACGTGATATCGTACTAATATACTTCCTCCGGTCCAATTTTTTTTTTTTATCTTTTGGTATACTTGATTAAATTTATAAAAATTATAATACATAATTTAATTAATAAATTTCACTAATAATTTGATAATATCATATGACATCATATATGTTAATATTTAAAAGGTTCAATACATCACAATAAAAGTCACTTGAATAATTAAAAAATTTGACCGAATACTATAACCAACGAAATATCGAATTATGGGACGGAAGGAGTATTTACTATCACCACATAAATTGACAAAATTATGATTTTATTAAGTATATTATGTTTTTGACAGAAAAACTAAGACCTATTTGGCTAGATTTTGACTCAATTAGCGATTTTGCAGAACGAGCAAAAATGTAGTCAAACTAAGTATGAGTATAGCTTTCGTGAAAATTGGATTCCTACTTCAAACATATAAAATACAATGATTTGACATATACAATCTATTTTTTCTATATAAAAGACATTCATTTGACACATATCACCTAATTTTTCTCTCTATACCTTAACATTCAAACTCAATCCATATGGGGTTTCAAATGTTTCATCAAATCCACCCAAACCAATTTTTTTGAAACCAAAACCTAATCAAATTGGCCCTAGATCTTTGTTTCTCTAGCTTTTGGGAGAGAAGGAGAGGTTCGAGAATAATTTTGATTTTTGTAATATTCTTTGTTTGAGTTTGATGATATCGGTTTGAGGTGTATAGTCTTTTAGAGATTATGAAAGTAAGAAAAAGAATGTAAAAATAAAGTTATTTTATATTAAGTCATATTTATTACGTGGGATTATTTGTATAAAGATATATTATATCAAAGATCGAAGTAGAGTTTGTTTAGATCTTTTTAGCGAGAAAATATGTTGTTGTGTGTTAGGCTTTTGATAACAAATAGTTTGAAAAAATTATGAAATAATACATTTATTTAATTTTTAAAAACTATTAATGATGTTTGTTTGGTTTTTGGGAGAGCACAAAACTACTCTCCCTAAATCGAGACAAACAAGACCTAAGTTATAAGTCAATTGCATGTATATTATAAATTAAATAAATGTGATTGTATTATCGATCTACTATATGAGTTAGGGGGCCTCCCCCCCCCCCCCCCCCCACCCACCCACCCAAGATTTTGCTTTGCTTTGCTTTGCTTTTTTCAATGCACTTGCCATCCCAGCAAGCCACCCACTTATGTGTATCGACTATCCCAGTCACGCTCGTGGACCCCAGCGTTCTCCAGTTCATCGGAGTATACACATTAGTGAGAGTCTAACCGAATCCAACGATGTCCTATCTCGATTGGATTCTACGACTCTTGAATATGTTCTAGATCACGGCCTTGGAGATCAGTCCACAGGTTGTCCCATAGCCCTGTGATCTAAGGACTTCTATCCTTATGCGTAGATAATTATTACATAAGATAAAGTTGACCATATATATAAATGTATTTATTAATCCAATCGAATGGTCCTTTCATTTAAATGCAGCCAAAACAGTTGGCTTGCAGGACACTATTCTATCATAATTAACTAACGCTTGAACCGTCAATGTTAAAATAATTATATAATGTGACTAACGTAATTAAAATTACCATTTACGAAAATTTCATATGGTATTACCATTAGTACTAACCAATTTACGGATAATTATTCACATTACATGGTATATGTCTCACATGTAATAGTATAGACTCATATAGCATAGTATTGACTCCACAAACTTAGTACGGTCGACCCATATTAGTAGTAATTAACTACATTATGAAGTATTATCATTAGTACTAACCAATGCGTATAATTATTGACATTACATGGTATAATGTATCACGTTATATAGTATTGACTCCACATACTTAGTACGTTATCTCATATTAGTAGTAATTAGTCACATTATATATTATTACCATTAGTACTAACTATTACGGATAATTATTAACATTACATGGTATACGTCTCACATGTAGTAATATATACTCACATAGCATAGTATTGTCTCCACAAACTTAGTACGGTCAACCCATATTAGTAGTAATTAGCCACATCAAAAAGTATTATCATTAGTACTAGCCAATGTATCTAATTCTTCACATTACATAGTATACTGTCTTACATGTAATAGAATTGACTCCACATACTTAGTATGGTCTCATATTAATAATAATTAATCACATTATATAGTATTAATACTAATCAATTTACTAATAATTTTTCACATTATATGCTATATGTCTCACGTGTAGTAGTATAGACTCACATAGCATAGTATTGACTCTACAAACTTAGTATGGTTCCATATTAGTAGTAATTAGCCACATTATAAGGTATTATCATTAGTACTAACCAGTGTGTATAATTCTTCACCTAACATAGTATAATGTCTCACATGTAATAGTATTGACTCATATTAGTAGTATTATCATTATTAGTACGGTCTCATATTAGAAGTATTATCATTATATTACTAACCAATTTATTGATAATTCTTCACCTAAGATGGTATATATCTCACATGTAGTAGTATAGACTCACATATCATAGTTTTGACTCCACATACTTAGTACGGTCTCATATTAGTAGTAATTAGTCACATTATATAGTATTACCATTAGTAATAATCAATTTACTGATAATTTTTCACATTACATGGTATATGTCTCACATGTAGTAGTAGTATTACCATTAGTAATAATCAATTTACTGATAATTTTTCACATTACATGGAATATGTCTCACATGTAGTAGTATAGACTCATATAACACAGTATTGATTCAACATACTTAGTACGGTCTCATATAATAGTAAAGTATCACCATTAGTCATAACTACATTACTGACAGTTCTTTATATTACATGGTATATGTCTCACATGTTGTATAATATTGACTCCACAAATTTAGTACGGTCACATGTTAGTAGTAATTAGCCACATTATACGTATTACCATTAGTACTAACCAATGTGTATAATTCTTCACATTACATGTTATATATCTCACACGTAGTAGTATAGACTCACATAGCACAATATTGACTCCACATACATACTACGGTCCCATATTAGTAGTAATTAACCACATCATGAATATTACAATTAGTAATTTCCAATAAATTAAAATATAAATTATGTGTATTAAAATATATTATGAATTTTTTCAAAGGTTAATATTAATTATGCAACCCGAACTATTATATATCATTTATTATAAAATATTATTATACACAATTATTAATTTATTAGTTTATAATTTACTATTATTGTGATTAAATATTATAATAAATGTGGTTAAATAATAGTATAGTACAACTATTTATGGTAATAGTATTAATTATGACTTATTAGTAACCTATTAAGTACGTAATTTATTAATAAAGTGTCATAATACTATATTGATTATAACTTACCTCATATTTGACCTTATAATTTTCCATTCTTATATGCATTAATTGGCACTTCGTACTATTTTGCAGAAAATATCTGATTGCTTCCGCCAGTAGGAAAAAACTTTCCATTATGAGAGCAGTTGAGAGTTCTATATATAACAGTGGTGAGACATAAATTAAACATTCATGAAAGTCTCTATCTGATTACAGCATGTCATGGCATAGCAAATTGACTGCAATTGATTAGAAATTTAATGTTAATAATAAATAAAAACAATTATTAGTATATTTTTGTTACTCCGCCTAAGGTAATTATTGCTTATTATGATGTATTGATGTTCGTTATTAAAGGCAACAAAAACGGTTAGCTAGGTAATTTATGGCATGACATCGTTAGTGCATGGTTTTTTGTTAGACACCTAATTAATATCTAAAGAATGTTGCGGAACTATTTAGGGGCAACATAGATACAATAAAAAATACACAATTCCAAATTAAACAACTATGTTTATCTTGTTTTAGTCCCTAAACTAATAAATCTGCCATATTAATCGGCATACGATAACATTTGTGTCAATTTTGTTCAAATCATCTATTGCACAACATAGTCCTCAATGTATACATTTCACAACCTGGTGATTCAAAATCAAACATGTATATTTATATATATTCAAATACAACTTTAGCTTCAAACCTAGCTTCGTACATCCCATGCGCAATTAATCAAAGGTAATAGTTGAGACGAGTCCTCGTCGTGGCAAGGTCCAACACTTTTGAGGGCCAGATGCGAAATTTTGGAGCACTATTTCTCAAGAAAGACTATAGTTTCGAAAACTTCTAACGCGTCCTTTCAAGAGATAAAACGAAAAATTTCGTCTAATCTCTTATGTGACATAGCCTTTCGTAAATATATATATTTTTATTTTATCAATTTTGATATTGAATACTCTTGCAACGAAAATAATTATCACTGTAATAATACATAATTTTACAAAAAATATATATATGTTTGTAGATTATGATTTTTGGTCTATCATGTAATAACATATTTTTAGGATATAATAGGTGAAAGAGACAACAATTCTAGTTATGATTTTGAAACTCAACTCAAGCTCGAGCTTATAACTTAAATATTGACAAATGTATATAAAGATTTTACGATCTATTAATTTTTTTTTTTTTTTTTTTGGGACAGAGACTTTAAACACTGTCTAACTAATGAGACCTTCATCATTAGCACTTTAATTAATCATATCATTACTCAATTATCACGGTATCCCACCCTCTTCTAAAAAAGCAGAAAATAATTATTAGCACCTGAAATTCAAACCTCTATTTTTCTTTTTTATAATTAAATTGAAATCCTCTATAAATAGGCAGAGGACCTCTCCTCTGCTTCCCTCTGAAATCAGTTCAGTCCTTCGAAATTGAAATCTGTCACTCCTTTTCTTTTTTCTTCTCAAAAAGCACAAAGACAAACACAAACACACATTTTGACAACTCTTCCCGATGCCTCCTCTGTTTCCTTCTCAACTTCCCTAGAAATCAACCTAGAAAAAAATCACACACTGTACGTACTGCACTGGATATGGATTTATTTAAGTTTGATAATGATGATAATGATACTAATGTAGTCATCGAAAAGGTCGAAGCTTCATCAGATTCCAATTCCATGTCGTCTGGGTTCCTCTGCTTCATGGAAATTAAGAAGCTATTTCGCATCATTGAAATCTTCTTCATTCTAATGTTCCTCACATGGGTTTCCACTCGGCTTCCGTTCGCCGTAAGAATCTCCGGCGAGTATTTCCGGCAACTCCTAGAAATCATCCTCAGCCCCCTCTTCATTTTCCTCCTCTGCAATTTCATAGTCCTCACCCTCTTCTTCAAGCACGAAGATGTTCATGATTTGAACCACTTCACCGGAGAAAATGAATTTACTCCCCCCCCTGTTGAAGCGGAGGAGGAGATTGTGTACGAAGACAAGGAAACAATTTTGGAGGTGAGCAAAGAAGTTAAAGTACACAGGCGGAGTCAATCGGAGAACTTCAGCAGAACAGAGGATGATTGTGGTTGTGGGAAGAAGATTCTCCGGCGATCGGAGACGGAGATGGGGCGGCGGAGAGTGGCGGAGGAGAGTCATGATGTGGATGAATTGAGTAATGAAGAGTTTCAGAGAACCATTGAGGATTTTATTGCAAAGCAGATTAAGTTCCGGCAACAAGAAAAGCTTGCCGTTGTGCTTCATGCCTCCACCAATACCACTTGAATTAATGGTTAATGTACATGCATTATTAATTAATGGATTTCTTCTGGATATTTAACTCATCAAATTTTTAATTAATGTGTTAGTTGGAGAATTTTAGTGAAGATTATGATAGTCATGTTATGGATCTTCATTTAATTAACTCCTAAATGAAGTATAAAAATTATAAGGATTAATTGATCAATTAAAGATCAGCTTTCTTCAACTTGTTAATCTATTTATGAATTTATAACTGAATCTAATATTCACATTACCAATTACTAAGAAAATTGAAAGCTAAAAAATGCCGAAAGTGGGAGAAAGCATTCATCCATCCCCATCCCGCAGACTTATTACTAAGTGAGCTTTTAAATGCTGAATCACCTTATGATCTTTTAGCAAAAGTAAATTTAGCTTTTTTGAAAAATAAGAGATTACAGATTCTTGATGAAAGCTCTTTTCCATTTCTTTTCATTTTTATTTGTGATTTGTGAAGCATAATCATTACCAATTCCACTACTAAATAGCAATTTAAACTTTAGAATTAATTAAGCTTATCCTTTAATTATAAAGGATGAGGATGTCAAACTAGGTAGTTGTAAAAAGTTAACATAAGAAGAACAGGGCCTTTCTATTGCTTATTGTTCTTTTTGGTTTCTGTCTAGTATATTTTTTTTTGCTAAAATGAAAATAACACATAATTGTAATCCAAATAATCTCCCCTAGACATTCCCAATTGAGCTATTAGCCTCATCAATCATCATGGTTCATATATGGGTGAAATTTCAAATATGATCCCCTAACTATGGAATTTTTTTTTTTTTAAATAGTCCTGTGACTATAATGAATGCACATTTACTCCTTGAACTTTCACTCAATTTCAGTTTTAATTATTTGCATAACAAATTTGGTCTTCTAATTTTCAATTTTTGACCCGTAGTTACAATTTTGTCCTATTATTGATAATTGCAAGACATTATTTGAAACTTATTGAAAGTTAGAGAACCCAAATTATAACTCCATGACAAAAATTAAAATTTATTGAAAGTCAAGGATGAAATTAGTTACCAAATAACTAAAGTATTTAGTATAGTTAGAAAACTATTTTAAAGTTTTATCACCATATATGTCTTGTTGTAAATATAAACCACAAATAGAGTTGGATTTTTCTAGGGTGAGACCTCTTTAGTTACGGCCTCATGTGAGGCCTGTTCTATCAACCATTAGATCGCCACAGATTGATTTGAATCGTTCATACGGTAAGTGGTAACTTGGTCAGTCCATTTTTTTCTTCCATTGACTTTAATAAAAATTTGATTTTACTAATTCACCCTTATATTTAATCTCTTTAAAAGAAACTAAAAAAATCAAAATAACATAAGAAAAGACATTTTAGCCCCCATTAAATTTAATGCTAATTTAGTTAAAACATTAATTCGTGAAAAATTGATAAAGACTGTTATACCCCTATTTAAAACCTAATTACTTAATTATCTTCCTCTCTTTCATAATCACTCAAATCTAATTGATTATTTCCTATTTATTCTCCACCATTTTTACATCATCCATAACGTAATGTTGTTTTTGTACTATTCCATCGTTATCAACAAAGTTAATCAACACCTAATTACTTGAATATTGAATTTATTTTCTAAATTAATTGATATGAAATTATTTTAATTCTAATTTTATATAACTACGATTATTTTTTAATGATTATTGTTTTAGATCAACACCCTAATTTTCTTTGATAATCTCTTAAACCTAATAACATTAAATCATTCTTTATAGTTTATTTCAACATTATTTCATGATTATTCGTACCTAATAACATAAATCATATTTTAACATTTGTAATTTTTTTTAACATTAAATCATTTTTAACATAAAATCATTTGGAAATCATTTTTTATAATTTTTTTCAACATTATTTCATTTTCTTTCATAATCATTCAGGCCTAATTAAATATTTTCTATCACCATTTTTACAACAATTCCATACTTGATTGTTGACTTTTTCACCATTTCCAAATTTACTATGAAGAGAATGAAATCGTTGACAACAAATTTGACCAACCACTAATTACATCAAATTTCATAACCATTCTAACCTAATTAATTATTTTCCTTTCGTTCATAATCATTCATATCTAATGTTTATCTAAAACCTACCATTTCTTGTACAATATTTTCACATAACATTGGTTTATTTACATAAAAATCCTACTGTAGATTACATTTTTACAAAAGATCCCTCAATTTATGAAAATTATATATTTAACCCTTATACTTTTAAAAAGCTTACGTTTAGGTCTGACTGCAAAATATAAGTTAGAAATATCAATTATTATAAGAAACTTTACATATAAAATTTAACAAACATCCCTACCCCCGTCCGAGGACCCTATCTTGACTCGGAGACTAAGCTCTAATACCATTAATAACGTCCCGGCTAGATAATACACAATTCAAAAAATCTTGTACAATAATTTCATATAAATTTTGCCCATTTACATAAAAATACTACAAGAGATTAACATTTTTTAATATTTAACAAATGTCCCTCAATTTTTGAAATAAACATATTTGACCCCAAAACTTTTTAAAAGTGTACGGGGGTTCTATTAAAAATATCAGTTTCAAGTATCAATGTTTATTTAAGACATTTTATATATTAAATTTTTAAAAAATCTTGTATAATAATTTCATATAACATTAGTTCATTTGCATAAAAAGTCTACTTGAGATTAACATTTTTGAATGTTTCCATAAAGGTCTCTCTACTTCTTAAATATACATATTTGGCCCCAAAATCTTTTAACCAATGTACATTAAGGTTCAATTCAAAATTTCAGTTTCAAATATCATTTTCATAAGAATATTCATATATTTAATGTCAATATTTTATTATCTAATGTTTTTTAAACAATTTGAATAAATAGATTGAAATCATAATGTAGCACATGCCTAAATATTTGTCAGAATCTTATTTTGAGAATTTTTTATGGATTTAATCAATTGTGGAAGTAAATCTCATTGTATGCTATTTGTACATTTATTTGTCAATTTTAATCACATAATATGACTTTGAACATTGGTTTGGTAGTTAATATGATCAACTTGTAGACCTGGGTTCTAAACCCAATTGAAACTATAGTTTTAATTAAGATAATTAAAAAGGATATAAAAGATATTTTGTGTTTATGTGATAATTTAAATTTTCTTTAAAAAAAAATTAAAAGAGTATTCTGGACATTTATAAAATCGAAAATAATTAAAAAAAATAATCTCTAGTTACCGCTGCCACATGGCGCGATTTTAAGGGGTGGCCGCACATGAGTCCAGTTACGTAGGGTCTCACCCTAGACTCCCCGAACAGAGTTTGCCACATTTAAATGTCACCACTTGTATAGCTCCACGTGTTAGCTGAAGAATTAAGCCACTTTTATAGAGGCCCATTGATACGGGAATTTCTTTTACCGGGTCCGGGTTAAAAGTGGATGAATTGTATGGGAAAGTTAATTAAAAATGGGACGGAATTTCATAGAGAAAATGTTGTAGAATGATTTTTTTTTTAAATATAGCCATTTAGATAAAAATATTTTTTACAATGACTAAAATTGAAAAGTATTTTTTCAAATATACTTTTTGTGAAGATTTTTCAAAAAATCGCAATTGACAACTGCGATTTCCTCATTTTTATGAAATTATTAAAAAAAAAAAAATTACCAAAAATTGCAATTAGCAACTGCGATTTTTAGCAAATTTTATTTTTTTTGAAATAATGGCTTGAGTTTTGCAAGTATTTGCTATTTATATTAGAAATAGTACTTTAAATGAAATACTTGTCTTCCATTTCAGCATAAGTATGACTTTGTGTTATCTTTATATTTATAAATAATAAATTGAGCGTCTATTGCATTCTTATCAAGCATGTTTATATATAATCAGATAAAATATATTTGTACTCAAGGCATTCATGTATTGTTTATGAATTCCCCCCTCGGGTAAGGCATAATTACAAAAACCACCCTCAGATTTTGGGTATTACAAAAATCCCCCTCAGGTTTGTCACATTTTTACAATTAACCCCTTGCCCCTAAAATATTCCAATTTTGCTCTTGGGTGTTATTTTGTAATGTCTTATAAATGTTAAAACTTGGGATTTAATTATTATATCTTATAAATTAGAAAAAAATATATTTATAAATTTACTACTAGAATAATTGATAAAATTTATAATTGCCCATAAGTTTTAATAAAATTGCAAAAAAAAAAAGGTATTTATATATTTATTAGCAATTTAAATTGTAAAATATTAAATTAAATAGAATTTTAATAATATACTTTATAAACATGAATTGTTTATACATTAGTTAAATGAATTTATTTTATAAATTAGTAAATTTAATAAATTATTTTGCATTATAAATAAGATATTTTAATTTGTTAAAGTTTATATTGTATTATAAATTGAAATATTTATTGAAATTTCTGAGAATTTTAAATTATAACAATTATTTTGGTGGCAAATATATGATTATTATTTTTATATTTACAAGATATAATAATTAACACCCAATTTTTAAAATTTATAACATATTATAAACATTTCAAATAACTTCCAAGGGCAAAATTGGAACATTTTAGGGACAAGGGGTTAATTGTAAGAAGTTGACAAACCTGAGGGTGATTTTTGTAATACCCAATACGTGAGGGTGATTTTTGTAATTCGGCCTTACTTGAGGGGGTATTCGTAATTTACTCTAATTATATTGCTAGAGTGTGACTCATTTTTTCTGTGTTAAAAATGTGTATTTGACATTGCTTTCTGACACTATGCTTGTAACGATCCATGCAAATGTAAATGATTAACTTTTTACTATGTAGATGGATGGTATACAATTATAAATGATTAACTTTTCACAAATGTGTTAAAAATTGTGATTTTTTGAAGAATCGCTGTTGGCAACTGCGATTTTCATAAAATATACATTTAGGGAAATACTTTTCAGTTTGAGTTATTTTGGGATATACTTTTATCTAAAAGGCTATATTGAAAGAAAATTCGTTGTAGATATCTTTATAAATAATTTACTAGGTCATACTTAATTGATCAAGTATAATTGAAGCACATATTAACATATATACATGTCATGTATCGATTCAGACGTGTTGAATATATGATAGGAGTGCGACATTAAATTAGATTTATCATATCAAATTAACTTTTCGATTAACAATACACATTCTATTGAAATCCTCCTTGTCTATGTTATGTACTCTGTTGAGCTAATTTATGTAAAAGTGGTTATTTCATATTATTGGTGTCAAATCATAAAGATTATATGTTAATTGATAGTACAAGTGTTCTATTTTATTGAATCTTAGTACTTTAGGATTTTTTTAATGATATTGTAGTTTTGCAATAATTCCTTAAATTTAGCAGTTAATGTAACTTAGATTCCACGAGTATAATTTTTAATATTAATAATATAAAGAAGACTCAAGACTATATACACGTTTCGGTTTTTTGGTAGCAGACTGAATTGTTAAGTAATCGAACCGAATAGTTTGGTTTGGCATACGGTACAACTTTTAAAATTACTACACCAGTCTATATATCGAAATTGGTACGGTTGCACACCCTAAAATATTAACTTTACTTTTAAATTTTATCTATTTATTGATTCTAGAAGTTATATACGTTAATTAGTTTTATAACTGTATTCACGATACTTGAATTATCAAAGAAAAAAAAATATATATATAAAAGTTACTTGCAGTATTTGTTTTTGTTAAGAGAAACTTTTAGAATGAAATGTTATAAAAAGATATTACAATTGAATCTTAATTTATCATTTTATCTATCAATTACTAATATGTTAATAAATATTTAAAAATAACCTTATAATTTTAAAAGTAAGAAAAACTAATTTTAAAATATTATATTTTTTTTTTGTGAAAGAGGGCCCAATTTTAAATTTCGCTTAGGACCCTTAATATGTCGTGGCGGCCTTGTTTCTCAATAATAAAATCAAGATAATAATGTATGAAGTGTGGACAGAATATTCAAAATCTCGGAAAACTTTTGGACTAGATAAAATCAGTTTGATTAGGCAGCCAATGATATGATTAGGCAGTTCATTTTAGCGAAACTTTTGGAGTTTCATATTATCTGCAATTTTGTTGAGTATAGGATAAGATTTATTTGTGATAATCACAAATAAATCTTATCCTATACTCAGCTATATATAAATATATAGATAGACAATTTTCATACCATCAGTAACTCATTCTTCCAAAATTAATTTTCTCATTATCAGTTTTCAAAGTTTTCCACTAATTACCATGGAGTATGTTAAAGTTTTTCCTCCGGGCTACCGTTTTAACCCGACCGATGATGAACTCGTTATTCATTATTTGAAGAAGAAAACGATGAATGAACCTATCCCATATAGTAATATACCGGATGTCAATATTTATAAGTACAATCCCCAACAACTATCAGGTATTTTTTCAATCCTTTAATATAACCCCTAAACCCTGTGATTATTTTTGTTTGTTATATATTTTACTTCATAATGTTGAATAGGTAATTTGTTTAATTTCGAAACTCGTGATTTAGGGTTTGCATACGGCTTTTGGACTTAAAGATTAACGTTGAAATCAACTTAAATTATGAAATCCTTTGATTCTTTAATTTGTTATTTTATATTATTATAGCTTACTTCATAATGTTTAATATGAAAATTCGATTGATCATGAAACTTGTGGTTTAGGGGTTGCATATGAATTATGGACTGTAAGATTAATATCGAAATCAACTTGAATTACGAAAACCTGTGATTCTTTAAATTGTTATTTTTTAATTATATTTTACTTCATAACGTCTTTATGAAAAAGATAATTTGTTTGCTTCTAAACTTGTGATTTAGGGTTTATATTTGAATTTTGGATTGTCGAGATTAATATTGATTTCAACTTGAATTATATATGAAACAAACATTTTTTTACTGTGGTTATTGATTCTTATTTTAAAATTAACGTTTTTTTTTCTTATTTTTAGAGAAATTTCCTCCTCTAGAAGAAAATATATGGTATTTTTTCACTCCAAGAGATCGAAAGTTCCAAAGTAGTGATCGCGTGAATCGAGTTGCAGGCACTGGCAACTGGAAGGCCACTGCTAAAGAGAAAAACGTATGCTACAATGGTGAAATTGTTGGATCCAAGACGGTGTTGGTTTTTTACGAAGGCAAATCTAAATCTAAGACTAATTGGATCATGTACGAGTATACGGTCAAAGAAAACAACTCAAAAAGAAAGAACACAAATAACATGAGGGTACATGATGATTTTTTTCTTCTTTTTCAAATGTCATATAATTTTGTTAATTCTCATATAATCACTAATATTATTTATTTAATTAATCTTGCAGATGGATGATTGGGTTTTGTGTCGAATCTACAATAGAAATGATAAATCCTCGAGAAATCAACGTCTTCAGAATGTGGTCAATGTTCCTATTGAAAATCATGCACCTTTCCAAGTTGTATATCCTCCGTCAATGGATCTTAATAGCATGCAACTCAACAATGACAATTATATTCATCAAAGTATTGACATCGGCCAATCAAATGGGATAATCAACATTTGTGAAGATGATCTTGTTCTACCACCTTCCGAACATGTTTTCATGACTGAAGATCCTCATTCTTTGATGTCGGATTTCCAATTAAGCATCGACGACTATCTTCTGCCGAATCCACATTGTGTAGAAGAAAATCCAGGTGTCGCAAACAATATTTATTTGAATGAAGAGTCGTTACAAGAGACGGATGATCCAATCACGACTACTTATAATTCAGGTGATCTCTCCGGCTTTGAAGATTTTTGCAAGGGCTTGGAGACAATGTTAACGTCGTCCAATGAGCTTGATCTTGATTCTTGAAGAAGAGGCAGCCTTAATCATCGAGCTCAGTGCGCGCTACTAATGACTCTGATGATCGATATTTGTATAAGCTTGATGAAAAACCTCAAATAGAGACTTGTTGATCAATAGTTACATTGCATGTGTTTTAGTTGGTATTTGTACTCTAATCATGACAAAAAGAATATTCAGTTATGAGAAATTACTGTTCCATTAATTGGGTCATATATGTCGTACATGTTGTTCAATTATGAAGTTATTTCTTGATATTCTTTCTACTTTAGTATTGATCAAATCGATTTGTTGATATAATATATGAAACTATATCTATAATCAAGGAAAATTATTATCAAGATAGGATTTGACCGAACTTAAAGTAAATACATTACAAGTGAAATACACTTATTTTTTTATTGAATATAACTATTGTGAGTAATCAATCACACATCAAGTACAATACACTTGCATTGTAGTTGAATGAGTTTGACCAAATTAAATTTGTACAAAAATTTCCCATCAAATCAATGTGATAATGACTCAACCAGATTTATGTTGTAATCAATTAGTAATTATTATTCAAAAGTTTTAGAATTTCTTTATAATATACTTTTTTTTTTATTTATGCGGTGAAGTAGGTTTTATGATAGCACGCACTTAATTTTGAATTTAGGTTAAATTTCATTGAGAAAATCATGGGTGAAAAGTTATTTTGCATGATAATACTCTTATCTTAGTATTTTGATTTAAATTTTATGATTCACCCTTATCTATTTATCAAGAAAATAACTTCATGTGCACCCTCATCTAGCTATTCACAAAAAATTTTAATTTTAGTAATAAAATTTTATGTGACAATGTTAAAGTTGTCACTTATTATATATATTAAGTGACAAGAACTCAAATATTATCACTAAAACTATTTTCATAAACGTACTAGTGACAATAATTTTTAAAAAGTTGTCACTATTGACATTTAACGATACCACAAAAGTGACAACCAAAAAGTTGTTACTAAACCATAGTGATAATATTTATTGTCACTAGGTTGTTACTAAAAGGGTGTCGTTATAATTGTCAATTGTGATAACTTAAATCACCATATATTTGTCATTAATAGCTATTAGTGACAACTTAAAAACATATTTTGTCACTATTACACTTGTCACCATTATTATTATAACAAAATTAAAATATTTATCACTAATTGCATACAAAGTGTGACAACTTCTACATTATCACTTAATTTTTTGTCACTTAAGCTCAATTTTCTTGTAGTGATATATGTTGTACATGTTGTTCAATTATGAAGTTATTTCTTAATATTCTTTCTACTTTAGTACTGATCAAATCGATTTGTTGATATATTATATGAAACCATATCTATAATCAAGGAAAACTATTATCAAGATAGGGTTGGCCGAACTCAAAGTAAATACATTACAAGTGAAATATACTTATTTTTTTGTTGCATATAACTATTGTGAGTAATCAATCACACATCAAGTGCAATACACTTACATTGTAGTTGAAATGTTGAATGAGTTTGATCAAATCATATTTTAACAAGAATTTCCCATCAAATCAATGTGATAATGACTCAAACCAGATTTATGTAATCAATTAGTAATTATTAGCGCTTATCTATATTCAAAAGTTTTAGCATTTCTTTATAATATACTTTTTTTTATTTATGCGGTGAAGTAGGTTTTATGATAGCATGCACTTAATTTTGAATTTAGGTTAAATTTCATTGAGAAAATCATGGGTGAAAGTTATTTTGCATGATAATACTCTTATCTTAGTATTTTGATTTAAATTTTAAGATTCACCCTTACCTATTCATCAAGAAAATAACTTCATGTGCAACCTCATCTAACTATTTACAAAAAAGAGAGGAAAAAATAACACTGTAGCTTTGTGTGTCCTCTTAATTTTGAATCTAAGTGAAAAATTGCCTTATCAACCTCTTTTGGTTCTATATTTATAATTAATAGTTTAATTAAGATTAACTGAAGAAGAACAAACTTGAAAAGTTGATCATGTGTCATTTGCTATGCCAGTTTGAATACTCAATACCGGCACTTAATCACGACGATTACACTCGTAGGGCATGTTTGACTTTTCCCATAATTATGTTGTATGTGAAAAAAAAAAAAGGGTGATTTACACTAAGACCCCCTCAGGTTTGGGCATATTACAAGAAACTCCCTGTTGTTTCAAAAATTATAGGGACACTCCCTCAGATTTGGGCATATTACAAGAAACTCCTTACGGCGTTAAAAATAGACGGAATTTGATGATGTCAGCCACAAAAAATTGATTTTTCTAATTTATCCTTGCCTAAATGTAACCACATAGGGTGTCTACGTAATATTATTATAACACAATGGGTGTCTATATAATAATATCATACCACTGGGGATGTCGATGTAATAATATTATACAACATGGGGTTTATACAACATCTAACAGTCATTTTTTAAAATATGATAGTTGGCTACAAGTAACTCCATGAAGTTATTGTAATCTTTCTTCAAATACATCCCATGTGGTATGATATTATTACATAGACACCCTCTGTGAGTATATTTAGTCAAGGGTAAATTTGAAAAAAAAAATTTGTTGACATCATCAAATTCCTTTTGTTTTTAAAGCCGTAAGGGGTTTCTTGTAATATGCCCAAACCTAAGGGGATGTCCTTGTAATTTTTAAAACATCGAGGGGTTTCTTGTAATATGTCCAAACCTGAGGGGATCTGAGTGTAAATCACCCAAAATAAAATAAACTTATTTTTTTCTTTCATTTGTCAATTTTTTCAAACTATCTTCTTTAAAGTTAAACAAACAACAATTTTCTTATTTCTGAAAAATCTTATATAAACTCTATTCTGATTTGACATAAAATAATATATTCCTTACATATTTTATCTCACGTAACAAACATGATCTGATATACAACATTACACATCTTATACATACAACTAGCTCTGACAAAAAACACATAGCTATTTTATTTTTCAAACCACGTCATCAAAACTCGAACGAACAACATTACGCAAATCGAGATTATTTCACAAAATTCCAATACCCTACCAAACACCAACAAGCAGAACCGTAGTCATTACCAATTTCACTACTACTAAATAGCAATTAAAACTCCCGACCTAAAAAAAAGCACGTAAAACCTTAAAATTAATTAAGCTTGTATGTTATAATTATTAATGGATGGTATTAGTAATAAAAGTAAGTAAAAAGAGAGAGAGATGTGAAATGCAGGGCCTTGTTACTTCTTGTTCTTTTTGCTGTCTCGTCATGTATATTGTATAACTCATATATATATGGCTTGTTGGGTATGTATCAACTACGCCCACATTTGAATGTCACCACTTGCATAGCTCCACGTGTCAAAAGACGAACTAAACCACTTGTATAGAGGCACATTGATGCTTTTTTTTACAATGTTCGTAGATCTGTCTCAAATGTGGACGAACTGTAGGGATCTCCAGTTATGTTCTCAGTTTAAGTTCAACTTTCCCTCATTCAGTCCAGCTTTCCTTCAGATTCCAAGTTCAACTTTTCCTTTCCTTTTCATAAGTCATCTCAAATGATTCAATCTATCAATTTCATTTAATTCCAATTCTCATTTTCCCCACTCTCACTTAATAATAATAATAAAAATTAAACAATAATAAATAAATAAATAATAAATAACAATAAGATATAATTTAAGATTGACATTAAAAATAATAATAACAACCAATATTTAAAAAAAAAACACAACAATACAACAATTAAATAGTTGACAACCAATAATTTTTTTAAAAGTACATAATAATACAACAACTAATATTGACATTAACTTTTCCAAAATAATACAAAAATTTAAGGATTTTTTTTTAAATTACAAAATAAATTAAATTTGAGTTTATTAAATAAGAGTTACATTTTTATACTAAAATTAACTTTTTAAAAATAGTACACAAATTAAATAAAACTAAGATTAAATAAGAGTTACATTTTATTAATAAGGTATTTTAAAGCAAATTTTTTTTTAAATAAAATGATTTTAATAAATAAAATAAATAAAAACAAAAATTAAAAAGAAAAAGAAAATGGATCAACAGGCGACCGACACTTGTCGACCACCTGCTGCTGTGCAACGCACTCGCCTGCCCATCGAGTGATCCACCGCGATGGGTCACCCATTCAAGCGGTGGATGGGTTGATCAAGGCATAATTGCCTTGTCAATCCCTTTATTCATTTAACTTGATGAAATTCACCCTTTTAAATCCAAATCCAACTTCCCACTTCAACAGAGGAGATGCCCTTATAGAAAGTTTAACAGAAAAATGAAATGAGTTGCACGGAAACTTAATTATATTAACAAAATTAAATTTCAAAAAGTAAAATTAAAATAAATATAAATACGTATAATTTGAAGAATGCATCCTGCAATACACATTATGTAACATTTAAGTTTTTGTATCTTACAACGGTAAACTACTATCAGGTTAAATCATAAATTGAAAGACTAAGCATTGCATTTAAAAACATGTAAGTTTTCGTATCTTACAACGGTAAACTACCATTAGGTTAAATCATAAATTGAAGGACTAAGCATTGCATTTAAAATTGTTGGATATATTTTGAGTTTTACTTAAAATTTAAATACCAATAATGATTTAGCATTTGAAAGATTACAATATTGTCCATTAATCAAATCTTCAATTAAAAAACTAACTTGTGAGAAAATCATAAGTTGCTTTATTAAAATGTTAATATTCTTGAAAGATCATTTATTGTAAGATTTTTTGAATAAACAGTTGGTGACATGAACCAAAAACGCATTAAACAAGTTTGGAACAAAGCCCTTGAGTGGAGAATGCAAAATAACATACAGTACATAATTTACATACAAGGCTGGGTATGGTTACACACTCGCATATAGAAAATATATTAACAGGCCACGCAATGGGCCACTCAAATCTCGTAATGGACCGATCCATTTATAAAATGCCCAAACCGCTTACGGCGGTCAATATTGTATTGACTTAGGCCATCTCCAGTGAGTATGGACTCCCCTTTCCTCAAACTCCTATTTTCCTCAGACTCCCCTTCCCCTTAGACTCTTCTTTTTATGATCATCTTCAATGATTAAATATTTCTATTTTATTTAAATTGAATTTTCATAATTCTCCACTCTCACTTAATTTAATAAAAATAAATATATAATAATTGTACTAATATTAAATTGAACACTAATATTAATAATAGCATTACAAGTAATAAAATAAATTAATATTAAATTTAAGATTTTAAAAAAAATATTTTATATAAATATTCTTAATTTAACTAAAAGAAAATTAAAAATAAAAAAAGAAAAGTATGTGCAGGATATAGGTGGATGGGGAGGTCTGACCACCCACCTCCCCACCCCCTAGGAGGTGGTTATCCACCTCTCAAAAACTCTCCTCTCTCCCACCCCCTCCTCATCAAAGTTCATTTTTTCACCGCTTCCCTCATGAATTCCTCCCTCCCTGCTCAATTGATATGCCCTTAGTATATTGGGATAATGAAGAAGGGGCTGAACAACGGTGGCTCACGATGTGACACTGGCAGTAGTGTCTAGAACTATTTGAAAACTCCATTTAATTTCTCTCTTCAATGTGATTAGCAAATCAAACTGCGAGGAATTCAGGTGACCTAAGCCTGTTAAGGGTCGGGTCTGAACCCTGTCAGACCAGCTCTGAAGCCTTTCACGGGTCGGGTACTGTCGACATGGTCCGGTTTGTACCCGACCCGTGACTGGCCTATGCAGAACCGGTTCTTCCATTTGTCTCTGCAACATTTCGACGAGCTGAAATTTTGTGTGGGAAGAGTTCTAAGGGTCTATTTGGATAGGTTTTGGCTCGGTATCGCAGGTCTCAGGTTTAAAAAAATTGGTTTTGGTGGACTTCATTTGGATGGGTTTTGGCTCTTGGATTTTGTGGTTTGAATAAGTTGAAACCCCACTTGGATTGGGTTTGGATGTTAGAGCTTAGGGGAAAAAGTAGGTGATAGGTGTCAAATCAATATCTTTTTTAGTGAGATTTGGGGGAAAAGTAGGTGGTAGGTGTCAAATCAATATTTTATAGGTTGAAGAGTTTAAGTGAGTTTCTAAATAAATTTTTGATGATTTCATGGGTTTGGCGAAAACTCATTCAAAAGGGTTTTGGCTATTGTTGTACACACCGCTGGTGGATGTTGTAAGCCACCTTCTACAAGGCCACGTGTCTCTTTCACACAATTTTCTGTAGTTGACATTTCATCTTCGCCAATATCAATTTCATTATTACCAACTGATACTGATTTACTGTTTGAATCTTTGAAGAGAAAAAATGGCAATTCAAGAGAAAAACAATACAGTGCAGGTATTCTGCGTTGGAACAGCTGATACAAAGCTCGACGAGCTCCAATACCTTTCTCAGTCCGTTCAATCAAATCTCCAATTATTTTCCGCTAACTCTCAATCAAAGGTGCTATGTTACTCTAATTTGGCGTATTTGTTTCAGTCATTTATCAATTTCTATGAAATCATGTTCACTGTTTTCTTAGTTTGTCTTCATAATTCATATGTAGATATCTAGGCTAGTTTCTCGAGATATCTCAAAAGGTTAATATTAACACTGCACATCAGTAGATAATTTGTATAAAGAAAATATAGTGATTAGGTCAATTCTGATAGAAAAAATTAGAGGATTTTTCGTCTGGAGGTTATCATATGAATGTATGTTGCAGGTGCTGGTGACTGTTGTTGATGTGTCGACTAGTCAGAAAGAAGTTGAAAGGTGTGGGAATTTCAAATTTGTGTCGCGAAATGATATCCTCCATTGCTCTATGGGAGCAGACGAAAAAAGCAGTACCCTGCTTCCAGATGATAGAGGTAAAGCTATTGGTGTAATGAACAAAGCACTTGAGGTTTTCCTCAGTAAAGCTCATAAAAATGGAGTTCTTGCTGGAGTAATTGGGCTCGGGGGTAGTGGAGGGACATCGTTAATGTCTTCTGCTTTTAGGTCTCTTCCCATTGGAATACCGAAGGTAATAGTATCAACCGTAGCTAGTGGTCAAACCGAACCCTATGTTGGTACTTCAGATTTGGTGTTGTTCCCATCAGTGGTGGATATTTGCGGTATTAACAGTGTGAGTCGTGTGATTTTGTCTAATGCTGCTGCTGCATTTTCTGGAATGGTGGTTGGAAAGCTAAAATTTTCCAAAGAATCGGTTACTTCTAGTGACAAGGGTACAGTGGGTATTACGATGTTTGGAGTTACTACACCATGTGTCAATGCTGTTAAAGATAGATTGGCTCAAGAAGGGTACGAGACTTTGGTTTTCCACGCCACAGGGGTCGGAGGAAGGGCCATGGAGGATCTTGTTAGAGGGGGATTTATTAAGGTATTTCGGATACAATATTACCTTCTACTAGTTGATTAATTATCAATTTTATAATTTTCTGATACTGTTACCTCTTTATGTCAAATAGGGTGTTTTGGATATTACAACAACTGAGGTAGCTGATTATGTAGTTGGAGGAGTCATGGCATGCGACAGTTCACGATTTGATGCCATATTAGAGAAGAAGATACCTTTGGTTCTAAGTGTTGGAGCATTGGATATGGTCAACTTTGGACCTAGAGTCAGTATACCTTCTAAGTTTCAGGAAAGAAAGATTTATGAACATAATGAACAGGTGATAGAACTCGTGCAACACTGTTTATCCTGTTGTCTCTTTTGCTGTTGACATTTCTGCAAGTTATCCAAGAATTATCTATCTAAGTATCATTTTTATAGCAATGACATAAGAGAGCCTTTTGAACAAGGATGTGGTGAAATAAGAGATTATGTTACTAGGGATACTCAAATTGTTTCTTAAGTTCTTTTCTTAATCATATAATGTATGTGAATTAGTAAGGATTACCATTCTCAGGTTACACTAATACGGACCACGGTGGATGAGAATAGGAAATTTGCTGCATTTATAGCAGACAAGATGAAGAAATCATCATCAGTGGTTTGTGTTTGCCTTCCAAAGATAGGCATCTCTGCTTTGGATGCACCCGGCAAGCCTTTCTATGATCCTGATGCTACTGGTGCTCTTATAAAAGAACTACAGAGGCTAATTGATACTAATGAAAATCGTCAGGTCTCATCTCTACTCAATATATTATGTATATAATTTTTCCTACTTTTCTACTCACTTGGCTCTTGCATCAGTTATATAATCTCTTTACCCCTACATTTATCTCATGTGAGGTAAATTCTGTGTATTACTAGGTCAAAGTTTTTCCACATCATATTAATGATCTGGAGTTTGCAAATGCACTAGTAGACTCATTCTTGGAGCTCTATAAGAACTCCAGTGGTGTAAGTAGTCCAGCTATTTGTGAATCTTCCGGAGGCAATCAAGACAAAACTTCTCCTCCGGAGATAAGTTCCCAGAATGTCATGCCCGTTTCATATAGTTTGACCAGCTTCCCCAATGCAAAACCAGGTAACACCCCTTCATTCCCTTCTAGGGCATTGATATAAGTAGTGCTATGTGTCCCTTCATCTACTCGTTTATAGTCAATGTAACTATTATTTTGTAAAATCAATTGCCTTCGTCTTCTCCATTCAGTAGGTAGTAAATTAATGGAGAATTTTTGTTTTATTGGAGCAGAAACACTGCAAAGAACACAGGAAATAGTGCAGCAGTTGAAACATCAAATAAGTGAGGGAAAACCCATCATTGGTGCTGGTGCAGGAACAGGCATATCAGCTAAGTTTGAGGAAGTTGGTGGAGTAGATCTTATCGTGGTGTACAACTCAGGGAGATTTAGAATGGCTGGAAGGGGGTCCTTAGCAGGTCTATTACCATTTGCCGATGCAAATGCAATCGTACTTGAAATGGCTAATGAAGTTTTGCCTGTAAGTTTCTCATTTGCACATATCATAATCTTCATGATAAATTAAAATGTCTGATTTTATTACTAGCTCATCCGAGTTAATATGTTTAGGTAGTGAAAAGAGTTCCAGTTCTGGCTGGAGTTTGTGCAACTGACCCATTTAGAAGGATGGATTTCTTCCTGAAGCAACTGGAGTCTATTGGATTCTCGGGCGTGCAGAATTTTCCAACTGTTGGGCTATTTGATGGTAACTTTAGAAAAAATCTAGAAGAGACTGGAATGGGATATAGGTACTCTATCGAACTTACTGAATTAGTTTTATCCTTCGAACATACTTCATCTAAACTAACTTACAACGTGTTTTTTTTAATCCCGATTCATAGTTTGGAGGTTGAGATGATTGCAAAAGCTCATCAAATGGGCTTCTTGACAACTCCATATGCTTTCAACCAAGATGAAGCTGTGGCTATGGCAAAAGCTGGTGCCGACATTATCGTGGCACATATGGGGCTTACTACATCTGGTTCAATTGGTGCAGAAACAGCTGTCTCGATAGAGGAAAGTGTGATCCTCGTACAAGCTATTGCAGATGCTGCTCACTCGATCAACCCTGATGCTATTGTACTTTGCCATGGAGGTAAATATTTGAAAGAAAATTGCACTTTGTTCCGAATGATAGGCTGTTTTGAATTTATCCCTCTTAACTACTTTGCATTTTTATTTGCCTCCCTCAACTCTCTGATTGATGCAGTTCACAACTTTTTTGGTTGTTCGGTTGTGGGTACATCGATAAATGAATATCAACAATCATGTCCTAACCTTTCAATTGTGTGCAGTTCACTCCCTAAACTTTTAGTTTTTTCACATTTAAATCCTGGGCTAAAAAGGTGAACTGAAACAATTGTAAAAACTTAAGGAAAAAGTAAGGGGGTAAAAGGTGAAATGGCTCAAGAATTTTCCTAATATTTGAATAATCATAATTTGTGTAAATTTAAGAATCTGCTGCAATAAATTTAAGATCTTTTTGGGTCCTTTTCTTGAATGTTTTGATTTTTCTGTTGCAAAAGTTTACACAAGAAAGAATCTGTTATTGAATTCCAGGTCCAATATCTGGCCCCAAGGAAGCAGAATATGTATTGAAAAGAAGTAAAGGAGTTCATGGATTTTATGGTGCATCAAGTTTGGAGAGGTTACCAGTTGAACAAGCAATTACTTCTACAGTTCAGCAGTATAAATCTATTTCTCTGACTTAATTTGTTAGTGTTTTCCTACTTTCTTTGTTCTTTTTGGAGCTAGACGATTTTGCTTCTTGTCTGGTGTTTTCATACATCCTGTCCAAATTCCAATCATATAACCTTATTGCAATGTTGAGATTGTGAATTTATTCCCTGTACATCCTCATAAACCTCAACCGTTCGAGTCCCCTTATCTCCAACTAATTAGCTAATAATAAATCTCACATATTTTAACATTCTTTGTGAATAAATAGTATTGGAGCTCATCACAGAATTCATATTAACTGTTTATAGCGAGAAAACACTTTATAATTAGCATTTTAATTTTGTTCTAATTCATTTAAAATTAAGTTAACTACAATAATTTTATTAAACTAGCTGCAATACTAAATACCCCATGATTTTGTTAAGATACATAATTGAATAAAACAAGCATGAGACTCAATTAAAAGAGCAAAGACTACCACTTTAGGTCTAGACTATATCACTTTGAACATTCAAATACTTTAATCAAGAAATGATGTAGCAAATAGTCGAGGAAAATTCAACCGTGTAATAGTCAAAAGAAAAAGAAGAGCTAACATTTTCTTTGTCCGTCATTTTTTTCTATTCTTGACTTGTCCAAAGAAGATTTCCTAGAATTTTCACGGAAATTGCAACACAGAATAGCATATAGAATTTACTCAATTTTTTAAGTCCACCTAGTCAATTCCAGCATAGATCTGCGTCATCCTCCAACGTCTTCAAAGACTTCTATCTGATAATGATGTTTCCACCAAACCAAAAGTAAAAAGAATTGGAACATGATTTGAAATTTGATTCGGAATTTTTTTAATAACAAAGATAAAATATAATTAGGGTTTAAAATATGGTTTGTGGTTTAGATGTATTGGGAGGAGAATGTAGGTTCAGGTGTGAAAACATTCTTTTCTCAACTATATGAATTGATAGAGTAATATATTTTATAATAGTTGATGTGAGTGAATTTTTATTTTTATTTTAGTGATATTGTCGTTATATTTAATTATTACTTTATTTTAAAGCTGTTAATCCCGAAGGAGAAAATTTCCAACCCCAACATAAATCATTGTCGGAGGATGAGAGATTCCCCACATCATCTCAGTCCTTATCAATCTGACAATGCCCCTCGGGCAAGATTATTACTTTATTAGTTAAGTAAAAATAGTTCATGAGGCATCATCATCGTTGTCAAGCAAATCGTTTGTTTATTATTAATATTATTTTAACTTGAATGATTTTTATTTTGTGTGTTTAAATCGATAAATTTCAGACTCGCCTTTCTTATTTTTCCTCATCTTTTTTTCTTTGCTTTCAAATTCCTATTATAAACAAACACACCACTATATTGATTTCATGCATTCTAACAAAGCTCAAGCCTATAACAAAAAGGTTTTTCAAATTCATGTTATAATTAGGGCTGTCAATGGGCTGGATTCGGAGCGGATCTGGGTGACTCCGGATCCGAATCCGAAAATCAAAAGTTGTATCCGGATCCGACCCAAGATCCTACTGGATATTCAAAAGAGCTACCGAATCCGAATCCGAAAAATATCCGATATCCGACTCAAAAATCCGGATCCGAAAAAAAATGGTTAATTTATATTTTAACTTTAAAAGATTAAAAAAACTATGAATTATCTAATCCAAAAATATATACAAGCTAAAGAGAAATGAAAATAATTGCAGATAATTTATAGGAACAAAATACAAAGTTTATCAATACATGTTTGATTGGAAACATTACCACAACATAATTATATCATAACTACAATATCAAAATAGAAGTTGAACAAAAACGTCAGATCCCATAAAACTTTGCTTTTTTCATGGTACTTAATTCTTTTCCAGAGCAATTTTCCTTTCATCTCCTATTACAAAAAAAAAAAAAAAGTTCAAAATATGTAACTTTATCAAAAGTCATCACTCAACAAAAATTTAAAATATAAATCAAATTAAGAAAAAAAAACCCTCAATAATTAATACCTGAACAAGTCTTGTAATGATCTTATAAATCAAGACCAAAATCCCAACAAAATGGACAATTTTAATCTCATTCCAATGTTTAGAGTTGAGATAAACATTAAATATGCAAAAGCTAATAAGAATAATAGTTAAAGTTGATATACACTTTAATAAGCCAATTTTAATATATTTAGATGGTAGTACCTTTATAATTTTTCAGCAACTGCATCTGACTCCAACTTGCTCATATACGTGTTATAATTTTTCAACTTTTTTTTTTGGTTTAAAACTTAAAATAATAATTAAAAAAAATACTTAAACAGTTAAACTGATGTTAGCTTGGCCTTGGACGCAATTGCAAAATACCTAATTCAAGTTTTCATTCCACATCATAATAAATTATATGGTGGCCTATAAGAATTTAAAATATGTTGTTTTTCCTTTTTTTTTATCTCAAATCAGGCAACTTATCTTTGATAAATTTGTGAAGTTTATGGAATTATTAAAATTGTATCTTGATCGGTGGATACTTATAAGTTATAATCAACATTAATGAATTATGTACTTAACCAATATTCTAATTGCACATGAAAGGTGAAACATGAAAATTAAATGTATATACTATTATATCAAATATTATTCGGATGTGGATCTTTAACGGATCGGATCAGCCTAGATCCATATTCGCTCCATATAATTCGAATTACGGATCTTCTTAATCGGATCAGCTCCATCGAATCTCTAATCGGACAATTATCCTAATAAATCGGATCGGATTCGGATCGGATCCGGATTGAAATCCGCCCCATTGACAGGCCTAGTTATAATTTTGCACCACAAGATTATGAGAAATCGAGACCGTAGTCTAATGGTAATCATTAGTAAAGTTTAGGACCACGGCCTAGTGATAATCAACTTTCACTAATATGAATTTTTCTATAATATGAAGTTTGGTAGTAATTTTATTTGTAATTCTTTGTACTAATACGTACCGTTATTGGAATGATATGATTTATAATATAATGTATTTAAAAAAAAATATATGAGAAATCAAATTCAAGTAAAACTAATCTAGAAAGATAATTACATGTTTTTTTAAAAAAAAAAAAATATCTAGCTCCTCTAAAACAAAATTCAAGTAAACTATGACTATTATCTTATTCACTCATTACTCTATTATAAATATAATCAGCATTAAACCAAAAACTGCACATCGCCCTTCCCCATTTCTTGTTACCACTGAAAAAATGTCTTCTTCAGAATCCAATTTCACCACTGCCAAAACCATCCTCACCACCGTAGGCTCCATCGCCGCCACAGCCGTCGTGATACGCGGCGTCAGTCAAGATCTCCTCCCACCTGAACTCCACGACTACATTTTCTCCGCCTTCCGTAATTTCTTCACCCGCTTCTCAAACCAATTAACATTAGTAATCGACGAGTTCGACGGTCTAGTCAACAACGAACTCTACTCATCCGCGGAGACCTACCTCGGCCAGAAAATCAGCCCGAAAACCCGTCGCCTCAAAGTAAGCAAGCCCGAAAAGGAAAAACACTTCAACATCACAATGGAACGCAACGAAGAGATAATCGACATCTACGAGGGTCAAAAATTCAAATGGGTATGGATCTGTACAAAAACGGAATCGAAACATTTCTACAACCCTAACGACATGAACTCCACATTAAAATCGGAAGTCCGATCATTCGAGCTAAAATTCCATTACAAAAACAGAGAATTAGCCGTAAATTCATATTTGCCCTACATTTCAAAAGAGGCCAAGAAAAAGAAACAAGAAAAACGAACAATCAAAATTTTCACTGTTGACTACGAAAACATGTACAGTATAAGTGATATGTGGACACCAGTAACTTTAGACCACCCATCGACGTTCGAAACTCTGGCCATGGATATTGAACAGAAGGAAATGATTTTGAATGATGTTGAACGGTTTGTGAAGAGGAGAGAGTATTACAGGAAAGTTGGGAAAGCTTGGAAAAGAGGGTACTTGTTGTATGGTCCTCCGGGAACGGGGAAATCGAGCTTGATCGCGGCAATGGCGAATTATTTGAATTTTGATGTTTATGATTTGGAGTTGAGTGAGTTGAGGAAGAATTCTGAGTTGAGGAGATTGCTTTTGGGGACGGCTAATAAGTCTATTTTGGTGGTAGAAGATATTGATTGTAGTGTTGATTCGGAAGATAAGTTGGGTAAAAGGGATGCTGCTCTTCATAATTCGCCTCAACAATTTGGTAGCCGAGATGAAAGCAAGGTTAGTAGTACGTAATCCATCCATTTTTATTTTAAGAATCTCATTTTTATTGGGCGGCTGTTTTTTGTGTGGCAGAGTCGACTCGACTGGACTGATGTCTCTTTTAAATTTGAGATTAATTGTTGATAGCTAGACATGTATTTTGTTCAATTAGACTGTCATTATGAAATAATACTACTAATATTTCAAATTTAATGATTGAACGGATGGATATAAAGAAAAGAAGAGAAGATGGGTACACTTCTTCTTTAGGCATGTTTTTGAAGATTCAGATACAATATTAAAAGACTTTGAAGTTATTAGATATTACACAAGTTTATAAAATAAAAATAAGGCTTTATAATATCATGGTCATGGATTAGAGTTTCATTTTCTTGTTATGATTCCATTAGTCGAAAAACTTATTTTAAAAATTCTGAGCACATTCTAGTTGAAGAAATATGTTCAGATAGAACCTACTCTATATTTTAGTTTCAAATAAGAAAAATGTTTCGTATTTTTGCTGAAAATGTATGAGATTTATAATTCACGATCAAGGCTTGATTAATATTGTGCTAGTTTATGTAACCGACTGTTTTTATATGCTTGACCAGCCTATCCAAACCAACACGAAATAAAAGATGAAAGGGTGGGAATGGAATGGATTGGACTAATCCATATGACATCCTTATTTATGTTATTTCATTTGTTACTATGTTCAAATTTTTTCTTCTTCGTAAGGTATGCCTAACTAATATTTGGAATTGCTGCAATGTGATAGGTTACACTGTCTGGTTTGTTGAACTTTGTGGATGGCTTATGGTCAAGCTGTGGTGATGAAAGAATCATAATATTCACAACAAATCATGTTGAAAAGCTCGACCCAGCTCTACTGCGCCCTGGTCGCATGGACGTGCACATAAACATGTCATATTGTACCCCTTGTGGATTCAAAATTCTGGCTTCTAACTATCTCGGAATTAAGGATCATGTCATGTTTAAAGAAATCGAGGATATCATTCGAAATGCTAAAGTGACGCCAGCTGAAGTAGCTGAACAACTTCTGAAAAATGATGAGCCTCAAGTTTCACTTCAAGGGTTGATTGATTTCATTCATCAGAAGATTAAAGAAAATGAGGAAGCTAAAGCTGCTGAGAAGTTAAAAGCAGAATCGGAGGATAAGCTGGAAAGCATTGAGAAAGATGAGAGTAAAGAAGATGGCAACAAAAGGGAAGATCTATTAGCACTTGACTTGTAGCTTGTCTGCAAAAGTTTTTGGAAACCGACTTTTAGCTTTTGAGTTTTCACATTTTGTTTAGGACACAAAAGATAACATGAAATTACACAAAATCAGAAGCAAACTGCTTATTGCTGTGGGAAATACTTTTGAAAAGTATCAATTTTTGGTTTGCAAATAAGCCTTTTCTTGGTTACACAATTTATTGCCAATGTGAAATTTGTGATTGATTAAATCTTGGAAATAAACGCTGGATTTTCAATTTACGAGACTAGAAATTATTGGTGGTAAAATGGGTCATGATCCATGGGTTGTTGAAAATGTGATGGTTCAACGGTTCAACCCTATATATTTTGGCTAGTGATATTGCCAGAGCAATTTTTTGTAGTTTCCTAATTTACCCCTATTGGTCAAAAGCATTAAAATCTGAATTTGTTAATTTTTATAACATTCCTTTATTTAATTAACAACTCAACTAAACATTCTCTCTCTTATTAATACATTATTAGCTTTTTTTTTTTTTTTTCATTTCTTATTGAATCTCTCCACATAGAAATTAAATAAATTGGTACTTTTTCTCTTATTCTCAATTAAAGAAATGTTGAGGATCATCATTTTCTTTTTCTTTTTTTTTTCAATGGTATCATTTTTATTTTCATTAGTTTCTGGCAATTATTCGTCACAATTTTATTTTCCGTTTATTGTTTAGCTTTCCAAGCATTGATTATTCATAAACTTTGTCTAATAATTAAGTAGAAAAATACTACATATAAAGCAATAATGAAAGAGGGCTATACTAAGATGGTGAATGTGGGTGTATTATTATCCAAAAGTTACTTTATGTGCATCTAACGTGGTGTTTAATGTAGATAATTCAAGAATGCATTCAATTTTCTGTATATTATATGTCTTTTGATGATATAAGACAATATAAACTAACTACAATATATTATGAAATTGTTATTTCACTTGTTAATTTTTTTAATTAAGTATATTTAAAATCATGTGTAATTGTTAAAAAAAAACTAGTATAGTGATATATTTTTTGTTAAGCTTGGTTAGTTTTTTTTATCGAGCTCAAAATTGTTGATTGTTAGATAAATCGATCTCAAATCACTACAAGAAAAATGGATGTTAGTGACAAAATATTAAGTGACATTGTTGAAATTGTCACTTTTTGCATATATTTAGTGATAAGAATATTAGTTTTGTCGCAATAATAATAGTGACAAGTGCAATAGTGACAAAATATATTTTTAAGTTGTCACTAATGGCTATTAGTGACAAGTTTATGAGACTTAAGTTGTCACTATTGACAATTAGTGACATCCTTTCAGTGACAACTTAGTGACAATAAATATTGTCACTATAATTTAGTGATAACTTTTTAGTTGTCACTATTGGGGTATCACTAAATGTCAATAGTGACAACTTTTTCACATTTCTTGTCACTAGTGTGTCTATATGTATCAGTTTAGTGACAATATTAAAATTTTTGTCACTTTGTCATTTACTATTTTGTCACTAAAATTTAAATTTTTTGTAGTGAATGAGCTTTAATCAAATCAAACATGAATCATAATTGTACAACTAAATTATATATATATATATATATATATATATATATATATATATATATATATATATATTTTATTTTCTTAACTTTTCGAACTCGAAATAAATTTCAAATTTCAAAATCAAATTGTTAAAAGATTTTTTTTAAATGATCTTGCTTGATTTTCTGCCTAATTAATTGAGTGGAATAAGTTGGGAGATTTTCAAAATTCAAAACTACTAATTAATATATTCTATTCAATACTCTATATGAATTAAATAATTATCAATATTCCATGTTTAAAAAGCACACGGAAAAGAAAACAAGTATTACTAAATATTAATGAATTGGAAGGAGAGAGAAAATTAAGTATTTTTCAAATTATAAATAGGAAAGAGAAGATATAATAGCTGTCAACTTGGGAGTAATTAATATAAGAGAGAGAGGGGATTATAGGTGTTGTGAATTTGACTAGAAAGGGCACTATAGGAAATTAAAAAAAATTGCTCTGGCAGCAACAATATTTGCTCTGGCAATATCGGTAGCCATATATTTTATGTTGATGGACTGAGTTGAGTTTAGTTAATATTTATATGGGTCTATGGAAAAATACACACTTAGTTATACTAATAAGTATTTAATGACTATATTTTGTCTTTTTATTATTTAATGACTACATTTATCTATCTCCTACATGAAAATTTTAGTTACAATATTAATTGTATTTAATTTTCATAATAATTATAAAAAATATAAATGTTACTTTAAAAAACTAGAAGAACGTTCATATAGTTTAAATTATTTCATATTAATCTAATCTATTTTAGTAATATTTGAATACTTAAGGCGCATTTAACTTCAGTTTGAATTAGTACATAATAGGGATTTTTGCACATCACCCCCCAAAAAAGTTTCATTTTCGCACTTTCTCCCCTATAATTGAAAATACATGACAGTGCCAAGAAGTTGACAAATAAGTGCACTTTACCCCCTAATCATTGTTTAGTAATTTTCAAAGGGTAAAAATGTCACTCAGAGGGTTTTGTGCAATAACAAAAAACATTTAGAAGGTTAAGTGCACAAAATTTTAAATATCCTAAAGTGACTTGTAATTTGAAAAAATTATAAAAATATTAGTTATATTTTAGTATGAAAATTCAAATTTATAAATTTTTTTAACAAAATTTTCATTAGTCCTAATTATTTATTTATTTATTTACAAATAAATCATCTCTATACTAAAAATATTTTAATCAAATCAAAGAAATTTGAAAGTAAAAAAATTAAAATTAAAAAAAAATGTTATAAGACTAAAATTAAATTACGATGTGATTATCAAGTTAACGAATTCTATGAAAATTTGCATTGAAATGTTATTATTCTAATAACTTGAATTAATAATATTTTGTGCACTTAGCCCCAAAAGATTAAAATTATTGTAATAAACCCCAAATTCACATTTCAATGATTTGAAATCCAACAAATTATCGACCAGGGGGCAAAGTGCACTCACTTATCAACTTTTAGGGGGTACTGTCATGTTTTTTTCAATTATAGGAAGGAAAGTGCGAAAATGAAACTTTTTTGGGGGGTGACGTGCAAAAATCCCTACATAATATTAGTAAGCATAGAAGGGTCGACTTGATCCCATAACACCCTATTTAGACTTAACTTTCAACCCGATCCATTAGAAGTGGCTTGTATCCAACACAACTTTTGACCGTCCAGACCCGGCACAACCTACACGTTTGCCAACCTCATTAGAAATCGTAAATACTTTTATTGTCAAATTACAATATTCCAAGTAATATTTATACAAAATATATCAATTACATTTAAATTAGGGAATTTTGCACATCACCCCCCAAATTTTTTCTGGTTTCATACACTCCCCCTGAAATGCCTTTAATGTGCCCATACCCCCTAGTTTAAAGTAAGTTGTGCACTTACCCCCTAGTTAAATACTTAAATCTTACAAAATTTTCCATTGGAACTAAGCACTTGCAAGGCACACCCAATATTAAGGAGCAGAAAGGTAATATTATCCTCACCCTTATTTTCCTCCTTACCCATAAAACTTGTTCAATTAAATCCCTGTTGAAGGTGATAAAAAAAAAACCGGATTATATGTGTCAATTAGGTTATTTCAATTTCTTCCCACTTTTTCTGAATTTTAGTGAATTAAAATCAATATTACTAATTCATAATTGTCTCGTACACAAAGAAATCAATTTCATCATCTCTTACTTTCTTATTCCTTTTTTATTTATGTCCGATTAATTATTCCGTTGTCTCAATGCTCACACCTTTTTAATATGTGAACTGTAAACATTTAGATACACATTTTTGTTTGTATATATGTGAGTGAGTATATATAAACACACAAAAAGTGATTTTTGATGAAGGGAATTTTCGTCTAAGTGTCTGGTCCACGTCCAGTGTGCCACGTTATGATGTTTTCCGCTCCACAGTATGGAATCCTAAGCCGGTCAGATCGAGCTGGACTCCACTTCAAGGTTCCTAACCCTGTGCTCAAAGAAACTCGTCAGGTTGTGCCGGTGGTTGACCCGGCGCTGACCCTCCGATGCCTAAGTCAGATCAATTCAATGCATAGCAGAATATAGCAGAAAAGTAATAGTTAAGTCGATCAGAATCTACCTTTGGAAATCCATAAATGCCTTCTATTTATAGATTTCCAAGTTGGATATTTCGGGTCGGATCTTTCGGGTCGGATATTTTCGGGTCGAATCAAATGGTATTTTGATGTCGAATGGAGCAGATTAATCTGAACCTGGATGTCGAATGGAGCAGATTAATCTGATCCTGGATGTCGAACGAGACAGATTAATCTGGATTGGATGTCGAATGGAGCAGATTAATCTGATCCTGGATGTCGAACGAGACAGATTAATCTGGATTGGATGTCGAATGGGATCAGTTTCATACATAGTTTTAATAATGATATTGATTTATTTGTATGACGTGGAATATGCAAAGTCTTTCATCGAATATTTGGTATATCATTGGTTATGTCGAATTAATGCCCAGTCTGCTATATATCGAACATGTCCAGTCTGATATATGTCGAACAGGAGCAGATCTTGGCCTATGTCGAATAAGAGCAGATATTGGTCTATGTCGAATAAGAGCCCAATCTGACACGACCAGATCTGGACCATGTCGAAGAGAACCAGATCTGGTCTATGTCGAAGAGAACCAGATCTGGTCTATGTCAAAGAGAACCAGTTTGGTGTATGTTTAATAGGAGCAGATTTCTAGTCTTAGTTTGACTTTATTCTGACGTGTAACTTGCCATGTCATTGATTGAATATTTGGTATATCAATAGTCCCCCAAGTTCGAGAGTTCTATTGTAAATCGAAGTTTCGAAGTTTGTAACTTGAATTTTCGAATTCCTAGTATATCAATAGTCCCCCAAGTTCTAGAGTTCGATAGTAGATCGAAGTCTGGAAGTTATAATTTTGAACTTTATGATGCAATTGTCAATTTAATGGGTGTTCAATTTTACTTTCTTGATCGAACATATTATTGAGGTCTCACTGGTTGAGAAGCTCGAGGCATTTATAGTACTTGGTGACCTTTTAGGTCGTCGAAGTTTTGAAGCTTTAGATCGCAGTTTTGGTCGATGTTCGACCTATACTTCATCGATATTTGATGTTGATCTACTCTGATCGATTTATTGAATGATGTAAACTAATTTTGGTCGAACAAACAATGAAATCGTAGGTCGAACAGTTTTTATGTTTGGTCTAACAAACAATAAACTTGTAGGTCGAACAATTTTTCTCTTTTTGGTCGAACAAACAATAAACTTGTAGGTCAAAACAATTTTTATCTTTGGTCGAACAAACAATAAACTTGTAGGTCGAACAGTTTTTCTCTTTTTGGTCGAACAAACAATAAACTTGTAGGTCGAACAGTTTTTCTCTTTTTGGTCGAACAAACAATAAACTTTGAAAGCTGTCGACAGTTCAGGATTCGATGCTTTGAAAGCTGTCGAAATGATTGATGCTTTGAAAGCTATCAACTGTTCAGGATTCGATGCTTTGAAAGCTGTCGAAATGATTGATGCTTTGAAAGCTATCAATTGTTCAATTTATCACTTTTATAGTGTAAGGAATTAAAGCTTTGAAAGCTGTAGATCAGTTCATCTTAGCACTTTTATAGTGCAAGGGATCGAAGCTTTGAAAGCTGTCGACTGTTCAGGATTCGATGCTTTGAAAGCTGTCGAAATGATTGATGCTTTGAAAGCTATCAACTGTTCAGGATTCGATGCTTTGAAAGCTGTCGACATGATTGATGCTTTGAAAGCTGTCGACTGTTCATGATTCGATGCTTTGAAAGCTGTCGAAATGATTGATGCTTTGAAAGCTATCAATTGTTCAACTTATCACTTTTATAGTGTAAGGAATTAAAGCTTTGAAAGCTGTAGATCAGTTCATCTTAGCACTTTTATAGTGCAATGGATCGAAGCTTTGAAAGCTGTCGACTGTTCAGGATTCGATGCTTTGAAAGCTGTCGAAATGATTGATGCTTTGAAAGCTATCAATTGTTCAATTTATCACTTTTATAGTGTAAGGAATTAAAGCTTTGAAAGCTGTAGATCAGTTCATCTTAGCACTTTTATAGTGCAAGGGATCGAAGCTTTGAAAGCTGTCGACTGTTCAGGATTCGATGCTTTGAAAGCTGTCGAAATGATTGATGCTTTGAAAGCTATCAATTGTTTCATAAGAGCCGACACTATGATCATCTTAATTTGGTTGAACAAATCAAATGTTTCACATTTTGTATTTTGATCAATTTGGTCGAACAAGTGAGTAGCAATATACACGAGCGTTTGGTCGAACATATTAGTACCAAGTTGGTCGAAAAGTAGCAATTTGATCAGATATATTTAACAAAGTGTTTGGTCGAACAGATTAGTACCAAGTTGGTCGAAAAGAAGAGTAGCAATTTGATCAGATATATGAAACTGACTAGTTGGTCGAACAAATCAGTATCAATTTGGTCGAAATAAGATAAGTATCAATTTTGATCAAATATATGAATAAGTAGTTGGTTGAACAAACCAGTTCAATTTGATCAGGTGTTTTTGTTTTGAAATATAAAGCGTGAGGACTTGAAGCTTTTAAAGCTGTCGAAAATGATTGATGCTTTGAAAGCTATCAATTGTTCCACTTATCACTTTTATAGAGTAAGGCATTGAAGTTTTGAAGCTTTTGATTTGTCGACTTATCACTTTTATAGTGTAAGGATTCGATGCTTTGAAAGCTGTCGAAATGATTGATGCTTTGAAAGCTATCAACTTTTCAGCTTATCACTTTTATAGTGTAAGGAATTGAATCTTTGAAAGCTGTAGATCAGTTCATCTTAGCACTTTTATAGTGCAAGGGATCGAAGCTTTGAAAGCTATCGACTGTTCAGAATTCGATGTTTTGAAAGATGTAGATAGAATTCTTCGCATTTTTCGATGAAAAATTGATTTCTTTTTTCTTCTTTTGCTACATAATCAGTATTTCTAGAAAGTTGGTCAATGACCTTTGGCTTTCTTCATCGATCTCGTCAATGATGAGGTCGAACAATGCTTTTATGGTTGTTTGATGTCGAACAAGACTTTTATAGCAGATATGACATTTTTGCTATCCTCTTCATTGATTTGATCATCGATAAAGTCGATGGAATGTTTTTCAAAGATGCTTTATGTCGAACAAGGCTTTGAAGCTGTTTGTGACATTTTTGCTCTCCTCTTCATTGATTTTGTTTATGTCGAAGAACATGAGATTTTGTTCCACTCTTCATTGAATTTGATATGTCGAAGAATATAGATTTTGCTCCTCTTCTTTGATATGTCGAAGAACATGACATTCTGCTCCAATTTGTTATGTCGAAGAACATAGATTTTGCTCATCTTCTTTGATTTGATCATTGATAATGTCGAACAACAGGACATTCTACGTCGAAGAAGGCATTTACATCGAACAAGGCACTTATGTCGAACAAGGCATTGATGTCGAACAAGGCACTTATGTCGAAGAAAGGCCTTTTTGGCAACTGATTTTGATCATTGATGATGTCGAAGAAGGCACTCATGTCGAACAAGACACTGATATCGAGCAAGGCACTTATGTCGAGCAAGGCACCGATGTCGAACAAGGCACTGATGTCGAACAAGACACTGATATCGAGCAAGGCACTTATGTCGAGCAAGGCACTTATGTCGAACAAGGCACTGATGTCGAACAAGGCACTTATGTCGAACAAGGCATTGATGTCGAACAAGGCACTTACGTCGAACAAGGCACTTAAGTCGAACAAGGCACTTATGTCGAACAATGCACTTAAGTCGAACAAGGCACTTATGTCGAACAATGCATTGATGTCGAACAAGGCACTTATGTCGAACAAGGCACTGATGTCGAACAAGGCACTTATATCGAACAATGCACTTATGTCGAACAATGCACTTATGTCGAACGAGGCACTTATGTCGAACAAGGCATGTCGAACAAGACCTCTTCTTATGTTGATGACAATTTGTTTACTTCATCATCGAGTTCATCCATCGATGTGGTCAATCAAAATCTTTATGGTCGATCATCCGATGTGTATTTGCTTTTATGTTCATAAAATATGAATGGGTGCTATCGATGAGTTCAGTTCTGGTCGAATAACTTGATAAAGCTTTGTTCTGGTACTGAAAGTCTTTATATTTGGTTGTTCCTCATCGCATATGCTTATTCAATCAACTTATATGTTGTCTCCATTCTGATCATACTCTAGCGTTACTGCTACCATCCTTGATATGATCATCGTTCTTGTTCGAGCATTGGTTAGAGGTTCCCACAGACGGCGCCAACTGATGAAGGGAATTTTCGTCTAAGTGTCTGGTCCACGTCCAGTGTGCCACGTTATGATGTTTTCCGCTCCACAGTATGGAATCCTAAGCCGGTCAGATCGAGCTGGACTCCACTTCAAGGTTCCTAACCCTGTGCTCAAAGAAACTCGTCAGGTTGTGCCGGTGGTTGACCCGGCGCTGACCCTCCGATGCCTAAGTCAGATCAATTCAATGCATAGCAGAATATAGCAGAAAAGTAATAGTTAAGTCGATCAGAATCTACCTTTGGAAATCCATAAATGCCTTCTATTTATAGATTTCCAAGTTGGATATTTCGGGTCGGATCTTTCGGGTCGGATATTTTCGGGTCGAATCAAATGGTATTTTGATGTCGAATGGAGCAGATTAATCTGAACCTGGATGTCGAATGGAGCAGATTAATCTGATCCTGGATGTCGAACGAGACAGATTAATCTGGATTGGATGTCGAATGGAGCAGATTAATCTGATCCTGGATGTCGAACGAGACAGATTAATCTGGAATGGATGTCGAATGGGATCAGTTTCATACATAGTTTTAATAATGATATTGATTTATTTGTATGACGTGGAATATGCAAAGTCTTTCATCGAATATTTGGTATATCATTGGTTATGTCGAATTAATGCCCAGTCTGCTATATATCGAACATGTCCAGTCTGATATATGTCGAACAGGAGCAGATCTTGGCCTATGTCGAATAAGAGCAGATATTGGTCTATGTCGAATAAGAGCCCAATCTGACACGACCAGATCTGGACCATGTCGAAGAGAACCAGATCTGGTCTATGTCGAAGAGAACCAGATCTGGTCTATGTCAAAGAGAACCAGTTTGGTGTATGTCTAATAGGAGCAGATTTCTAGTCTTAGTTTGACTTTATTCTGACGTGTAACTTGCCATGTTATTGATTGAATATTTGGTATATCAATTTTCTTCTACCTTTTTTGATGAATAAAACATATGTTGATGGCTCCAATTGTATGAACAGTTACTTGTATGAAGAAGAATTTTGTGAAACTCGTCTAAGTAACCCACTAATTATTTCCATATTTCTTTCTCTTTTTTTCTTCTCAGATGATTTGGAGAAGCAAGCCCCAATTTTCTAAATAGAACAAATTAAATTGAATGTGTTTTTCCCCCTCAAAATTTGACTGTTGTGAAATTTAGAGGTTAAAGAAGGAAATAAGGGTGAGGGTAATATTACATTTTTGCCCTTTTAAATAGGGTGTGCTTTGCACATGTTTAGCTCCGATTAAAAATTTGGCCGGAATTTAGACTAGGGGGTAAGTGCACAACTTAAAAAATTTGAGGTGACGTGCAAAAATCCCTTTAAACTTAAGATTTTATGGGATTCAAATACGAATTCAAAAGTATTCTATTTTCAGTTCTCAATTAAAAGATTTACGTCCACGCCCACCTACCTTTTTTCCTTTAGCGTATAGTTTATTGATGAACTAACAATACTTTTCTTTTTTTATTATTTCAAATTTAATATATTGTTCATGCCTCATCGTGGTTGAAACGTGACCCACTTTTTGGTTTTTTTTTTCTCTTTAACATAAGTAATTCTTATCATATGTGATTTATTTGGTTCTGGTGGAATCAACAAGTTGCTTTCCAGTTTTTTACTCGAACTTTGTTTACCATAGTTAGTAACTAATTGTACTTTTGTACTAGAATATAAAAATGTACCTTGGCTAGCTTTATTTTCCTTTCCTTTATTCTCTTGGCATAAGGTTACTTTTGATTTTCGAAATTGCTTAATTTCTATTATATATATATATATCAAATTACTAATGAAAAACTAAACAACAGTACTGCTTTATACCAGATATATATTGAATTACTTCTTGAGAAGTCGCATAATTATATTGCTAGGTTTTATAATAATTGAAAACCATAACATGTGCACCCATATAATTATTGAGTGCCGTGACTGAAAGACAGAAACAAAAACAAAAACAAAGAGGGACGCAAGGTTATTTTTATTACTAAAATATTCTATTTCTTAATATTTTAATACTCTCTCCGTTCCCATTATTTTTACTCCACTAATAAAATAATGTGGAGTTTTTTGCATTTCAGTCCGGCGTGTGTGTTTGAGGATGATAAATTCAATCAAGAAAAGAAGCCTCGGTTCCATGATTTTTAAGTCTTCTAACTAAAAAATTGTAGAGTGCTACGTTACTAGGAATAAATTAATAGGATACAAATATATATATATATATATATATATATATATATACACTACAGGGGCTTTTCAGGTTGAGAAAGGGCAGATTCTCTCCGACACGTTTCGCAATAGCATAATTCTTTGCCTGGGCCTGGGTCTGGGTCTCTCTAAGCTCGTTGTTGCATATATATGCATACACCTACCACTTACTTACTTTACTTGTCAAGAATTAATTATAGGTTTAAATTGTCCTTAATATATATATACTTCTAAATAAGCAAAAATCACATGATCGATAAGGTGTGTTTTAATTATTCATTTGGAATTTCGATCATATATATATATATATATATGGATGCATGTATTGTTTGGGCTACTTATCATGGCTACCTACAATATTGTTATATTTATATATTTTTGTTTATTACTTTTATGAGTTCATGCATAAGATTTTCTATTTATTGGTATTTGTGAACGTGATGGACCTGTATATTGTTGTGAGCTTTTTTTTTTTTTTTTGATGAATTACCATAATAAAAACAAGAAACAAAATTACAAAAGATCCACCGGGGGAAACCCATGGTCACAAAAAACAGAAAGAGGCAGAGAGGCCGCATCTAAAAAACCAAAAGAGAAAAAAAGATCTGCCCATTTAGATAGGTTATGAGCAGCCCAATTTAGGTTCCTAGATACAAACTTAAATCTCCATTTTGGCCATTTGAACCAAAATTTCTTGATTTGAAACAAAATATGTCTAGAGGCCCAATCAAGTTGAGAATTCGGCAAGGTGAGCATTGAGATAATCCGGAGGTTATCACTTTCAAAAATGACTTGGTCCTTACCCAAGTGATCAAGAGCAATAATGGCTTCAGCTGATTCCACATCAGTGCAAGTATTTTTGAAAGTTTTGGCAAGGACAATGGAGCCGTAGTGATTTCGAACTACAAACGCACCGGTAGCAGCACCAAGTTTGAATGTAGAATCGGAGTTTGATTTGAGCCAGCCAACAGAAGGTTTAATCCAAGAGGAGCTGAGGGATCCTTGTTTCGCTAGGAGAGATTTTTCAGCTTGAGCCAACCAATGGTCCAAAGAAGATTGTTGGATTGAAGCAAGAAGCTTAGGGAAAAGGAGAGTTTGATTGCCATGGATGAGATTGTTGCGGTGTCTCCAAATTGAATCCATAGCCGTTGCACAAAAGATGAGAAATTCTTCACGAGAATCCTCCGAGATAAACAAGTTAGACCTGCAATCCAAAAGCAAAAGAAGCCATTCAGAAAACGAAAGGTGAGCCAACAAATTAAGTTTAAAGCTCCATTTAGAGCAGAACCAAATTTTTTCAGCAAAAGGGCATTTGAGGAATAAATGGTCAAGGTCTTCAGGTTCATTGGAACAAACAGGGCAAAGGGTATCGGGAATCTGGAAGAGTTGATTGAGTCGGGTGCGAGTAGGTAAGATATTGTTAAGGATTTTCCAAAGGAAAGTTTTATGCCTTTCGTGAAGCTTGGCATGCCAAAGTTTGGACCAGATAGGTAACGGATTGATAGGGGACCTATTATGGATTAATAAGTAGTAGGCGCTATTGGAAGAGAAAACACCCGACTTGGTAGGTGTCCAAAAAAAATTTTTTGGTTCACTTTCAGCTGCAATCGGGGTCTTGAGAATTTTCAAAATTGTTTGAGGATCAAACAATTCATTTAAAATTTCATGTTTCCAATTGTTGCTGTTTTGAACCAATAAATCTTTGACCAAAACGAAACATCTAGGATCAAGGGAGCAGTTGGGTTTAGGTTTCGGAATGAAGCCGGGGAGGGTGGGAATCCAAGGATCCTTCCAAGTCCAAATAAAGGGGTTTTTTGACAAGGATAGACAAGCACCATTTGAGATGATAGGCAAGCAGTGGACGATGTCTTGCCAAATCCAAGAGGCATTGGAAGTAGGCTTTTTGAAATGGAGAAGGTCAGTTTCACGGATGTATTTAGTATGAAAAATTTTGACCCAAGGTTTGTCTTCTTTGCTAAGGATCTGCCAAGCAAGCTTAGAGGTGAGAGCAACATTGAAATCTTCCATTTTTCGAAAGCCAAGACCCCCAGAAAATTTTGGGAGACAAATGGTACTCCAACATTTGAGAGGTAGGATGTTGTTGTTGGAGTTTTCACCCCACCAGAACCGAAGCATGAGGGAGTCGAGTTTATGGCAGATTGATTTGGGGATGAGAAAAGTTGACATTTGGTAGATGGGCAAGGCTTGAGCAACGGATTTGATGAGAACACCTCTGGCTGTGAGCTTATTATTTAATTGTATGTTCTGTATTATTCTTTGATGTACTTCATTAAATTAGTTCAAGTTTAAATTGAATTTCAAAAGTGATTAGTACATGCATGTAAAATTTTATGGTACATGTATTTTTCCTATAGAAAATTAAAATTAATTTAAAATAGTAATTCATATTATTTTTGAAATAATAATATTTTAATTTTATGTTACTTTTACGAAATATTTAATTTAAATTCATAGAACACAATAATTTAATTTAGATAATTAATATTTTATTAGTATATTAAATAAATAAATATTATATATATATATCCCACTATTATTTATATTTGAATCATAATTAAAAATATTTTATTAAATATAATATAGATGTTTGAGTGAAATGGTGTTGTAGTTTAAAAGTAGAATCTTAAAATATAAACTAGCTGTTGGAGTGCAAAGTAAAAAGTGGGAATGTATAACACTATTCATCTCTTAAATTTTAAGATAAGAGGTCAGAATTTAAGAGGGCTTGTTGGAGATTAATAAACTCGATTGAATATATATACCTTAAAAGCGAAACATTGACCAAACTAGGTATAACTAGAGGAGCTAGGTGAATGGCCAATATCTAAAGAAAAGAATAAAAATATATACAAAGCAATTCATGATCGAGCTATAGTAGATAAATTTTAATTGAATCAAAGAACACATAAAATAGGGGGGGCCCAATACACAACAACTCATTCGAGTCTCACGCCATTCTTTTCGGGTAAATAAAGGGAGTTTTGCTTGCTTATACTAAAATTATTTATATATATATATAATAAGAATTAAGAAGATGCCCCTTCAACCCACCTCATTGGCTCATTAGATCTTCCGGTTCATAAATCCTTCTTTCAACAATCAAACAACAATTTTCATTTGATGGCACATTTTCCCATTCTTGCCAGGATTTAATTTGGACCACTTCAATTAATATTTTTTTTTATTTTTTGATTTAGGTATTAGGACAAGTGTCGTCCAATGAATGCACAAAGTTTCAAAGAATTCAAATCCAATGGTGTAGAATTAACCAGCACACCTAGTTCTTTTTGGGTTTTTAAATAAAGGAAAGCTTGCTTGTTTGCATTCTTAGGTTTCTCTATTTGTGTTTGTCGACATCAAAAGGTAAAAGAAAGTAGGAAAAAGTTCTGGCTGTATTTCCATATACACAATATTGTATCAGAAAGGACAAAAATCCTTTTGGATTCATTATAGTATCATTTTTCCATGTCTTCCTCTGCTGCAAGTCGATCTGCATTAGCTAGCTAGGATTTATATAGGACAAAACATGCATTAGGCATGGAAATACAGAATCCTTCTCAATATATTCATAACTTGTGCATGTTACTGTTCATACCAACGTACTATCAAATTCAAAGTTTTGACCGCAAATTAATTTGCTTTATATATACTTACTTTGTGATTATAACTTGTGATAAGTTACTTTGACAAATTACTAAACCTGATCTAGTATATAATAATTTTAATATGAATATCTAGAGTTTTAGTCCAAAATTAGGAAATGCTGCCGTAACATAAATATTCTTTGTTTTCCCGAAATAGTGAACTACAACTTGTATATTATGGCCCATGGTCCCAATACGTTTGCTTCATTAACTACAATGCAATATTTTAAGTGACTTGCTGAATTTTCACATTAATGATGTTTTGAACCTTTAAAATATAAAATTAACTTTATGAAGTTGCTATATGGTCCGTACCAAAGGATAAAAATTATGGAACGAAAATAGAGTACTACTACTACTACACAGTTAAAAATAGAGTCAGTCCCCTTTCAACTCTGCACCCTAACCTTTATAGCATTTAGTGAATCTTCCTTGTTGATAAGTGATCTTCCATTTCCAAATAAGGTATAGTAGTTAGTGTATTTTTCTTTCTTTGGGTTATAATTAAGTAAATCTTTTCACAAATTCCCTATTTCAGAAATTAATTAACTTGTCTATAGGCTATATATATATATCATATGCAAGCAGCAAGTAATTAGTGATTAACATCCTCTTTCCACACGCACAGAGAGAGAGAGAGAGAGAGAGAGAGAAATAATTAACAATTAAGCATGGTGATTTCTTTCTCCAGCATGCCGTCTGCATCCTCAATCTTCTCCACCTACGCTTCAATCTCAGCTTTCATAATGTTAGTCCAAACCATATTAAATCAATTCATACCTCGTCAAATCCAAAATCACATACTCAACTTAATCCACTATTATTTCAAACCAAAGCCAAACAAATCCACAATCATAATCGAAGAGCGTGACGGTATGTCAACTAACGAACTCTTTAATGCCGCCGAAACTTACCTCTGCACAAAAATCCGCCCCGATATCGAACGCTTGAAAATCAGCAAACGCCACAAAGACACGGGCGTCACTATCAAATTCGCCCAGTGCGAAAGAATCGCGGATACATTCCAAGACGTTAACCTCGAGTGGAGGTTCATGTTCGAAGAACGTAAGAAATCATCCAAGAGAATCGATGAAGATACCGACGACATCGTTTTGGATTCAGAGAAGCGTTATTTCGAACTCTGTTTCGAAAAGAACTGCAAGGAAAAAGTGTTGGATAGTTATATCCCGTTCCTGATCGAAAGAGCTCAAACTATTAGAGCAGAGAAGAAGGTAGTGAGGCTGCACACATTAGCTTGTGCTTCTAATTACGGAGGCTCTGTTGTTTGGGATTCCATTAATTTGGAACATCCTTCCACTTTCGAAACCCTTGCTATGGAGGCCAAGAAGAAGAAGGGAATCATTGATGATTTGGATAGGTTTGTGCGGAGGAAAGACTTTTATAGGAAAGTGGGCCGGGCTTGGAAAAGGGGCTATTTGTTGTACGGCCCGCCCGGGACTGGGAAATCCAGTTTGATTGCGGCCATGGCTAATTATTTGAAATTTGATATTTATGATTTGGAGCTGACCAATGTTAGGAGGGATTCGGATTTGAGGAAATTGCTGTTGAGAACTGCGAATAGATCCATACTTGTGATTGAGGATATTGACTGTAGTGTTGACTTGCCGGATAGGAGGAAAGTATCGTCCAAAACGGGTAAGGATTTTGCGGACGGGCCGGGTCACTGTCATCATCCTCGTGATCAGCAGGTAAGTTCTGTATTATTATTAATTATAGTTTCTTTTGTTAATTATTTGAGTTTATTCATGAGTGATTAATTAATTATATGCATGTTAATGTCTTTTCTAGATTTTTTTATGGGTGATGAATTGTGAAGTGAAAGTTGATGATAAATTCTTGTTGAATGTTTTATGATATGTTCTGTATCTCTTTTTCAATAGGTTAATAACGTAATGTTTCTCGTATAGTCAATTGTGAACATGTTTTTATTAAAAATTTACAATATATCTAGTTATAGTCAAGGCTCGAAGTCGGTAGAGAAGACTATTTATATTCAAAAGTCACTTTGCCGAGAAAAAGTAGGGTCTGTCTATTTGAATTTTCTTTAGATATTTGGAGTATTTTGATATGTCCTTGAAAATATTCTGTGTATGAAAAGTTCAATCTTTTATTTTTTTCTCTTTGATTTTTGTGAAAAATTGACACAATAATTTTAAAGCCCAAATACAGAGCATAATTCTATGAACCTAAATTTCATGTTCCCCACAGAAAAATCTAGTGGAAAAGGGCAATCCACTATTAAAAGAATTCATTGCATCTTTATCAATGGAACTTTATTCAGAGAATCCTTGTAAAGCAATCGATGTTGGTTTTTTTATTGTTAGGTGACCAATCTAAAAAAATACATCATCTCATACCTAACAGAGTATACCCAAATTTTCCCTTTAGTTTACACTCTCAGGACTACTAAACTTCATAGACGGCCTATGGTCAAGCTGTGGGGACGAGCGTATAATCATATTCACAACCAACAATAAAGAAAAACTCGACCCGGCATTGCTTCGCCCGGGGCGTATGGATATGCACATCCACATGTCGTATCTCACGGTCGAGGGGTTCAAACTCCTGACCTCGACTTACTTAAATATCACGGGCCATCACCGGTGCTTTGGAGAAATCGAGGAATTAATCGAGGGCATGAAAGTTAGTCCTGCTGAAGTTGCAGAGGAGTTGATGCAGAGTGATGATGCTGATACGTCACTTGAAGGTTTGGTTGATTTTTTGAAATGCAAGAAGAGTCTAATTGAAAGCATTAGTGGGATTGGCTGTGAAGATTTGGATGGAGGCGAGAAAGGTAAAGGAGTTGTGGGTTGTGATGTTGAAGTTTGAGAAAATGATAAGGGGATGGAGACTGGATGGATAATTGTTGCAATTTGATTAGGACATGTTTTGTCGTTGAATTGTGGATTTATTAATAGGTTAGGAAATTCTAATTTGGTAACTGTCTTTTTTATTTATTGTATGCATGTTGATTATCTAATATTGAGTGGAGGTAACCTTAGGTATGTAGTTCAGTAGGTCTTTATGTAATTTGATTTCTGCTTCCAATGTAATATTTTATGGTCCTCATGCATTGATGTATTTCTAAAATTTCAAAGTTTAAACTATGCTGTCAATGAGGTGGATCTTAATTCGAATTTGATCTGATTTAAAAAGATATTATTTAGAATTTTATTCACAATCTCTCATTTTGATGCATCTAACAACTTTAATAAAGTTTGGTACATTGACAAATTACTTTGCTTACCAGAGTAAACTTTTATATCATTTGAAACATGTTGAGTATTGATATTTTTTTTTTGTTGAAGTTAAGTGAATTATGAAGAAAGTTTTAGCTAAATTAAATGAAATTGTAACATTGACAAACTTGTTCAATGAGGTGGTTGCCTGAGACTTTTTAAATAGGTGAGGTGGGAAAGTGCGAAACTTTAAAGGTTAGGGGGAGACTGCAAAAACATAAAAAGGTTGGGGGGCGAAGTGGGATTTTCCCTAAAAATTCTCCTCACATATTCGATATTTTGAAATCCCATCGGGTGTCATCACCATCTTATAATAAAAACCCCTGCACCATCACTTTGACATTTGAGAGAATATTTCATGGGATATTTTGTGAATTTCCAATTTAGTCCCTATGGGTTATTTGTAAGATTTATGAAAATGATATCGAGAGAAATTGCCTTCAGGGGTAATTATATTTTAACAGGAGGCAAATATAAAATTTTGGAAATTTTAGATTTTTATAAATATCATGAAATATTTAAGGACGAATTTAATCAATTTTTTCAGCGGTTTTGTTACGATCTTTTTAATGATAGGACTCTTTATATCAATTAGTTGAACTAGAACTCTATAATTATTATTTAGTTAGATTATGACTTTATCTTTATTAATTAGATAGACTATGAGCTTATCTCTATGTCATATGCTAGTAGTATATGAGGCCGTTTGGTAGGGTGTATGGGATTAAAGTGGATTAGATTGGAGCCGGATTGAAGGCCATATTAAAATCATGTTTGGTAGATTTGATTGAATGCTTCCATGTTAATTCTAAATTGATATAAATTTTAATTTGTGATTTATTTATGTATCATGTTTTTCCATTTTCAGATATTTGAGAAGAATTTATGATATTTAATGATATGTTAAAAAGGAAATATATAAATTTGAGGTTATTAGTGATAATTACCTAATCCATTTTTACCAGGATTAACTAATCCATCCACGCCTGGGTGGATTATAATCTAGTCTTAATACCGGGTCGTAAGGATTTAATCCATTTGACCCGGTATTAGAACAATGCCACCAAACGTTGTATTAGCCCATATTAACTCATATAATATGACCTAATACCCCCTATTAGGCCCTACCAAACGGCCCCTATATTGATTGTACATTATTATTAATAGAGAAAGAAAGTGAACGAATAAGCAATTTTATGATTTCTCCACCTAAAATGAGATTGTGGTTACTCTTATGACCTTAAAGTAAAATTATGGTCTTTCTTACGTACACTAAAGTAAGAAATATGAAACTAATGTCAAAAGTTCGTATCAAGTTTCTACGACTTTTAACTTATTTCAACGTTTTCAACCAATTTAACAGGTTTTTCTTCGATTGTTGCAGTAATTCAATGGCAAACTGATATATAAATGTTTGAGTTTAATTTAAAACAAACTGATACTACAATTATAAGTAAATAACCATTGAAAACATATTGTCCCACCCTCGATGCTATCGCGGTGTATCTTTATTGATTTAGGGCCAAATGATGCAACCACACGAACGATGATATCATTTTTAATTTAGGGTCGAACTTATGCAATTGCATGAATATCAAGAGTTCTTAATTACTCGAAAATAAGAAATACCACAGCTTAATAATATTTCGTCTTCCCGAACTAGTGAATTATAACTAGTATATATTTACACTTCCAGTTTGAAGATTTTTACTCCATTAAGTATAATGCAAAAGTCATATTTTTCAACATTTCAAGTTGAATTTTTTTACATCTATCGTGTTCTGAGCTTTTTAAATACTAATAATATATGTAAAGCTATACTTTCTCCGTCTCATTTTTGTTTATCCCTTAGTATATTTGATCAATCAACTTGACTAAATTTAATTTTTAAAAAATATAATAAATATTATTTAATATATTTCACGAATAATTTGATAATATCATGTGATGCCATATATATTAAAATTTAAAAGGTTTAATACACCACAAATGTGAATAATTAAACATGATAAAACACTTAAAATTTTGAAAAGTTTGACCGATACTGTAATTAATGGAGTAAAAATAATGGGACGGAGGAAATATAATATTACGAAATTATTTAAATTAGTTGTAAGTCAATTTTTTTTTTTTTTTTTGGTTTACCAAGGGTTTAATCCCTTACGAGACGCGTCGGGCACATATAGTGGGAACCTCTCCCAACAGGAATTCGAACCTGAATCCGCTACTTTGTAGTGACTAGACCCTTCCACTAGACCAATCACCCATTTATACTTTATTTAAGCTGTCATGTCAATCGGACCAAATAACTTAGATTTATGAAACGATTACAATGATCATATAACACTAAAGACTCTAATTAAATAGAATCATAATCCATCTAGTTAACAAAACAAGAAATTAGTCCTACTAAATAGCAAAAGATAATCTACTTAATTAAACTAGAGTCCATTCCCATAATCCCTAATTATATACGATCCCTTTTTATTTGGTAAATTTTCCTTATTTTTTTGGTAAATAGTATTCAATAAATCTTTGACTTCCAAATATGGTAGTATACTTTTCAAAGTAAATCTTTCACATATTCCCAATTTCCAAAAAATAAATAACTTGCCTATATACACCATTTACTTTTTTTTTAGGATTGCCTATATATACCATATGCAACCAAGTAATTAAACAACTTTTAAAATTTAACACACACACAAAATAAAATAAAAAATCATAAACATGGTGGTGGCCATGCCTTCTACATCTTCAATCTTCTCCACATACGCTTCAATCTCAGCATTCATAATGTTAATCCAAACCATATTAAATCAATTCATACCTCGTCAAATCCAAAACTATATACTAAACATTATCTATCGTTATCTCAAACCAAAGCAAAACAAATCCACAATCATAATCGAAGAATGTGACGGTATGTCAAGTAACGAACTCTTTAATGCCGCGGAAACTTACCTCGCCACAAAAATCCGCCCCAATATCGAACGCTTAAAAATCAGCAAACGTCACAAAGACACAGGCATTACTATAAAATTCGCCCAGTGTGAAAGAATCGCGGATACATTTGAAGACGTTAACCTCGAGTGGAGGTTCACTTTCGAAGAACGTAAGGAACCATCGAAGAGAATCGATGAACATACCAACTACATCGTTCTAGATTCGGAGAAACGTTATTTCGAACTCTGTTTCGAAAAAAACTGCAAGGAAAAAGTGTTGGATAGTTATATTCCGTTCATGATCGCAAGAGCTAAATCTATTAGAGCGGAGAAGAAGGCAGTGAAACTGCATACATTATTATCATCTAATTACGGAGTAGGTTCGGTTGTTTGGGATTCGATTAATTTAGATCATCCTTCCACTTTTGAGACGCTTGCGATGGACGCGGAGAAGAAGAAAGGAATTATTGATGATTTGGATAAGTTTGTGAGGAGGAAAGACTTTTATAGGAAAGTGGGCCGGGCTTGGAAAAGGGGGTATTTGTTGTACGGGCCACCCGGGACTGGGAAATCGAGTTTGATTGCTGCTATGGCTAATTATTTGAAATTTGATATTTATGATTTGGAGCTGACCAATGTTAGGAGGGACTCGGATTTGAGGAAATTGCTTTTGAGAACTGCGAATAGATCCATACTTGTGATTGAGGATATTGATTGTAGTGTTAACTTGCCGGATAGGAGGAAAGTACCGTCCAAAACGGGTAAGGATGGATCTGTGGACGGGTCGGGGCATTTTTACCATCCTCTTAATCAGCAGGTAAATTTTGTACATTCAAAGTTTTCTTTATGTTCATGATTAATGATTTGAATTGGTCATGAGTGATTTATTTGTATGTTTAGTTAGAAAGAATTCTCTTACTATACTAGTATTAAAAAATTTCCTTCAGTTTACACTTTCAGGGCTACTAAACTTCATAGACGGCCTATGGTCGAGCTGTGGTGACGAGCGTATAATCATATTCACAACCAATAGCAAAGAAAAACTCGACCCAGCATTGCTTCGCCCAGGGCGTATGGATATGCACATCCACATGTCATATCTCACGGTCGAGGGGTTCAAACTCCTGACCTCGACTTACTTAAATATCACGGGCTATCACCGGTGCTTTGGAGAAATCGAGGAATTAATCGAGGGCATGAAAGTTAGTCCTGCTGAAGTTGCCGAGGAATTGATGCAGAGTGATGATGCTGATACGTCACTTGAAGGTTTGGTTGATTTTTTGAAATGCAAGAAGAGTCTAATTGAAAGCAATAGTTTGAAAGGTAAAGGGATTGATAGTGAAGATTTGGATGGAGGCGAGAAATTAGGTAATGTAAGTGATGTTGGCGTTGTGACATGTTGAGAAAATACTCAGATTAAAGGGGCTGGAGGGAAAATTATGTAATATGTGCTTCCAATGAAAGAGTTTAATTATGGGTCTAATGCATTGATGCTTTTCCAGAATTTAAGCCTTTAAAGTGTTCAAACTAAGGTAGTTTATATATTGCATAGAATTTGCCTAAATATATATATATATATATATATATGTACACTACCTACACATATTTAATCATAAGTTAATTACTAGTATGGATTAACTCATATTATTTCAATCATTATATCAACTTTTCCAAATTATTGGATGTAACACATTTAATTAATCTATGGATTCTTGTTTGCGCATGTACAATTTTTATGAAACAATAGAAATTTCTCCTTATTATGTTCAACTTTATGAACGAATCAATATTAACTTAATTTCCGTGCTAGTTATTCATCAGGTAAAATCTTATGTGAAATAAATAAAAATTGGAAAATTCCATTACAAGCTTAAGACTATATAAGTTGAAAAGGCAAACGAAGACTCCTTTCTTTTTAGGGAAATTCTCCTTTTAAGAAAGACTTTTGTTTCATACTGTGAGCGTGGTGACCAAGCAAAGTTATAATCCTATACGGTCACTATCTTCTGCAAAAACTACACCCCCTTGTATTCACCACTCCAAACCTCCACGTCATCAACTAAACAACCCATCAACAAACACCGAATCACATTAGATAAACTACCCCTCCTCATGCTTGCTCACTAAGTTTTTTTCTACACATTCTTTCCGTCTCTACAACACAAATCCATTTATTTATATATATACTCCATAACTCAATTCATAAAACCACCCATCAAAATTAATTCAAAAAGAAAAAAATGTATTATTTGGGCGAAATGCAGTCGACGGCGACTAACATTTTCTCCGCCTACGCATCAGTGGCGGCATCAATGATGCTGTTCCGGTCAATAGCCAATGACATAGTCCCCGAACCCATAAAAACATTCTTCTATTCCACTTTCGGGCATTTTTTCAAACACCTGTTCGGCAGATTCTTTTCCAAAATTTCAAACAAAATCACAATCGTGGTGGACGAGCAGAGCGGCATGACTCGCAATCAAATCTACGACGCCGCAGAGATTTACCTTCGAACCAAAATCAATCCCAACACAGAAAGACTCAAAGTGAACAAATCCCAGAAGCAAAAAAGCATCAGCCTCAGTATGGCCAAAGAAGAAGAAGTAATCGATTGTTTCCAAGATTTCGAATTGAAATGGCAGTTCGTGTTAATCGAACCCGACAGAGAACGGGGCGGCTACCAACCGGAAAAGAAGTACTTCGAACTCACATTCGAGAAATCACACAAAGACATTGTCGTAAATGAATACCTCCCCTTTATTCTTGCCAAAGCGAAAGAAATCAAAGATGAAGAAAGGGCGGTGAAATTGTACACGAGGGATTGTCCATACGATAGCGGTGACGATGAAGGTGGAAACGGGGCGGGTACATGGGGTTGCATCAATTTGGATCATCCAGTTACATTCGATAAATTGGCAATGGACCCAAAATTGAAAAAATCCATTATTGAAGATCTTGATAGATTTGTCAGGAGAAAAGATTATTATAAGAAAGTTGGAAAGGCTTGGAAAAGAGGGTACCTTTTGTATGGGCCTCCGGGAACTGGAAAATCGAGTTTGATCGCGGCTATGGCGAATTACTTGAGGTTTGATGTGTATGATTTGGAGCTCACTAGCCTTTATTCGAATCAGGAGCTGAGGAGGATTTTGCTTTGTACTAATAGTAGGTCCATTCTTGTTATTGAAGACATTGATTGCAGTTCTCAAATGCATAATAGAGATGCTGAGCCTGAATCAGATGAACCCTCCAGCACCAAGGTTAGTTAGTTCAAGCCATTGATCAAAATTTCGATACTATAAATCCCGAAAATTTTATGTTTTATGGCTTAGTTAGTGCAAGCCATTGATAGAGAGTTTGATAATGGAAATCCTGAAAAGTTTATGTTTCTTGAGTCTATCAAACGAAAATATAATATAGACTAGTTTTCTAAAATTGAGTCTATCAAATGAAAATATAGGAAAAGTTTCTGTATTTTGGGTCTACTTAATGAAGTAATGGGAAGATATGTGGTATTTTCTATTTCAACATTTTTCTACTAGTTTTCGGAAAAATTCCTAAAAAGTTTCTAATATTTAGTGAGAAACTTAGCATGAGAACACAATTTTAATCCACGGTTCAAGGTTCAACTCTCTTTTGTTGTTTGATTTGATCTGAATTTTGTGTTTTGGTGTAACAGTTGACGTTGTCGGGATTGCTAAACTTTATAGATGGATTATGGTCGACTTGCGGGGACGAAAGAATTGTGATTTTCACGACAAATCACAAGGAGAAGCTTGATCCTGCTCTTTTACGACCTGGTCGAATGGATATGCATATTCATATGGGGTATTGTACTATTGAAGGATTTGATGTTTTGGCCTATAATTACTTGGGAATTAATGATCATCCGAGGTTGTTTCCGGAGATTAAAGGATTGATTAAGGAAGTAGAGATAACACCTGCTGAAATTGCAGAGTATTTGATGAGAAATGAGGATGCAGAGCTTGCTCTTGAAGGGGTTCTTGATTTGCTTAAGCAAAAGAAGGAAGAAAAAAGTGTAGTTCAGGAAACTAAGAATGAATCTAATGACGATTCTAAGGTAGAGAAGAATGAGGTGGTTGAAAGTGAAGAGAAGGAAAAGAAGAGTAAGTTTGGGAAACTTGTAAGTACCTTAACAAGAAGAAGCAAGAGCAAAAGGGATTAATTGTGATATAATTGATGATCCTTAACAAGAAGAAGCAAGAGCAAAAGGGATTAATTGTGATATAATTGATGATGATGATGATGAAAAATTTGTAATATTCCTATATCTATTAACTAAATTAAATGTCATTTGTTCTAGTAAATATCTTTTGCGTCTTGTTCTTTCATTTATTGTTTTTCTTGTGTGTTTACTTCGAATTTTCAAATATAAACAACATGTTTAATATTTAAGCATTTAAGTTTCATACGTATAACAAGTACTATAATCTTGTGTGTAGAGTTTAAAAATCTCAGAAATTTTCTTAAACGCTACGCCATAACATGTAATATAAAATCTAAATTTGTGTAGAATGAACTTTTTAGTTAAGCTACTCAACATATAGAGAAATTTTGGGAAGAGTTTTAATTTAGCTTGACTGTGTGCTTGAAATTTAGAAGGAATAAGGGTTTTTCTGAAAAAGAAAGTTCAAAGTTTAAAGGAATTAAATAATCTTTAAATTAGAATATGGAATCCAAATGTGAAATAGGAAAGTACATCACCAAAAGGAATTTTTTTTCTGATCATGCTTTAGTTCTTTTGTGAAAGGTAGTAAGCGTCACATCTCAAATGAAAGAACTTGAGAAATTGAAAAATGTCATTGGAATGATGAAACGAAACTACTACCCAAGTGAAAAGTAGTAAGCACCAGCTGTCAGATATTAATGAAAAAAAAAAAAAAGTAGCATTTTTTATTTTTTATTTATAGTGACTCGAAAAAGTAGTACTACCAAAATTTAAGAGAATAAAAATAAAAGCACCGGAAATAAACTTTTGAGTTGGTGGAGTTCAAATAAAATTACTACAGTATATGAGTGGGTCTGCCTGCATGTGTTACTTTTTTTTTTTTTTTATAATTAAACTTCCATAAATTACTAATAAAACATAGGGTCTATTTGGATGGGTTTTGGCTCGGTTTCACAGGTCTCGGTTTAAAAAATTGGTTTGGATGGTTTCGCGAAACCTTTGGGTTAATATGGAAGTAGTTTGACTGGGTTTGGTTTCGACTTGGTTTGAAAAAATGGTTTCAGTGGTTTCGGCGAAACATGTGAAACTCGATTTGGATAATGGTTTCAATGGAATATTGAGATGGTAAAATATTATTAAATAATAGTTAAAGGGTTTTGAAAATTTAAGATTTGATTTGGATGGTGGTTTTGTTGTTGGGGTTTGGAGAAGAAAAATAGGTATTAGGTATCAAATCAATAACTTTATAGGATTTGAAATATAATATTTTATTGTGTAATGAGTAAAATGATGAATATTATAGTAATGATTGAAAATTGGTTGTAATTATTTTATTGTGATTATTATAATGATTTATGTTATTATGAATATAATGTATATTTATTTAATGAGATAATTAATTATTTTTTTATGTTGTAGTATACATACATTATTAAAATGAACTTAATTTTTGCCTACTAATATAATAGGATAAAACATTTAAAATTACAATTAGATATTTTAATAACAATTGATAAATATAAAAGTAATTATGTAAAAATCAAATAAAAGATAAAACTTAAAAAAACGTAAACATAATTACTTCTATTGGGAATTAATGCTGTCATAAAAATTAATAATCTAATTATTAATACAATTAAAACATAGGGATGAGTAATACTTTTATTGGGACTGGTGACATGGGGAGAAATAAAAAAACAAAACCAAAAAACTAAGTTAATAAAGAATAAAGGAGGAGAGATGGGCCTGCCTAAAAAATAGGAACCAGAAAAAAAAAAAAAAAAAAAAAAAAAAAAAAAAAAAAAAAAAAAAAAAAAAAAAAAAAGAGATGGACGCTGACAATTTGTCTTGTCATCAACCTCTGCCATGAAATCTGGCTTCGGGCGAGATTCGGTCTTGGGCCGAAACCCGGGTCTGGGCCTAAACCTGCCTAGACCCTTACCCAATTGAGTTTGGCCCAGACTGGGTCAAACTACATCCATATAAGCCATTTGAGACTTTATTTGAATGGGTTTTGGCTCTTGAGTTTTGTGGCTTCAACAAGTTGAAACCCTACTTGGATTGGGTTTGAATGTTGGGGTTTAGGGAAAAAAGTAAGTGATAGGTGTTAAATCAATGTCTTTTTAGTAAGATTTGAGGGAAAAAGTAGATGGTAGGTGTCAAATCAATATTTTATAGGTTTGAAGAGTTTGAGAGTGAGTTTCTGAATAGATTTTTTATGGTTTTATGGGTTTGGCGAAAACTCATTTGAAAGAGTTTTGGCTCGATCTCGCGAAACCCGCGAGACCGGGCCAAAACCTATCCACATACACCCATAGCTATTACAAATACAAGAACAACTGAAAGGAGAAAAAAGCCAAGAGTTAAGCTAGCAAACAGACCAGACCAAGTTTTGGGAACAAAAAACAAAAAGAAAAACAAAGGAAGAAAATGATCTATTGCACACAGGTGTGCGTTAGCATGAAATCCTGACGGAGAGAAAGTCCAAACCATTTATTCCACCTGAGCCCGCACGGGACTAACAAGTGCTGTAAAAATAATCTCCGTAGACAGAGATCTTGAACCAACATCCCAAAACTTGAACTTCGCTGTAGTGCAAACAAAAAACAAAGCCTATGAATATGTACAACCACTACATATTTTTAACAAATTTCAAAAACGATAAAACTGGCTCAAGATCCTCTGTACCACTTTTGGTGTACCACTTAAGTGTACCACCACTAAGTGATTGACACATGCATATTTTAGAATTATTATAAATGTTAAATGTGCATGTGTCAATCACTTAGTGGTGGTATACTTAAGTGGTACATAATTTATTTATTTATTTAAATACTATTATTGATATTCTTGGACTTCTGGATGTTGTTGTACTTGGAAATTGGGGAGGCTCGTAACCCAATAACTGGATCAAGGGCCCAAAAAGGCCTTCAGTCCAATATCTTTAAGCCCTTGGGGCGTGAAAGAAAATTTAGAGTCCTACTCACAAAAATCATAATTGAATGATACTTCACTCTCCAAATCTAATTTAATCTCTCTCTCTCTCTCTCTCTCTCTCAGTTTTGATTTCTGTAGTGAAAGGAAGAAAGAAATGGATCCGGATTCAGTGAAATCGACTCTTTCTAATTTGGCTTTTGGAAATGTTATGGCTGCCGCAGCTCGCGATTATCAGAAGGTATTACGTTTTTGTGATTTCTTAGTTCTCCCTCCCCCCAACCCCAGTTTTTATATGTTCATGTTACTTTAAGTGGGTGATGTTTAGTGCATTTGATGCTTGTAATTCTATTTCATGATAGAAATTGACAAATTTTAAATGAATTCGCAGTTCATCTTCAATTGATTAGATTGAAGGCTTGCAGCTTATTTAAATTCATTTAATATTATAGTAGTATTAAAATTTTAAATTAAGGCGAGATATGCCTTTTTTTTTTTTTTCGCCCTGGTGAAAGTCGTTTCTTTAGTATCTGGAGTTGTGAAGTTATGATCTTTATATCAGTTAGTAAGATGGGGATGGGTTTGTAAGGCTTTTCCTTCATATTATGATATCTTCTCTTCATTAGTAAATCAAAAGAGTTAATTTTAACCTTAGGAGTGGGAAAAAAATTCATCCTTGTTTTATGCCACAAGGATGCAATGTACTTTTGCTCTTGAATTAAGTGTTACGCTGCTTAGGTTCCATTAAACTGTGAACTTCTGCTGTTTTGGTACCATCGACTGTAGACATCTACAATTTTGAAGAATTAGACCTTTATTTTATAAGAATGTGTCCTGAGATTCTTCAAATAGAGCTCGTCTCCTGGATTCACTTTTAGGACTAGGAATTTGCAAAAGGGCTTTTTTTATTATTATTTTTTTATTTCAATGTAGCTGGTATTAGACATATAATTTGGATATTAAGTGCCTTAAATTTTACAGGAAGTGCTGGCTCAAGAGAAAGCGCAGGCATCTAGCTCTGTTAATCAGGAAGTCGATCTGGATGATTTGATGGATGTAAGTGGAATATTCATCTCTAATGGATTTTCATGTCTTAAATATCCATTTGGTTTACTTGTGTTTGTTACACTCAGGATCCTGAGCTGGAAAAATTGCACGCTGACAGGATTGCAGCTCTTAAGGTCCATGATCTGTCTCTCGAATGAACTTGTAGATATCTTTCAGATGGTTTAATTTCTACATCCTTACTTTTCTTCACAGAAAGAAGCTGAGAAGCGGCAAAAATTGAAAATGCAAGGCCATGGGGAGTATAGGGAGATAACTGAGGCGGACTTTTTGGGTGAAGTTACTGGAAGTGAAAAAGTTATTTGTCACTTTTACCATCGAGAGTTCTACCGTTGCAAGTAAGGACACATAAAATATCTAAATAGAAACATAAAGGGACTGGATGAGATGTCTAAATTGAAATCTCTTTCCAAACATAGAATCTATCACTGAGGGGGTATATGATAATAAAAATTTGGGGACTTCATATGATTTGGAAAATGTTTATCCTTTCCTGGAAGTCTTGTAAAAGTGTTACTGTACAGATTTTAACAAACACACGATTTGTTGCTCTTTACTTTGTGTTGGTGAAATCTCTTAGGATTATGGATAAACATTTGAAGACCCTCTCATCAAGACATTTAGATGCCAAATTTGTCAAATTGGATGCTGAGGTCAGTTTTTTAGAGCAATTATCCTTCATATGATTATAATTTTAGTGTAGAACTAGTTTCGGAGGTGGACAAGAAATTTCATATATAAAAAAAGAAGCTGAAGCTGTTTATAATATTTTCTACAGAATGCTCCTTTCTTTGTGACAAAGCTGGGAATCAAAACATTGCCTTGTGTCATATTATTCAGGTTAGATCCACTCTTAATTATCCAATTCATGCTTTTACTATCTGCAAATATTGTCGTTCCACTTTTTTTCATTAATATGAAGCTGGCTGGAAAGCAGATTGTTGACATCTTCTAAATTGCACGCTCTATAATGAATCCATTGCACTTTTGAGTCTCTGTGTCGGTATTACTTAGTCACTTCTTTTTCTGTGGAATTTCATTTTTTCATATTTAATTGAAGCAGCAGGTATGCCCAATTGACTAAAAAAACAAAGTCTCTTTAGTTGGCAACTGCGACTCACATTTAAAAGTACATATCCCCCATAAGGTACGGTGTAGTTGGCAGGCACCTTATTTAAAGAAGGGAGGTTTCTTGAGGGCTAACATCTCTGAAATGGGACATGAAATTTCACGGTAGCATTAACAAAGGACAACCAGACTATTTATTCTGTTTGTATCCAATTTCCAACCTGGATATTATAGGAAATTACATATCATTTGTCAGCTCTTGGCCACTTAGCATTGTTTTATGAAAGTTACTAAGGCTATGTTTGTTATTATAAAATGGTTAGAAAAATGAAAATGAACAAGAAAAAGGCCCAATGTTCTATCATTTCATGAACATTTACCTCTGTGTTTTACTCACTAAATCTGAGAACCAGAGATAGCCTAATAATTCATGTCACTTAAGTCAGTAAGAGGTGCAATCTGAACTTTGTAGTCATTGACCAAGTCTGACTAGGTCATTTTTTTCCGACATTACTGTATTACCTTATAGAATTATATTTCCTTGCAAAACTCTGTTAAGCAGTTGAGCTTGAATAGATGGTAGATCATTGCAATAGGATTATTTTCAAGAGATGCTGCTTTGGGTGTCTTCACTCTTATAAGCAATAGGGTTTTAACATGGAAGGTAACACCTACTTATAACCTGTCACGTATAATGTGCATTTTTATTAAATAACATGTACTTCTTTAAGGAATCAATTTAGTCCTTCCAGTTTCTGGGACTTTCAAGAACATACATAAGTTTTGAAATTTTCTTCTCCCTTCGTCCAGAAAAGGAGTCGCATCAGATAGGCTGGTTGGGTTTCAAGATTTGGGAGGGAAAGATGATTTCAGTACTAGGACCCTCGAGTATTTCCTATTGAAGAAAGGTACTAGTGTTATTTACTTCAAATTGCTATTGTACACCCAAATTTACGTTATCCCGAACTGTAATTTTGCAGGAATAATCGACGAGAAGAAACGAGAAGAAGAGGATGACGATTATCTTGAAGGTGGACATAGGTCAGTGAGATCGTCTGTGAATCCTGATTCTTCCGATTCTGACTGAAGAAGAATGTGAAGCCAGTTATGCACGCTTGTAGGAAAATCTATGAAACGCTAAATTTGGAACGACGATTGTGTGCGTTTAAATTTTTAACCTGATTATTCAGTAGTGTACTCATTTTTAGTCTCGTCAGTTTGAATTTTCGGCCTCCTATTAATTTCAGCAATATTATCACTAAAAGAATTATCAGCTATGAGATTGTATATTTTGTTTAATGAAATTGTGTTATGAGCCAACATGTAGCTAAACAATGAAAAAGGAGATTTTACTTTAATTTGTTCACTTTATTTGTCACTCCTAAGTTCTATGGGCCGAGTTTATCTTTATATTTATGGGAAAATGTGAGATTACTGTCGAATAATATATATATTGGTAGTGTGACATCTTAAGTAATGTTAAAAATTTGAAATTACTGATTTGTGATAGTTGAGAAGGAAACAAATAATTATTTTTTGACATAATTAAAATAAAGCGCAAGTTCAGAGACAAAATGGTCTATGGGCAAGTTGGACTCCCATGAGAATTGGAATTTCAATTACACCACGGCCGGGTACTTAATAAGTCCAACCAAACGGTGGACTAACCCAAGCTGATGCTTATTTATATCAGTTTGGCCCATTATTATAGTACTAATAGCAAGCAAAAAGATTGAAAACAAAACGACATCACAAATGTGGCTGCTGGGATTCGAGCCCAGGTCTCCACGGCCACAACGTGGAATTCTTACCACTAAACTACAGCCACTTTGATGCTAGATGTTAGTAAATAAAATATTTAATTAGTACACTACAAAGGAAAATAATAAAAACTATTACTTTTAACTATATTTATGATATATCTTTTCATACATGGGACTAATACTGCTTGCTATTCTTTGGGCAGGTTAGTCTATTGGAAAAATTCTTATTTAAACGTGGCTTGGTCATACCTATCTATTGCACTTGCTTTGTGATTGATCATTCTCCAAAAAATTTATTCAATTTCAAAATAAATTAATTACACTTGTCATGTAATTAATTTGAGTTCGACTAAACACGATTTATTTAGAATATCCCCAACTTGTCATAAAACTACAATTGTATTGGTCTTTACCAAAATTGCCGTTGGATCAATTTTTCTTGATTGCCTAACTTCTATGAAAAATAAATACACTTAGCTTTTAGTGCGTCACTAGCTATTTTTTTATTTGTATTTTTGAAATCATATTGAGCCTATTTTGACTGGAGCCCAAAAATAAGTTTTTCTTGCTTGAATAGTTGGATGACTAGACTTAAAACATAACATATCATGATACCAATTATATTTGTTTATTTAACATTTGGATACCGATTATCCTATTCTATAACCAACTATTATCATATTAGACATGAATTCACGAAAGTTATACCGACTTGTCTAGATATGATATACGACGTTTAAAACGTTATAATAAAAATGACAATGACAAGATTCTCAGCTTTTTCGTCAATTCTATTTAAGTACTCCAAACAAAGTATATAATTTTTTATAATAATCTAAAATCGAATATACACGAGTTACTTGAGATGGAATGACTATTTTATAGCCTATGTGATTGAGTCAAGTGGTACTGACTTGCGACCTCCATAAGCAAGACTGAAATTCAAATTCTACTCAAAGTACCACACTAGTAGAAAAAATTGACCATTCCAAATAGTTTAATTTACTGATTTAGTCTAGAATTTCCATATATGGGATTTAAAACTTGTTCATCATATGTGAGACTAAAGTTTAATCATCAAATTCCAAAATACTGATGAGCTTTTATTAATTTTTTTTTAATTTTCAGGAATTTAATTAAAAAAAAAAAAAAGATCAAGAAAAGAAAAAAAAAGGAGCAGCAGGCCTGCATGCCTTGTCTTTCCACGTGGAACATGATGTCTTCACTTAACCACAAATCATTCAAAGTTGAAATTCTCACGTCAAAAAAAAGTCCCCATTCATTTCACCAATTTAAATCTCAAAACAGAAAAAAAAAAAAAAAAAAAAAAAAATCGAATCTTGTCACAATCGTATCCTTAAAAAAATTTAAAAGAATTCATGTATATCCCTAATCTGAAATGAAATTAAATTAACAAATAGGTAAAATAAATTGTATACTCCAACCAACTTTGTGCCTGAATTCGGTTGAACAGATAATTACATAGCTGTCTTCTTAATTTGTGAGTGGAGAAGACCACCATCTACCACGCTCAATTATATCCCTAATTTTGTCCCTTTTCCTATATTTTTCTCTATCTATACACCATTTATATATATATCCATCCACCTTTATTTGAACAGACATAAATACTTAATCAGAAACTTTAAATTTTTAATTTTTTCCATTGTATTATTATGATCGATGAAATATCTTCAAATTAAGGTGGTGGTGAAATTTTGAATCTTTAGCTTTACTTCTTAGCAGAAAATTGCTTTACCAAAGCTGATAAAGATGAAGATTGAAGGGAAAGGAAAGTAGAAATTCCACGATTAATTAATTATTATATCCCACTTAATTGATCAAAAAGATAGTCCAGCAAAGAAGATTCAATCACCAAAATGTAAGTTTCCCACTTTATTTTCTCTTTCTCTGTCAAAATTAAATCTTTTCATCAAAAATATATTTATAGGATTACTATGTTAGTTCTGATTTGAGTAGTAGTTTTGCTATTTTGATAATTTTATTAGAATTGTTCAATGGAAAATATCAGTGAAATGGCAACCCCTGTGGAGCCTCCAAACAAAATTAGGCTTAAAGGGAAGCATTATTACACAATGTGGCACACATTATTTGAGATCGACACGAAATATGTTGCGATTAAGCCGATAGGCAGAGGAGCGTACGGGGTAGTTTGTTCGTCGATTAATAGGGAGACGAACGAACGAGTGGCAATCAAGAAGATTAATAATGTTTTTGGTAATCGAATTGATGCACTGAGGATTCTAAGAGAATTGATGCTGTTGAGATGCGTAAAACATGAAAATGTGATTGCTTTGAAGGATGTCATGGTTCCGACTAATTGGAATGGTTTTAAGGATGTTTATATGGTTTACGAGTTGATGGATACCGATCTTCATCAAATTATTAAGTCTCCTCAGCCTCTATCGAACGATCATTGCAAATACTTCATTTTTCAGGTAAGATATAAATCCTCTTCATTTGGTTGTTCTAATGTATTAAAGCTAGCTTTGTGAGTTAGTTAATTCTGTTTGAAGCTCTGTGAATGCATTTGTTCAAGCATTAAGTGAGGAATGTATTTAAATGTTAATTAGCAGCATCATTTTGTGAAATGTTTTAGAGCTAATATGCAGAAGTACCCATGTGTTTTGCCTAATTGGAGGGGGAGGGGGTTAATTACTGCCAATTTCAAAGTTAAACGGAGGATTATTATCAATTTTGTAGGTGAATAGGGGTGTTTTCTTTTTTTTTTTTTTTTGCATTTTTTGGTGGGGTTATAATTATCATTTTTCCTGCCACAAGAATGCTTATGTTTCTATATGATGTATTTCAATATATATGTAGCTTTTGAGGGGGTTGAAGTATCTCCATTCGGCCAACATTCTTCACCGGGACTTAAAACCTGGAAATCTCCTCGTCAACGCTAATTGTGAGCTAAAGATATGCGACTTCGGACTCGCACGAACTAACAAAGAAAAGGGGCAGTTCATGACGGAATATGTGGTCACGAGATGGTATCGTGCACCCGAACTACTTCTTTCATGTGACAAATACGGAACCTCAATTGACATCTGGTCCGTGGGTTGCATCTTAGCGGAAATTCTCGGCCGAAAACCAATCTTTCCAGGAACCGATTGTCTCACCCAACTTAAACTTATTATTAGTGTTCTAGGTAGCCAACCCGAAGTTGATCTCGAATTCATAGATAATGCAAAGGCCAAGAGGTTCATAAAGTCACTTTCCTTTTGTAGAGGAGTTCAGTTTTGTTCTCTATATCCGCAAGGTGATCCTCTGGCGTTAGATTTGTTGGGAAGGATGCTTGTATTTGATCCATCCAAAAGAATTACGGTTACGGAGGCTCTTTGTCATCCTTATATATCGAGTTTGTATGACCCAAATTTCAATCCTCCTGCGGAGTATCGTGTAAATGTTGATATAGATGAGAATATTGGAGAGCCGGTTATTAGGGAGATGATGTTGAGAGAGATACTATGTTACCATCCTGAGGTTGTTTATGCTAATGGCCTATTTTGATCTTTAGTTTTCGAGGGTTACTCTTGTAATCTTCTCCGGAAGAAAGGAACGAGATGAAGTTATATTCTTATGGAGCAGCAAGATACAAATATGCAGACCGATTGAGCCTGCAATTATCGACATAGTGAAACGAAGGAGACTGTTTTCATGAGCTGAATTGTGTTGCAAAGTCTCGATTTATTCGATCGGGTTCTGTTTTGGAATCGACATTTGTGGGAATTCTCATATATATATATATATATATAGTTTCTTTCATATTGTATTTGAATGATATCTTCTAATAAATCACTTGATGCATGCTTTGGTATCACTTACACAGGTATTATAGTAATTTTCTTCATGCCAAAGTATTAAAAATGTCTTTAGGGAAATGGAGATATTGTATAGCATTCAGAAATTAATGAATGTTATAGGGTTATTTGGCCAAATAGCCTTCTTCCAAATGTTTTTTGCAAAACTAGCCTTTCTATTTTCCTTTTTCTTTTTCTTGGTTTTAATAACAATTAAATTTAATTAAACACAATTAAGTCTAATTAATCTAATAATAATAATACAAAACACCTATAAAATTCATTTTCACTCCCAATTCAAATTTTTCTAACTACAAAAAACTCTCTAAAATTTTATCTCAATTTTTGTCACTTGTATTGCCGCTTGTCACTTGGGCGTCCAAGTGACAAGCGGCCTTGTCACTTGGACGCCCAAGTGACAAGTGACAAATGAATTTATTGCCGCTTGTCCCTTGGACGCCCAAGTGACAAGTGACAAAAATTCATTTGTCGCTTGTCACTTGGACGCCCAAGTGACAAGCGACATTATTGCCGCTTGTCACTTGAACGCCCAAGTGACAAGTGACAAAAATTCATTTATTTTGTCACTTGGACGCCCAAGTGACAAGCGGCAATAATGTCGCTTGTCACTTGGACGCCCAAGTGACAAGTGACAAAAATTTGGATTTTTTTTATAATTTTTCAGTTAATTTAAAGTTAATTAATAATATAATCTAAGTAAGGCGAGTTTTGCAAACAAAAAATTGAAAAAGCTATTTTTGCAAATTAAACTTTCCATAAGGCTATATATGCAAATGACTCGTAAGCATATCTCCTGTCTTATTTTCTTTTAAATACTACAAGTACAAGTATATGATTTGTTGTAACTTGTAATCCTCATCACACTGTCGTCTTCCCCGCCTCAAATAGTAAAATCGTAGAAGTAGTATAATTTAAATATTAATTTTCATGCTTATATTATTGTGAAATATATTTTCTTTCTAGCTAGGGAGCAATAAATTAATTCATGCTAATTTAAGGACAGGCATCACTTATAAGAAATGTCTTAATTTTTTTTTAATGTGTAGTTATATGTCAATTATTATTATTATTATTATCCCCCAACTACTGCGTCATGTGCTGCACTATATATTCCCGGGAGAATTTTACACAGTAAGTATGAAAATTGTTCAAATTGTAGTACTACTACTACATATCTACCACTTCGCACCTAGGTATACGACTGACTTTTTTTTTTGAGATGGAGAATACATTGTTACATCAAACACTATATTGAATCGCAACTATTCCAATGATAATAAGGTGAACTAATTACTAGTATTAAACTAGAGAAATGCTAGTATGAAACTAGAGAAAATACCCACATTCGTGGGAGTTGAACCCATGACCTCGTGGTCATGGAGCCTCATCCTTAACCACTTGGCTAAGGCCTCATCGGCGGTATACGACTGACTTGCCACTAGCTAGAGCATTCGAATTAGAATAATAATAATAATAATTATTATTATTGGCTTGAAAAATGTGACCATTACGAGTGAATCTTATTTATTTTCGACCATTAAATAGCTAGGAGTAGTCCTAAAGGTGTAAAATTGACAACCCAAAGGCCAAAACCAACCAACCATCCATCTTGATTATATTTCTATATTTTCAAGCAATACACAAGCTGGTCATGTTCGCCTATCTATTTCAGGAATAATACTCATATCATTATTCATTTTTTACGAGAGAGCTTACAAATCCCAATTGATTCTTTTAGTGTAGTTATATATATATATATATATATTATATAATTGCTTGAATGCTAGATGAAGCTATTGATTAGGAAGTTGGTAGATGGAAAACGAAAAAGAAAAGAAAAATACCGTAAATGTGCCTGCAAATAAGCTAGCTATTGTTGTTTAAAAAAAATAAAAAAATTAAAAGAAAAGATGTGGAGTCGAACTTTTAGGGATTAAAATATTTAAAGTCCTCATCATTAAAATAAAATATAATGCTTTAAGAAAAAAAAAGGAGGTTGATCTGTTCCATACATTTTAATTGATTCAATGTTTAACATGTATGCCCAAATATATTAATAAAACTAGTATATATTTCGTGCTTTATTTTTAATCTATTTATAAAATAGTTTATGTGTGATAGTAGAAATAGTTTTTTTTTTTTTTTTTTTTTTTATCTGTTTTATCATCTTGATAATTAATTTTATTTATCGAGCTTCAAAATCTTTAGGTGTTCCGGCCCGCAAACATGAAATAGAGCCCATTAGGCCCTTTTTACCGAAATCGAGCTTCAAAATCTTGGTGCTCCGGCCCACAGACACGAAATAAGGCATGTATTCACCGTGTAATGGATAAGGGTAGTTTAGTCATTTGCTGTCGAACAAATTTCAGATGCATCGCCGAACGTGATCATCCGGCGTCGTTCAGGTTCCCTTCATTCACTCCCATTTTCCACATCATTGTTCTTTTCTCAGTCAATTAACTATTGAATGTGAACTAGTTGTTGCTCAGATTGAGTTTTGGCAGGATACTGTTGTACACATGAGCTCATGATGATTTTGAGTAGGAGTAGATTTTGTGTCATTTCCAGGCATGAAATCTTAATTATTAGTGTAATTGCAGGTATAGAATTTACAAAACCTTTAACGATCATCCATTATTTCCTTTTTTTTTTTTTGAAAAAATAAAAAACTCGATAATTGAATCTAACTGGATTTCAATTTTTTTCAGCCATTGTTTTTCATGCTGCTGGAGCTGGTTCAGTTGCTGTGCCAAGTACTAGTTGTTACGCCCTCGATAATACCAGTCACATTCATGATTTTGTATCCTTATTGAGCTATTTTTGTTTACTGAAATATGTGTTCTCTCATGAAATGAAGTTGTGGGAAGGGGTAAAACTTAAAAGGGTTGTTGATCATGTAAACTATTATTTCTCAAAAATAATTGGATAATAGTTTGAAAAGCATATATCCTGGAAAATATGTTATAAACATTGTCATCCAAGTAGGATTGGTGTTCAGGTATTCAAAATTTTTTTTTTGGTGGGATTCAGGTATTCAATTTGAAGGGCATAAAACATATGTTTCTTATGAAGGGCATAAAAAATATGTTACGTAAGACAGGTTCTTGGCTGTTTGATTTCAAATTGTTTCCTCTGATGTCTTTTCTTAGAGTAACTTGATTGGACAAATTTTCGAGTATGATGATGATAAGGTAATTTCTTATACCAAAGGAATTGCGAATACATGGATTAGTTTCTTTTGTAGTGTATCCTTCTGAGGCAGTTGTTCATGCCTAAGCGTCTAATATCACTGCATTTATCCAGGAAGCTGATTTGGTGATACGATTTTGTAAAGATGTCGAGACTAGATCTCATCCGGTAATTAACATATGATCTTCTCATTTAATTTGAATTCGGATTAGATGTGTCCATATATATAGCTTTCTTCCAATTCAACTCTGTGGAAATAAATCGCTTTTTCTCAAATCTGTGAGTTTCCACTGTCCTAAAATTATGTGTTTCTGTTTATCCATTTTTTATCATATGGTAACTGGCAGGAGTAGTTCCTTGAGGTGATTTGAGACATCTCCTCAGTTAATATGCACTATATTATTTTAGTTAGTAAATAGATATCATAAAAGTAGATTTAAATTCTGCTGCAACCAAGATTAGCCATGAAGTTTGCTACTTTTTTCCGTTGACCTCCCAAAACCACTAATTATTGGGAGATTGCAAGTTTCGACCACATAAAAGCATTCAAATTTTGAATTTGTTGTGGTTGATGTTATACCATTGTGTTTCTGCTATTCTAGGGACATATATCATCGTCCCTGGATCATAAGGAGGACCATTTTTGGAATTTGGATTTTTTAAGTTATTTAAAAGGGAAATTGAACTCCGTAAATCCACCACATATTGTTTCATCCGAGAAAAATGAATATCATGTTGATTAAAGAAACGCAATGATCTGCTTCATAACCTGTTGGAATTTGTAGACATCTGCAGTGAGATACAGTATATATGAACTAAACAACAACAAATCAAGATACTTTAACATGATTTCCTTGAACTTATACTCAATTGTTGCCGACTCTATGAGCCAGTCATACCAGTGAGTCTTTTCTGTAAATTAGAGAAATCAAGGATCTTCATCGCATTTTATTAAATGCCGACAAAAGGATCAGAATCTGAGGGCTTAAGTATGGATGCTCTTTTGTGAATCCCCATCCTCCCTAAAGCAGGGACTAATGAAGAATTGTTATTCTTTATTGTTTGCTATCTGTTTGATTTCCTTCTCTGGAAATTATTAACATAGACATACTCCTATTATCAAAGGCACAAGTTGCAATCATGTTGTCCTTGCATTTGGACACCTTCTTTTCTGGAGTGTGTGTGTGTTACTTCCCATGTTCAATGTTAGTTCTCTTGATATGTGGTGATGCTAATCGTTAATCGTGTGTTCATGAACTACTAGGGATATGTGGATTTTGGAAGGTTTGACAAGTACAATCATTTTGTCGCTAGTTCTGGACGAGTTAACTTTGTTCAGGTAAGTTAGATTATAACCAAGCACATGATGTTATGTACAAGCAAGAACAGTCTCATGCATGAGATAATTGTTTACAACAAGGGGAGATACTTATGATTCTCTTTGCTTATTGCTATTTTTTTTTAACCAGCTTTTGATGATCCTCTCGTGCTTAACACATTTAGCTACATCTATTCCAACAAGATATGGTTAGGTTTACAGATAATCTATTTAGATATTGACGCTGTTCCAATTAGTGGTTTCTAATGATTTTTTAATTGAGAGTCAAGGAAGTAGTAAAATCCTCCCAGAGAAACTGGAGCTATTATTATCATAGTTCTTGTCTGCAGCTGAGACAGATTTCTATTTTGAACTTGTGATAATAAAATTTACCTTGGACTTTTTTCATGAAGATATTATTATGACCTTGGATCAACATTTTCTGTAATTGATTATTTCCAGGAATACTATAATGGCGATTTATTGAACTGTGAGAAAAGCTTTGACAAATTGGGGCGCACTGCTGAGGTAATGAACTTCCTTCAAAAGTTTTGCTGTTATTATTTTATTTTTTTTTAAGGGAAAAGATATTTTATTGAAACAAATGTACAATTTACAATGCCAACTTTAAATTTCGAGCTACCTGCTAACTATTACAACCATTAAAATCAAATATGTTCAACTCATTTACATTTCCAGCACTCCAAACCATGGCTTTTATTCCTTCCAGCTCCAGAAAATAAATTCCCATACACTTTATTTGTCCATCACTCATTTCCAGCACTTCAATCCATGCCTTATAATCCTTCCAGCTCCAGAAAAAAGCTCCCATACACTTTCTTTTTTCCATATCCATATGTATCACTCCATCCAGAATTGAGATAATAAGATCTTTGATCTTCTCTTCAAAGATTGCTTCAAAAAATAAAAGTTGTCACAGTCCCAAGATTTGTGCTTGTGTGCAAGTGAAAGCTTATAAAAAATGAGAATTAAAAAACTGTGTGCACGTGTGCTTAAAACCATTATCCATCTCTCTATCATGCTCCCATTACCATCCAAATTGAACACCAGGCAAAACATTAACCAACTGAAATTCAGAATAGGAAGAATATAATGCAAACTTAAAACTTGATGAATGATATTCAAAAAGAGACAAGGAAAGGACGTCCTATGAGAAGGACTGGATTTATCCACACTTCCAAGTTGGGAGTTTTGAAGTTGCCGATCCAGGACCCACAATCATTTGCCCCCTCAATCCTCCATTAAGCATTAGAAGAGTATTGTCAAAATTCCAGTTCAACCTCTCCCTCTAATATACTCCAATCCTAGTTTCTCCAATTTAACTTTTGCAAGCAGATTTCGAGAACATTCATTAGGTAAAAGCAGTCTATTATCCTCAAAGTTACAAGCCTCATTTGCTAGTAAATCAGCAGAGCCATTTCCTTCTCTAAAAGTTTTGCTGTTATTAGTTGCTGCCCTTTTTCTTTATTTCCTTCTCCATTTTGTTCTTCTGCTGAAGTCATTCCAGCATGATGATGGGGAAGAGTAGAGTTAGGCAGCTAGTTTCTTAGTTTATATCTTTTTGAACTAAAGAAATTAGAAACTTGTTTCTCAATTTTCAGGTTAATATCATTTGTGGAAATTGTCCAAATGGTCAATGTGCAGGTATGTGAAGCTTCATAGACAGTACATTAAATCTGTATGCTCAAAAAGACCTTTTTGTTCAGATAGAACTTCTTTACTTATTAGCATCTTTGCAATTCAATTCTATTTGAATGGCAAACTATTTTCTTTTATTGGAGTTGCTTGTTTAAAGTTGATTAGATAAAGGATCAAATTTTCTACATTGTGACACAAAATAACAAGGGCAGCAATCTCCATCTTTATTGGCTTTGGACAGTTCCTTCTGCCTCGCCTGCCCAAGCTTGTGTCATTTAATTTTTCATAAGTGAAGCTTGACTCGATGGTCTTCTTCGCAATTTTTTAATATTAAAAACTTTTTCTCCTACCTGTTAGCCCTTGTTTGATTCAGTAGTAGACCTGATGAGCTACAAATTATTGCACAAGTTTCAGTACATTTTTTCTTGAGCTATTTAACTTGAGGAACAAGAGTAAAAAGTAAGACAGTTTATTTTTCAGCCCTGGCCAATTTATAACCTGCAACCGATTTTTTTTTATTAAAAGTATTCTATCTTTTGCACTTTTGCAAATGTTATTGCTTGTGATCTTGTGGATTGTATGGGTACCATTAAGGGTCTTAGTGTATAATAGAAATCATAAAAAATTCAAATCTATTTAGAATACGCATTATTTTTTTTCTTATTCTTTCCAATGATGATGGTTTCTAAAGTGTTCTTCAGATTAATATATGTCTGTTTATTATTGTCTATGCAGTTAAATTGTGATTTCAAACCAGCTAAAAAGGGTGATAAAATGAAGCATCTGTTCTAAATGTTTTAATAACAATTTACTTATGTGTTTGCCATAGGTGGTCTCGGATGCATCTGCAGTGTTACATACGAATCTACTTGCAGGTTATACAAATTCCATCCTTTTTTTTCTCCCGTCTATCACTCATACTTTTTTCTTTTTTAAAAACTATTTTTTCAGTCACATCTTTCACTGACATAAATAAAGCCTTCTTTGGATGTTGTCAAACACATCCTTTTTTATGCTTATCTAGTACAACCAGTTTAGGTTTCACATACCAAAGGAAAGAATGGTCAACATATCATTCTGCTAAAATTGTTATTCTATGGGAATGGGTTTCAAAAACATTCAATGATGAAAGATGACAAAATTATGTTTCATGTAGCCAATTCTATTTCTCCTTTTTATCTTACATGGACATAGAAAGAAGCTGTAGCCCTTACAACTCACAAGAGAAAGTTTGGCATGCTTCATAGCCCTTTGATGGAAGTGATGAAATCTGGTGCATTTTCAACTTTTATTCATGCCGAGTTGTATAAAAAGAGATGATTTTGTGATTAACCTGATGGAAAATTAAATATGCCCTTGATCTTTGGCATAAATTATCTGAACAAGATATTTTTACAAGATCAAAATTTTGCCTGATAGTTCAACTGGTGAGAGTAGTATGTGAGAAAACTTGAAAACAGAAATAGTGCTGATTGTTTAGGTTCAGACTGTTTACATATACTTCCATTTTCTTTATAACCACGTGATTCTTTTCTGTTTTATATTCATGTAACTTCATTATTGTTGTATGTCTTATTTTATTTGCTTATGTGGGTGGATTCTTCTTCTGAATCAGAGTACTCATTGATCTCGCAATTCCGTGCGTGAAGCCAGGTCTCCGAGTGTTTGAAGGCTTCACAGTTGGTTTCCATCCACGGTCATGGGAAATTGTAAATTAGCTCTCGTTCTTGTAAACTCTTGCTTGTTAAAAACAATCATGTGATTATCACTCATAATTTATTTCTCTAATCTGTGGTCAGTTTCTTCGTTCTAGGTTTACAATGGCATGACTCAATTGGGCTATGAAAAGGCTTATGATGAATATAGGTACATAATTTACTCATTTCATTTGCCTGTCTGCTTATATTTATATGCCAATCAGTTCAACAAGCTAGTTTTAGTGAAATTCAGTTTGAATTTTGTTCAGCACCTTTTTGGTTTGTACATATGCTTCATTTTGTTGTTCATAAACACACAAAAACCACCTTGCTCGATGGTTATTGTTGCATCAGATTAATATGATGTTCTTAGGGGCCTAATCAATTTTTTCCGGTGGTTACAACAGCTTCAGCACTGAGCAAACAGATGTAACCCTATATTTGACTGCAGTTGCTTCCCTCTCAGATTTAGTGCGAAAACCAACTATCAAGGTTCATTTTTTTGTTTAATCTTCGCAAGTACTCACAAGCATACAAAGACATTGGGCTTATGTTTTGCGCTTTCTTTCTTCTTCATTTTCTCCATCCAGATTTCTCCAGAGCAAGGATTGGATGTTAGGTTGTCTGGCTCAGGAGCAGACGGCAGCCCACCTACAACTTTGTCTCCCACAATGATACTTGTGGACTGGATATGTAATAATTCTATATTAAAATGAAGATTTACTATGTAGGTGTCTTCCAGAAGGTTGTTCTAAAAATTTATCTTCTGTTAGGTGAAAAGGCTCGCGATACACCCTACGAAGTTGAAATTACCATTCCGGTAGAGGGATATGATCCAGTTGAGTTTACTTTTTCAAAGATGTGTGGTGAGTATTAATTCATTATTATTCAGCGTCTCTTTCCACCTCTTTTTCTCCACTTCATCGTCGTTACCTATATATGCATATAACATTTGTTACGCACCAGATCCATTTGGCTGAACTCATCCATCACTAAAGATATGGGTTTTCCAAAGCTTCAGGCTTGTTTGACTCGCTTTTGCTTTCGTAGTCTCATAAACTAGTATTCATTTGGCACGCTAATTTTCCCCAACTTACACAGAACACAGCCAAAGTGGACATGGAGAAGCTACAAGAGGATGGGCTATATTTGGGATCATATCTTGCGTGTATGTCAATTTATTTCTCGTACTGATTCTTTGTGCTATGATTGTTACTTTTTCGGTGATTTTAAGTTGAGTAACTTTCAGCATATTAGCCAGCACATTTATTTTCTTCAATTCAAGCAATTATTGCTACATTATGAATCTTGCTACTTAAAATCTCATGTTACATTCTAATCACCTATTTTGATGATTTCACGTGGCAGATTCATTGTAGTGTCTACACTGTCCTGTTGTGGAGTTTTTGTATATAGGACACGATTTGGAAACCAAGTAAGTCCACTCACATCCATGATCAAAATTCTATTTTGTCCCTTATAACATATTATACATATATTTTTGTTTACAATGGTTTACTTATATTCTTGTGCATGATTTAAGTTTGTAACGTTATTTTGCAGCGTGGGCTTGATGCACTCCCAGGAATGGCAATATTATCAGCATGTCTGGAAACTGTAAGTTTAGTTTAATGATGTTAATATAATGTAATGAACTTTAGGGCCACCCTAACTATGTTTTTTTATTTTTGAACTGACAATGTGCAGGCGAGTGGAGGTATGCGTGGCTATACACAACCAGGTGACGCTAGTAATCCCTTCGTAAATCAAACTTCATGGGACAGACAGCCAAATTCAACTCAAGGAACATCGGCAACAAGTGAAAGAACATATGGATCTATTTGATGACATGAAGAATCCGTACCACTTTACTTTTTCTGCGCGGGTTAAAGTATCTTCAGAGTAGCTACACTTTTAAGAAGACATTCTCTCTTTCGTTCTTTTTTTATTGGACTACATATAGAAGATGGTTTAGTCTCTTGGAGAGGAAAAGGAAATGGCATAGTTTTTTAATTTCTTTAAACCATGATTTTTCAGTGCTGCAAGATCATAAGATTTGCCGTTTATGAGAACTTTCAACTTACTAGTTATTCGAATATTTTTATACTAATGTTGATGTTCTTGGTTATAGATGCAAATAAATGCTTAAAAATGTAATTTAATTTCACATGACTTGATATTCAGCATTATAGTGTCACTGCTGTTTCAAGAGAAATACTTTCAGCACCAACTTTTAACATTCTATGCGACTTTCGTCCTTTTCTTTTTCTATTTAATTTGGGACGAAAAGTGCAAAAGATATCAAGAGAGGGAATTTGTTAGAAAACTTGCATTAGTGGGGATAATTTTTGAACAACTCTAGATAGAAAATGCCACTTTTGGAAGTACGGGACTAAAAGTGTTACTGCTCTTTTAACTGGATTAATTAAGGAGAAAACGTCATTAAACAAAGTTTATTGCAAAAGAAGCTAGCAAGTATGATTAAAAAAATAATAATAACATATACTAACAAAATCTGAAACTACTCAATTGAAGAAAAGTTCCATTGTTATATTTATTTGTAGTAAAAAATAAATAATATCAAGACATATTATATTGGGCAAATCTCATAATTTCATACCATTGTGAATTTTCAATTAGTAATTCAAAAAAATCAATTAGCTTGAGTAAGAAATAAGTATATATCAGCAGTGATTTATGATTAAGGTATCTTTGTTAGCTCTAAGTAAGAAAATATTGAATAAGTACGTTAGTAAGTTGTTTCAACAAATTAATTAATATTTCACCTAACCATCTCTCTCAGTCTCTTACCAAGGCTATGATAGTTTTCCACGTGATTCCATTACCAAGGCCCCTCACCTTGTACTCAAATGTGGTACGTACAGTGGTTCGGTTTTAATTTGTTTTTAATTTATTTCAAATTTATATAAGCTTAATTTAATAGCTTAATTAATTTCATTTCAAATAATATTTTATTTATTTTCTAATTTATTGGTTAAACTTTGCTACTCGAAATTTGACAGGCACTACGAAATTAATTGGGTAGCCGAACCCATGGAGCATATTTTTTTTTTTGGTTGGCTAGTCAAATTTTGTGCTTATCATTAGAAATTCATTCTCTAATGAAATTGAGAAAAAATAAATAAATAGAAATTGAAACATGCAATCTAACACCAAAACATTTAATTTTAGAAGTACTTACAAACATAGCTTAAAAATCAAACTTACATGGAAGTTAAGTTTTTAGTTTAAAGACAGTGGTACTGGTACATACATGTGATTTTGGTCAATTAGATTGTGACATATTATCTACTAAATAAAAGAGCAAACGAAAGAGGGAGAAAAAAGAAAGGAACTGTTTTCCATTTGACAAAATCATGAGAAGCAACTTTGTCCATATTTAATCATTTCAAAGAATTGACCTAATATTCGGATATACCTTTAGGCTTTAGGTTAGGCCATCTCCTATGTATGATGGGGAAAGTAGATTTTGGGGGTTCTTGGACTAGGGGGAAAAATTTATCAACTTTTATGTAACAAGGGATGAAAATGCAAAAACTCCTTGCCTAAGCCAAACACCCCTTGAAGCGGTGAGGCAAGCCAACTGTGGCTTGTCTCACCGCTCGCAAGCTTCCAATCGCTGGGCGGGCGAGTGCTTTAGCAGGTGGCCGACACTTGTCGGCCACCTGCTGTCCCCTTTCCTTTTTTTTTTTTTGTTTTTTTGCTTTTATTTAATATACATTTTATCTAAATAATTTGTGTAATAAATCTTAGTTTTTATTTAATTTGTGTATTAAATCATACAACTAAAATAATTTGTTTTTATTAATAAAACTAAACTCTTATTTAATCTTAGTTTTATTTAATTTGTGTATTATTTTTAAAAAGTTAATTTTATTATAAAATGTAACTTTTATTTAATAAAATCAAATTTAATGTAACTATTATGTTGGAAAATTTAATGTCAATATTAAATTATTTTTATAATTTTCAAATCATGTCAATCAAGTATTTAATTGTTGTATTATTGTGAACCAATTTGAAAATCCCTTTAAAAGTTAATTATTAGAAACTCAAATTTAATTTAATTAATAAAATTGAAACCTTAAACGAAATTTTTCTTTCCTTATATGAATTATTAGTTGTTATATTATTATGTAATTTAAAAAAATTATTGGTTGTCAACTATTTAATTATTGTATTGTATTGTTGTGTTTTTTTTTTTAAAAAAAAATATTGGTTGTTATTGTTATTATTATTGTCAATCTTAAATTATATCTTATTCATGTTATTAATTATTTATTTATTTCACATACGAGTTAATTTTTATTATTATTAGTATTGCTATTATTATTATTCTTATTATTAAGTGAGAGTGGGGGAATTGAGAATTTTAATTAAATGGAATTGATAGATTGATACATTGAAGATGACTTATGAAAATGAAAGGGGAAGCTGGACTGAGTGAGGGGAAGCTGGACTTGGACTGAGGGATACATAGGAGATGGCCTTAGATTTCCACATATGAGCTCCCTAAACCACTCAACGGACAAACGTGCAAGGGATCAAATAAGAAACCAACTCAATTGAAAAATTAATTTAATTGCAATATATATATTTTAGTTCAGACTAGAAACAAAATGATTCTATTAACGTGTTAATTATAAAATCACAAAATAAATGTATTATATTTATGTAGTAAGAAATATATAAATTTAGCAGCCACCCCTAGGTGTGTGCATGTTGAGAGTAAATAAATTGTTGAAGATAAATCAAAGACATTTATCTTTTATTGGTTCTAAGTGTGAGCTAGTATTCTTCATGATATACACCTACATGTTATTAATTATTTCTTTGGATTAAATTGTGAAAACCCTATTATATCACTTAAGAAAGTGACAATAAGCTCTCCCATAAACTTAAAATATTGGCAATAACATCATGTGATCAACTAGATATGAATTTTCAAATGGGTATAATGAGTTAATAAAATGGTAACATGAGGGTAATTTTGCATTTTGTTCTTTCACAGTATAATTTCAGTTGCAATAATAATTAATAAGGGGCTCATGTTACATATTCCCAATTAATTACTCAGTATAAACTTATCATTTATCATAGTACAACAAATACGTACTGACCGATCGAAGAACATAAAAGACTATGACTTGTTCTAAACAAACAAAGAAAAAAGATTTATTTAATTTTATTTTACCCCAAGAGTTTAATTCCTTTCGAGGCGCGTCGAATATATAAAATGAGAACCTCTTTCAACAGGAATTCGAACCTGAGTCCGATACTTTGTAGTGACTAGTCCCTTCCACTAGACCAATCACTTGTTGATATATTTACATAATTTCTATATATACATGAATGTTACAATGGATAATTAATTCCTTATCATGGAGAAATTAAGTAACTAAGTCCACTTCCGCTAAATATAACCCACCAACTCCGATCCAGTAGGGGCCGTTTGGTAGGGTGTATGGGATTAAGGTGGATTAGATTGGAGCCAGATTGAAGGCCATATTAAAATCATGTTTGATAGATTTGATTGAATACTTCCATGTTAATTATAAATTGATATATATTTTAATTTGTGATTTATTTATGTATAATGTTTTTCCATTTTCAGATATTTGAGAAGAATTTATGATATTTAATGATATGTTAAAAATAAAATATGTAAATTTGAGGTTATATATTAGTGATATTTACCTAATCTATATTTGCCCGGATTAACTAATCCACCCACGCTTGGGTGGATTATAATCTAGTCTTAATACCGGGTCGTAAGGATTTAATCCATTTGACCCGGTATTAGAACAATGCCACCAAACGTTGTATGAGCTCATATTAACTCATATAATATAACCTAATACCCCTATTAGGTCATATATTATTCTCGATCGATATTCGACTTCCATATATCATATATCATATATATATAACAGCTTATGTCTTAAAGACATTTGAAAGTAAACTGATCTATAAATACTCATAGACAGACAGTTTGTTTCATATTTCATCAAATTAAAGCATGCAAGTCTTCCCATCGATCCCATAAGTAATATATATATAAATCATTAATTAATTAATTAATTCCTTTTAAGGGCGCAATTCAATTCAATTGATTCAATGGCAAACTCCATCATCAACTTACTATTAATGTTGAAATTGGTTTTAACAGTAGTAGTACTAGTTGTTGCTTTTTCACCTCTTTGTTTGTGTCGCAAAACCAATGGAGGCGGCTACCTTTATCCACAGTTCTATGATCAATCATGCCCGAGGGCACAAGAAATCGTTAATTCTATCGTTGCAAAAGCTGTCGCAAAAGAAGCTCGTATGGCTGCTTCACTTATCAGGCTACATTTTCATGACTGTTTTGTCAAGGTACGTAATTAATTAGTTTAATTTGGATATAATTAATTAATGTGACCAAAAGTGAATAAAAACAAATTTTGGATATATATATATATATATGGCATGAGTACACATGCTGCAGGGGTGTGATGCATCAATACTTTTGGATAGTAGTGGAACGTTAACGAGTGAGAAGAGATCAAATCCTAACAGGAATTCAGCTCGTGGATTCGAGGTAATCGATCAGATCAAATCTGCACTGGAGAAAGAGTGCCCGCAAACCGTTTCTTGTGCTGATGTATTGGCTCTTGCTGCTAGAGATTCCACTGTTTTAGTAAGTCGGTCTTCAATTTTTTTTTTAAAATTAATTTCCTGTTCTTAATATTATTATTATTATTATTCTTGATCGATTTTGTACGCACTGCATGTGTGCAGACTGGTGGGCCGAGTTGGGTGGTTCCATTGGGGAGAAGGGATTCAAAAGGAGCGAGTTTGAGTGGATCAAACAATAACATTCCCGCTCCTAACAACACATTTCAGACTATCCTCACCAAGTTTAAGTTACAAGGACTTAACATTCTTGATCTTGTGGCGTTATCTGGTAACAACTAATTAATTCCTCCAATTTTCCAATTAATTAATCTAAAGATAATTAATAAATTTCAGGCAGCCACACCATTGGAAATGGAAGATGTACTAGTTTCAGACAAAGACTCTACAACCAATCCGGAAATGACTTCACACTGGATCAATACTATGCATCCCAATTGCGTACGTACCATGTGTCCTATATCTGGTGGCGACCAGAACCTATTTAATTTGGACTATGCCTCTCCGGCAAAGTTTGATAACAGTTACTTCAAGAATTTGTTGAGTTCTGATCAAATATTGGTTACCAAGAATCAAGTATCGCTTGACCTAGTCAAGAAATATGCTGCCAATAATCACCTTTTCTTCGACCAATTTGCAAAGTCTATGGTTAAGATGGCAAATATTTTTCCATTGACGGGCTCTAAGGGAGAAATTCGCAAAAATTGTAGGAAGATCAATGTTGGCTAGCTAGTAAATTAATTGATTTCGAGCTGAGTATTTTTAAGAGTTACAAGTATGTTGTGTCTTTACTTATTAATTCTTCTTCTATTATTATGTCCTATTCAATGTACGTTCTTGGATGTTGATCGCTTTGTTTGAAACTAATATATCTGAATGAACAAAATGTTTAATTGAACAGTATCTTAAATTTTTTGGCTATGGGCATCTCTAATTGTTAGGGGGAGGGGGATTTTGAGGGGGAAAAGAATTGTGGTCTTCAATAGTGGAGGGAAGTGGGGAGGGAGGGGAGGGAGAGTGGGAGGGGGAATGAGAGACAAAGGGCAAAAACTTGCCCTCCGGCCATCTTCAATGGTAAGGGGGAGGGGGATTTTTGGGTTTTTCTAGAATTATGGTTTTCAATGGTGGGGGGAGTGGGGAGGGGGAGGAGAGTGGGAGTGGGAGTGGGAAAGAAAGGGCAAAAGCTTGCCCCTCATTTACCCCTCGGCTCTCACACGCTACATTTTTTTTTTCGTTTTTTGTACATTTGGTGGTTTTTATTTTTATAAATTTTGTGTATGGATTAATAAATTTTATATTTTAAAAAATTAAATCTTTACAGGAATTAGTTTTAATTAGATATTTTAAATTTGTATTTTAATTTAGATAAATGTACAAATGAATCAAATTATAAATTATTTTTTTATCAAATAAATGAACTTTAAAACGATTAAACTCGAGTATAACTTGATATATATATAAGTGATTGCGATTTTTTTATAATAATAATAATAATAATAATAATAGTAGTAATTATTATTATTATTATTATTATTATTATTATTTTATAATTATTACTATTACTAATATTATTATTACTGTTATTAATATTAAAATATAATCTTTTATATAAATTTAACAAAATTACATATTAAAAAAGTTAAACTTCATAATAGAACACTTAAACTATTTAAACAAATAAGAATACATACTAAAAATCATCGACCGTGCCTTTCCCACACATGGGCAATTAAGTCGTCCCGAAGTTTACTATTGGCTACTGCCGATCGTATTGCTTGATGGCGCATCATATAATTGTCCATGGATAATTCACCACATCTTGGATTAACCTCTCGCGTTGGTCCTGGATAAATATTAGCACGGGCTCTACGAGATGTGAAAATGTTTGTATCATCGTTTTCAGACTCGACATCATCGTATTCATGACGTTCATCCTCCACAATCATATTGTGAAGTACTACACAAGTAAGCATAATATCGCTTAAGTCCTCCGTATGCCATCCTCTTCCTGGCTGACTGACTATGGCGAAACGAGCTTGCAGAATTCCGAAACAAGTGAATTTGAACTTCAATTTGCTGAAAGGTTATGACAAATGACGGAAACACAACTTATTTTAGAGGCTGGACGTGAAAAAAGGCACTCTGAAATGCTCGAGCATCAATCGAGAGATATCGAACGTCAAACAAGAGAATTCACAAGGGCGGAAGAACAACGGATTATGGCAATGGATTGCTCCGGCTATACCCCAGAAACAAAGAAATATTGGAAGGGGAAAAGACAAGAAATAATGCAGAAACAAGTTCCAAGGAATTTATTTGGAGATTCATCAAATCTAGGCGAAGTGATTTTGATCCAAGGAACTTCTGAAAAATCATTGTTAAGTCTTTCTTATATTAGTATTGGTATGATTGTAAAAATCGTTGTTAAGTCTTTCTTATGTTAGTATTGGTATGACTGTGTAATTTTCTTTAAATTAAGTTTTTTTTATTATTAATGGTAACTCTATCTTATTATTAGTAAGGGACATTTGCTTTTATATTGTTAATGACTATATTTTTATTTTTATTATTATAATTAATTTTGTATTATTATTATTAATATTTTTGTATTTTTATTATTATATTATTTTATAATGATAATTTTTGTATTATTATTATTAGTATTATTATTATTTTTGAATTATTATTATTATTATATAATAATTATTTTTGTTATTTATTATTTTTACTTTTTTGTATTTTATTATTGTTATTATTATTTTATTATTATTATTCTATGTCCCTAACTGTTGAAGACGATTATGGAGTGAGAGTGGGAGGGGGAGAGGGGGAGGGCGAGGGGACATTTTTGCCCCAACTGTTGGAGATGGCCTTAGGCCCGATGAAGAGAATAGAATCAGAATATGTAGAAATAATTAATTGATGAGTGCAACAAAATAAAACTATGAATAGATTGTAACGTACATTCCAAATTTTATATTTACCACAAAAATGTTACCAATCCAAACCCAACACGAAATGAAGATGTTGCGGAATATATGAAAAAGAAGATTCACAAGGACCATGCCAAATTTAAATAAAGAAGAATAAGGAATCCGACTTCCATATACCCTTTCCAGAATTCATCTCAAACTCTTTTCCATTTTAAAATTTTCATTTTCACATATATTATCTTTTATTTCCATTTCTCAATTGTATTTATGGTCGAATAGTAAGAAAAAAATGGAGAGGACAAATAAAACTTAAGAGTTACTCAAATTAAATGTTATGTTATCGTTAAAAGTGTTTTAAGATTTTTTTTTTATCAATAGTATTATAATTAAATGTTAGATCATGATTGTATTTCGATAATTGCGAATTTATTGTGTTTTGATAGAATTATAAACGCTAGTTGATCGTACTTCAATTGTGTCAAGAGTATTATAGGTGGGGTACTTTTGTATTTTATATACACCATCATTAAATATCATTTTCCTAAAATTTGATATGGTGGTCCCATTTGACTTACTATTTACAAATTACAAGAAAGATAATTAAGTATTTTTATTAAATTACCTAAAGAGTGCTTTTGATTACAATTCTACTTATAAATATATAAAACCTTTAAGCATCCAATTCTTTAATTTTAATAACACACTGTTGCGTTTCCCTTTTAAAAAGAAATTCAAAATCTAGTTTCCTTTGTAGAGGTGATAAAATCATGTGCTGATAATCTGAGAATAAATTATTGAAATCAACTTTATCGTTTAAATCTTCTATAGAAAGAAAATTAAATTACAAAACTGATTACCAATAAATTAATATAGTACTGTATAAAATAAAAATTTGAAAAGTAATTCATAAAGTCTCACGTATTTATATTCGTACAGATACAACTTTTCGAGTAACCCAAAAAAAAAAAAGAAGAGGGATTTCATATTATACTTGGGTCATTAAATTAAAATCAATAAAAAAACCACCTGATTTTATCCTTAATCTTTCACCCCTTCCGCCGCCGGCCGATCCGCCGCGACCCGCCGCCAACCTCCTCCACAGCTAATCGGGACTTTTCCGCACGTGCGAGGCAAGTGCACATTACATTAACTGCAACAGGGATACTTGTGCTGAATCTAATTCTTTTTTTTTCTCTCTAATAACTTTGTCTAAATTTCTTCTTAACCCCGCCTAAGATTCTCATGTATCTTTATCAAAATGCTTATCATCCAGTAAAGACCTCATCTTTTTTTGAAAAAGTTGAGGAATTTGAAGTTAAATCAAGTTTTAACATATGGTTTTGCTTAAGAAAGAAGGAGAGAATGAAATTAAGAAAGCCCATTTGGAATAGATATGGCTTCTGTTAGCTCTTTATCAGTTTTTTCTTATCTTTTTTTTTTATTGGGTTTATGGGAAATAATATGGTGATCAAAAAAAGTTTTTTCTCTGGGGGCTGAGGCAAATTGAATCTCGGTTTTTTGCTTATATATTGCTGTTGTGTTGGGCAAAAGAGAATCTTCTGTGTAGGAGGAATGGTCTTGAAGCTGTTGGGCCGTGAATAGAGGTGTCAAATGGAAATGAAAAAATTTTGGAATCCATTTTAATAGCAGTAGTAGTAATAGTAGTTTTAACCGTTAGTTTCTACAAAAACAATTTCCTCATTTTACTATGTTAGAATAGGAATAACATGAATATAGCATATCAATCTTCAAAGAAAGTCTAATGGTGAAGGGTCCTATTGCATTTGCACAAAAAAATTTTTTGCTCCACGATAAACTATGATAGTGCTTTTGTTCACAAGTTATCGTATATTATAGTGTATCTGTATAGTATATTGTGAAGCTATCTGATGTTAATGATTCTTTTTGCTTGAATTGGTTATCTATAATATATTGTTCTACTAAATCCCGTGGCAGTCCTTAAAGGGATACAATATTTACTCTCAGCAATAAAAGTTTAATCTTTTTCTTCGTTTCTGCTTCCCTCTTAATATGGATTTGAATGGAAGAATTTCTCTCTTTTCTTGATATTTATGTTAGAATTTTATGTTATTGCGGAGCATCCATTTGAGCTATCTTTGTAGACATTGGCGTTTTATTTTCCCAGAGTTAATGGATTTTAATCAGTCTTTAGGTGTGTATAGAACTGATTTTAAGCTCCACAAGTACGTCTCAGAGTATGATTTTTTTGATCGAGTTTAACTAGATTGTTTCTTTTTTTGGTAGCTATTTATTGGATTGAACTTCTAAGAGAAAAAAGGACCGACTTTCTTGTTTGAATATTCTAGATCTTTATTACGTAAATTTTCCATGTATAAGCTGATTTATTTGTCAAATGCACGGGGAATGTGAGACAATTATTTTCTTCTAATGCAGGTTTTAGAATGTCGAAAACTCACAGTAAATCTGGCAAACCTGCTTCTACTCATGGTTCTGATGGTACTGAACCGACTGATCGATCTGGAGGTACAAAAGAAAATATTCTGCTGTGTACTGAGTACCTTATAAAAAAAGATAAGGGATATGGTCAAAAGTGTAAAATTGTTGATGAGCCTTATGTAAACAGTACAATTACATAGTGGGCTTTGAGAAAATGAATGCTAGGTGTAAAATATGCACCCTCTTAACTAGGTTAGCAATTATTTTGATATTTTCTAATCAGCAAGAACAATTATTAAAGCATTGCAGTTAGTGGTAAATGAATAAGAGATTGTTGTAATTACATTACAACCTGAGTTGCTAGCGTATATATTTCACTAGATACACATTAATTATACACAATCCATGACGGTGTATAGATTAGCGTATCTATGTTTTAATCTTTTTGTTTGAACCCAACGTAATAGATAAATGTGCCTAATAAACTCAACATTTTTCCCCATCTTAAAACCAGTGGAAACTTCCTAATTTTATTAATTTTCTTGTGTCGAAAGGGAATATATAATTATGTAGATTTACTTGTACCTCTGTATTCAACACCTTAAAGGTACACAAGGTAACATTATTAGCAAAGTACCTCTTATGAGAAACTAAATTGCATTCAACGCAATGACAATATAATTGCAAAAAGTAGTTGAGGACAAAGTAATATGTCCGGGAAATCGCCAACTTGAACAGCTGAAAATGACAAGTGCATGTACAACTTTACCGGTTGATGAAAACCATATCAATCAACAATGAAAGCTGATTTTATCTCCAACATTAACAGTTGACGTACTCCTACGAGTACCATGATGAAAAAAAAAAAATTAATGCAAATTTTTAATGACTTGCAATGTGCAGTGGAAGTGAGGCCAGTGTCTACACCTACTACATTTTCCGAGTCAAGCCCAACTGAAATTGTGTTGAATAATTGGGCCATAGCTGAAGAAGCAGCCAGTGAGATAATCCTGAAGGTCCAGCCCACTTCTGTATCTGAGGACAGGAGGAGAGACGTGATTGATTATGTTAAGAGATTAATCAGGAATTTTCTTGGTGTTGAGGTGGAAATTTTAAGCTTTTATACATGTCTTTATATTCAATACATCCTCTTCTGTTACATATATAAGTTTACTTTATGTACAAATTTGATTATGCAGTTGATTGTGGCTTAGATGCTAGTAATGTGGAGTTCTTAGTGTATACGAAGTGAAGTTTTTGCGAGTTATTTATCAGAAAAAAAAAAAGGTTTTTTCGAGTTAATATAATAATTAAGGAAATCTCCGTGTAAATTTGTACACATGTCTTTCATCTGGATATAAGAAATATGTAAATTTGGGATATAATTATGATAGAATCGATCCCTTGACTGTTACTCTTGAAGTTATAAAAGGATTTTGTGTATCCACATTACATTGTCGGCATTTTTAGTTATTAGAATAGATATTAATTATTTTGTACCTTGTATATAGGAAGATTGTTTTATTTCTTAGCTTATTACATATATATTATGATCATTATATTTCTTGGTACATGATTAAACCTAGTATTACCGTTAAATATTTCTTCAAATGCGCGTATGGTTTTATTGTATTTGTATTATTACTTGATTTTTTTCCCTTGTTAATTCCTTTTCTATACTCTAATGACACCAAACTGTTCTATTAACCTTACGGTTTTTGTATGCACCAGCTACTCTATTATTCCTATTCTGTCAGATCTCGTTTTTTTTTTGGGACAATATAGTTTATTGGATTACATATGTAATTTTTTCCAGGTACTTCCATATGGATCCGTGCCATTAAAAACTTATCTCCCAGATGGAGACATCGATTTGACTGCTTTTGGTGTTGCAAATGTCGAAGATTCATTGGCTGAGGACATGAAATTTGTACTAGAAAACGAAGAAAATAATGACTCGGAGTTTGTAGTAAAGGATGTCCAGCTCATTCGCGCTGAGGTATGTATATTTCGAATTTATCGACAAAGATGCTCAAGTAGTTAATAGTCTCTAATAAGCCCTAATTGTGAGTATTATAAGATGCCATTATTATTGTTATTATTATTATTATTATCTAATTATTTTTATATCACCTAAAAATAGACAAAGGACTAAATTGCCCCTGTAATACAAAATTATCCTCATAAATAATCATTAATGTCATTCGCACACTTTATTGAATTATTTCCTATGTTATTGAGACAAGGTTATTATGTGGCAGGTTAAGATTGTGAAATGCATCGTTCAGAATATTGTGGTTGATATATCTTCCAATCAAATTGGGGGCCTTTCTACTTTATGTTTTCTCGAGAAGGTAACTCATATTGTTTGCCAAGAGTTTTAGTTATTATTAGAATTACGTCCAGGTGTTTTAGAAAAATACACATTCATTAAATTCAATTTCACTTATGTTAATGAATGCTAAGTTTTTTTAACTAATAATGTATTTGTTTTTCAGGTTGATCGTTTCATTGGCAAAAATCATTTGTTCAAGCGCAGTATTATACTGATAAAAGCATGGTGCTATTATGAAAGTCGTATTCTTGGTGCTCATCATGGCTTGATTTCTACTTATGCTTTGGAGACATTGGTGTTATATATTTTCCATCTTTATCACTCAATATTAGACGGACCTTTATCTGTGAGTACTCTTCAGTAAAATATATAATTTTTTTTTCGAATTGCTTGGACAAAATGAATCTAATAGGCGAAGTATTTGGTTTTAGGTTCTATATAAGTTTTTGGACTACTTTAGCAAATTTGATTGGGAGACCCATTGTATAAGCTTAAATGGACCTATTCGTCTTTCTTCATTACCGACCGTTGTGGGTGAGTAACATGTTCTTGATTGGGATCAGATTTTTTAAGGTAAAGTTAGGATGTTAGAATTGGAATTTAATCATCAATGTTCTTTCTTTTGCAGTTGAGATGCCGGAAGATAGTAATGGAGATGTATTATTGACCAGTGATTTCTTAGGTTCTTGTGTTGAAATGTTTTCAGTTCCTTTGAGAGTTGGAGACAATAATCTACGCGGGTTTCAGCTGAAGCATCTCAACATAGTTGATCCATTGAAAGAGAACAATAACCTTGGGAGAAGTGTTAGCAAAGGTAAATCTCCTGTTTTACATAGAAATAACTTTTGACTATTTTTTTATGTCTTCAAAATCATGCGATAGTAGATATCATCCTATCTTCATCAAGAAATATGGAACCAAGCTGAAGTGTTCCATTGGAGTGTTGATATTTATCAATATTTTGTATAATTCAACCAAAATTTGCTCTGCATAGCTACTAGGTTAAGTATGGCCTTTCCTTAAGACATGAATTGTATCTTTATCTTGATTTTTTATCATTAATATTTTGGGTGAGGAAGCTCGTTGATTTCTTGTTCTCTATTGATTTTCGATTCCTTTTATTTTTTATTTTTTTTGTGCAGGAAACTTCTACCGTGTACGCAGTGCTTTCACGTATGGGGCTAGAAAACTTAGGCGAATACTTTTGCAATCTGAAAACTGTGTTGCTACTGAGCTTCATAAGTTCTTCTCAAATACCACAGCTAGGCATGGAGGTAACCATAGGCCCGATGTTCAAGATCTTGACCGAATACTCACTTGCAATGGTTCTATCTCCCCAACCTATGAAGAAGATGAAGAATATACCCTTGCGACTAGAGATTCTCGGCCCACTTCTGGGAATTTAGATGCATCAAGTCATCGGTTCCTTGGAGATGCAAACGACCTTGCCACCACTGGTCTTGGAGGCCTAAAAATCTCATATGTTCCTTCCAAACATCAACCTCCAGTTCTTAATGAGAGTGTTGATATAGTTGGTAAGCGCCCCTTCTTCGCCCCACATGAGTATTTTGCTAACTCCAAATCCAAGAGCAATTTGAAGGATGAAAATCTCTATCAAGATAAGTTGGCTCCTAAGCAATTATCTTCTTCAAGAGATCTAAAACACGAGACACCTGAATCTTTAAACTCGTTGATAGATCTCGCTGGGGATTATGATAGTCACTTTCAATGCTTACAGTATAGTCGAAGGTGCTATGAATACGCCTTGGGTTGGCAAAACGGTTTTCCAAATCGACATCATAATGGCTTCCATCCAATTCCACCAATGTATGCCATGCAACCTTTACCAATGCCAAATGTGGCGTATAGGTTGGAAGATATTCCGAAGCCCCGAGGAACCGGAACATACTTTCCCAATATGGTAAAGTTTCATTTGATATTTATGCAATTTTATTAGGGTGAAATGCAAAATTACCTCCTCTGCTTTGCCTAATTAGCAAAAAAACTCTAGTCTTATTTTAATTAGCTAAAACCAGCTGTGTTATATTTTCATTGGCAAAAAACCCTCTCTCATGCTGGTATACATATTTTGCAGGAAAAATGACAATTATCCCCCACAAAAAAGTGCGAAAACACCCCTTTTAACCTATAAAAAATAATCCCTGTTAACTTTGAAAATTGGCAAAAACCGCCCATGTTCACTTAAAAAATTGACAATAACCTCCCAATTGATTTATGAAGAAAATTCAAATGGGTTTTTTTATTACTATTAAAAAAAACACAAAGGGGTTTTTGCAAATTAAATTAATAAAAGGGGTTTTTTGTCAAATAGGCAAAGTGCATGGGCTATTTTTGCATTTAGCTCAATTTTATTATCCTAGGCCCGGCTTGGCCGAACCTGAATTATTTACATAATAATCACTATGCTGTTGGAAACACTCCTAGGAGATTGACCAATAACAAGGCATGTGTGTAGTTGTGTATACACATGCCACGTGATTGAATGAGTTTGATCGAACTGAATCTTTGTTTGACCTTCCATTAGCCAATCATCATGTATGAATGCATCATTATTTAATAACTTTTGTTGTTTTAGAATCAAATCCCACCAAGTTATAGGCCTCCGGCTATGATGGGAAGGAATAAGGCTTCATCAAGCTCTCACTATAGAAACGGGGGAAATATGATATTTACGGAGTTCCAAGAACCACCTTCAAGACCTCAAATCCCGGTTGACAAACTTCCAATTGTTGGAAATGGGTATCATCATCCTAAAGTCAATGGTTTGATTATCCAACCGGAAGGAGTTGTTGAATATGGAATGGTTGGTGAAAAAGGCAGGCAAGAAAAGCCCGTGTCTTCTTCCCCTAGAACTTTATCGGAGTCGGAACCTACATTGAGTAGGGAGAAGGATAGGTAAAGGAATCTTCAAACACATATTTATAATATAAGACCGTGTTTGGTTACTGATATTGCTGGCTGGTGTTCTGTTTGAGAGATTTCTCTACTCTTGAAAATGTAGGATTTCGTTGAGGTCTTCTTCCTATCGTCTCAAAGATGAAGATGATTTCCCTCCGCTGTCTGTATGAATATGCGGTAATCAGAAGTTTTGTTGTTGTTCTTGTTCTTGTTTCTTTTTTAGCAAAAAACCGAAGCCCGAGGTTTCCAACTCTGTGGCTCATATGCTGATGCTCAAAAATAGTGTTCTTTTCTTAAAGTTATGTGACTTTGAATTTTATGTCAATTTGTGTACATTATGACAGATCCTTTGTTTCCCTGGTTTTGGGAATATATATAGGTTGATTTTGAGATTTGGCATAGGAGGGTGTAGTTTAGTTTCTTTACTCAAAAGTTCTGTTTTTTGCCATCATATGTTAATACTGTAATTTTATATGACCCCTTTTGTTCAAGATGTCAAATCTAGTTATTTTGTCTGAACGAGGATGAACATTGTAATTTGGGTCTATTTATAACATTTTAAGTTTATATGTACTTTGGTGTCACACTTTATTATTATGCATTCATTCACAAGTATTCCATTTTGAAATTTTGACGCATTAATTTAATATATGCATACTGCTATCAAGAAAAGTTGATAAAAGATTTTGCCCTCATCTTGTGATAAAGATCAAATCCTATAAGAAAAATCTTTTCCGTGTAATTTGCTTCCAATTACTTTCATCCATACTATGCAATCTGAAAAGAATTGGATCTCAATAGGATGCTTAGTATTAAGAGAAGTTTTGAACTTTTGCCCGTCAACTGCTTGGAAATATTTATAATGAGTAGTCCATATTTTTTTGGGAAGTATATTTTGATTCATCATAGATTTTGCAGTTCCTGATTAAAATGAGAGAAATGCTCAAAGAAAACCTCTTTATAAAATACACAAACTATCCTTGACAACTTTAATTCGATTTCTTGCCCTAAAGCTTTGTGAACTTTTAGATGGTACTTACTTGGAACATTATAAGATAAAGGGTAATTAATGAATCAAATACCTCAGTGGTAATTTGAGTAATTTCTCAAAAATGAAGTGTGGTAAGCGTAATTATACTAACATGAGAGATATTTCCCCATAAAAATTGACTCATCTATTTAGTAATCTAGTCCATTTTGAAGTATTTATAGGATATCGACGCATTCGATAATTATCAAAATTAACTCATGTTAGAAGGAGAATAGACTTAAATTTTCTTTTTTCTTTTTTGAGAATGACTTAAATTTGAGATCATAAATAAATAAAAATATAAACTCGTATGATGGTATCCTTTATTTTATTGAGAATTGATAATAACGGATCGGGTGAGCAAATCAAAATTTGGCCTCAACTTTGGCCAAATGGGCTGGACTGGAAAACTGGAATGGACTCTCAATAATATTCGACCCGAATTCACGGTTACATGTGAATTGAGTGATTCTTAAAAATGGTGAATTTCCATGGCGAAGGATACCGCCAACTCGAAGCCGACCTCCACCTACTTCTCCTCTGTCGTAAGAATGCCAACAAATGATCGACACAAGTCTCAGAAGTATTAATTTTATTCTTATTACTATTACATTTTCTTCAGATTTCAGGGTTGAGGGTTTTAGATTCTGACAAAATAATTTGTTTATATACATTGCAGCTCCAATGGTGAAATTTTTAGAGGATCAGATGGAGAAATCTGGATGTCCAATCGGCTCCAATTTCATAAAGGCCGTCCACTGTAAAGCACAATTTTAGTGGTGGTTATGTTATCGGTGGAGGGGTAAATAAAAAAAATAAAAAATAAAAAAAAATTGATTAATAAAAGTATTCTTAATTTCTTATGCATTATGGTCATTATTTTGTTTATTTTCACAGATAATCGTATGTAGTAATCACTTGCAATATGTAGATGAGGTAAATATATCAAGTGTTGATTCATGCATAAGATGAATGTCGAGCTGCCAATTTGGACTGGACTAATTGTGGGCATTAATCTTACAAGTGTTCATCAGAAAATTCATGGTTAACTTATGTTTTCCGAGAGCAGATTCGTGGTGAGCTAACTCATTCCTCTTCTCTTATTAGTGGTCAATATATTTATATTGTTTGTGTTATTTTGCTAAATGATTTAAGTACAAATTTTGGACTTGTTGATTGCTCGAAGATAGTTAGATCAGATTGTTAAATGGAATTTGATTAGATATGATGGCTTAAGATTTTACTTTGTTTAGGTCTAATTATCCCTATAATTTTGTTGGCATTCTTGTTTGACTATGAATTGCTTAATCTCCATCATCAACCTGTAGTATTAGTTTTAATATGGATATGATATGATAGAGATATTCAAGAAGATTTGTTTGCTGTGTATGTTAACAATTGCTTAATTATCTTTTTTTCTTTTACTGACTTGTTTGTAAAATGGCTCTTCTTATTGGATGCAAAAGGACTGTGTGAAGCGAGGAGTAATGAAATCGTTGATTGCAAACCCAAACTGTCGAGAAGCGGCAGCTAAGGATGCCATGGAAGCTGTGTGGGATACACAGGAGCTCCTTGAAATTTATTAACAATTTGATTGTGCTACGGCATTCTTGGCCATTTCCATTTGATCGTCCATTCCCGAGTAAAGAAAATATTCCACCTGCAATTTTTCTTCTTCAATTGACTGAATGATATCATATATGATCTTAGCATCATTTTTATGCCAATATATATATATACATACATGCAGGAAGAAGAATCTAAGTTAGAAATGTTGTATTGGAATCATATGAAGTTAATTTATGGTTGGCCTGCTAACATGAATGCCAATTAGGTTTTTTTGTCTTTGTGGAATTTCAGATACAAATCCCACTACTTATTGGATGAGGGGTTAGTTAATATCAACTGCTGATTTAATTTAGCTCTTATTTTTCAGAAAGGGAAAGTGTAAAATAATCTGTACTAATAAGAATGCAATTTTCTTTTCTTTTTGATGATTGCAAGATTTACCCTTTTCCACAATGAAATGAATAGTAGTAATAAGCTAGTTTATTAAAAATTGGAAAAAGAAAAATGAGATACTACCAAGAACATGCAAAAGCTTATTACAACCTTAAAACATTACAACAATAGTTATAAAACGTTACGGCGAACAGAATGATGGGGGGCCAAAGGAAAAAGAGGAACTTGCTTTGCACTGGGAAGGCTTTTTCGTTGGTGTGTGTGTAATTGCATGTGTATACTATATAGAAGAACTGAAATGCAATGAGAAAAAGGTGGACAATAATAATAAATAGGTGAAACAGAGAAAATGGAAGAGTCAAAGGGGGCAGGTCTGTACTTTTTCTACTGTATGTAATATATGTATTCTCACTGTTTAAAATTCCACAATTTTATCATTACATGCAATCTTTTGACGCTGCAAAAGTTGCTGTCACATACATATACAGTAACATACATACATACATATGGATGTCACATATATATATATATATATATATATATATATATATATATATATATGGTGATTATAGACATATGATGTTTAATCAAACATCACAATTTTAACAATACACATCACCTAAAAATGTGATTCCAAAATCTCCATTCATAATTTGATGTCCTATGATCTTTTATTTTTATTTCCCCCAAAGTTGTAACGTGGAGTCTTTCTCATATAATATAATATGTTTGATACATCTGAAAAATATTTAGACCTTTAGAAATCAATTATTATTTACTTATATTTATTTATAATATTACATAAATCTAAATCTATATTTATTTCACGTATTTCCAGATTACGAAGATGAAATTTTTATTGAAACAAAAATGGTAATAAAGTCTCATTTGACAATCATATGATATTAATAATATGATAGATGAACCGTGCTGTTGGGTGAAGTTTTTGGTGAGGAGAAAGACAAATTGATAAAAGGTTGTGGGCATTGTTGCACCCGAAATGGGCCTGTTATTAATTAATGTGGAAGAAGAATTGCAAATAAAATAAAATAAAATTCATTAATTAATTTACACCTTCTTTCTTGTTGTCTTCCCTCGATATCCTGAAACAAGATTCACTCGATCTCATTCACTCACCACCCCCATCCAGGCCCCCTTTTCCTCTCATTTATTTAAAGATAAAATCATGACTCAACAAAATATATATATATATATATATATATAATACTTCCTCCGTACGTTTTCAATTAATAGCAAAATTTTGCATGTTTTAAATTATTAGTTACAATTAATTTCTCAATCTATTTTTTTTTTTATTCAAATAATATTTTATCTTAAAAAACTAGCTAATTATTTTCTTAATCTATATAAAAATATCAATCAATTTGTAACAGATGGAATACTAGTAATATTATTATATATTACTAGTATTAAATTCAATGAATTCCACTCTCTCTCTCTCTCTCTAGGGTAGGGTTGCATATATAGAACTGCACGTGTGCAGTGTATAGGTCTCAGCCCCCCATCACACCCGCCCCGACCCAGTCCTATTAATATATATATATATATATTTTTAGTTTAATATTATTTTCCTGCTAGCTTCAATTAAAAAAAAAATAAAAAAAGAACTAGCTAGGTTGATATATCAATACCACTATCTAGCTAGCTACTCCACTTTATAAACAACACAACTCAAATATATATATATATATATATAAAGATAAGGTTTCTTCTCTTTTTTCTTTTTCTTTTTCTTGTATATGTAGAAAATGGAATGGGATTTGATTATTGGGGTTTTGGTGGTTTTATCATCAGTTGTAGTTGTAGTTCTTGTGTATTTAAAAAAGAAGAGAGATCATGAGGTCCAAAATAGATTAATTATTAATAATAATAATAATAATGGATTTGTTGTTCCAAAAGGGAGTTGGGGTTGGCCTTTGATTGGTGAAACGCTTGATTTCATAGCATCTGGTTATACCTCTAAACCTGTCACCTTCATGGAAAACCGCAGATCTCTGTAAGAATTTTATTTAGCTTAATTTTCTTCTATTATTTTAATTTGCTTCAGGTTATATATATGTCCCGCGTGAAATTTTTTTTTGCCGTTTAGCAATTAAAACTTATATAACATAACCCATGTTTATTTTTGGTTCACACACATACATGTGTTTGTGCGTTTGCATTTTTTTTTATATGAATACATACAGACATATATATATGTTTTATTAATTCTAAGTATATATATATATGCGTGTATTTTCACGGCGATGATGAGGGTCATGCGTGTTTACATTTTATTATTGTATTCTTTAGAGGGGAGGTGAGGTCATGTGAATGATAAGGTAAATTACTCTAATTCCTTTTTTTCCTTTTTCTTTTTCTTTTTAATTCCCCTGGTGTAAATTTTATTTTGGTTTGTGTGTAGTGTTAGATATGTATGTTTGGGTCTGGAAATAGGTTAAGATGAGGAAAGAAACAAAAAGAAGGAATATGGAAATTAAGACAAAAAAAAATATGTGTATATATATATATATATATATATATATATATATAAATGAAAATTGAGAAAGTGGGGATGTGTTTTCCAACACATGAACGTGAGAAGTTATAATTGACGAATGTATTATGAACATTGTAAATTGGGTCTATCATATCTTTAAAAGTGTTGGGTTGGGTTCGAGTCTTATTTTATGTGATAAATTAATTTGTCTAGTTTCATATTAGATGTTAATTATATTTATTCATTGCAAGTCCTTTTATCACTGTAATTAATTTGTTAATGTAACTAATCGATATTCTAATGTAACTTCGCCAAACAATCGAAACACTTATGTTTTGATTTGTCCGGATTGGATTGGCTAAACTAGGTTTTGTCGGAACTTCTCTTTTGTGATGGAGAAATTTATGTAACTAAGATATAGTACTATTTTCATACCTAGATTTTTTCTTTTTATTGGTTTCCCTACGGTGTTCAAGTCTTAGACCATGAGACCTACTAAATAACTTTCATTAATGCGCGTCGGACAAATCACGTGAGAACTTCAACAGGGATTCGAAGTTGAGTTCGCCACATTGTGAGGATAAGTATCTTCCACTAAATCAAATAACTGATAATAATTAAGCCAAGGAAAGTTTCGGACTAAAATTGGGAGAAATATATCCTACTTTTGTCATGGAAAGATTAAAATGGTCATTCTATTTTTGCATGAAATGTCAAGAAAACACTAAATTATATATGGATGGTAGGACTATTAAAAGTTTGTCAGAGCCAAATCAGATTCAAGAGATTCCTCATCTCCAATTTGCATTGATTTCCAAAAACAGCAAAAGTGAAACACATAAGTCATACAGATGAGATAGTCCTTTCATCTACTATATTAATTTATATTATACTGCTCATTTTACTATCAAATATGATCAGTCAATACATTGTTGGACCAAGTTATATATATTCAGACACTAAATAAAATTGTATTAATGCTATTTGCATGTAATTAGTTACCAAAGATTTAGTTTTGTTAAGAAATAGTTTTACAAATATCTCTAACTTCTTTCTCATAATTTGAATTGTATAAATTTAGAATAATATTATATGAATTATATTTCAAATGACCTTTAAGATTTTGCTTCATTGTATATGTGAACAGTTATGGAGATGTATTCAAAACAAACATTTTGGGGAAGCCAATTATAGTGTCAACGGATGCAGATGTGAACAAGATGATTTTACAGAACCATGGAAATGTTTTTATACCTTGTTATCCCAAATCTATAACCGACCTTCTCGGAAAATCTTCGATTCTTCAAACAAACGGTCCTTTGCACAAAAGAGTCCATTCCCTTATTGGAGTTTTCTTGAAATCGCCACAATTCAAAGCCCGAATCACCAAAGATATTGAGAATGCCGTTCGGCTCTCCATTGCAACGTGGATGAACCAAAATAGTCGTGTTTACCTTCAACATGAAGTGAAAAAGGTCTGTCTTTTTATAGAAATTCATGTACTCTATTATGTGCTTGTGTGTTTGTGAGTTAGCATGAATTCTCTTCTTTGAAATTTATGGCAGATTACGTTTGAAATTCTAGTAAGAGTGCTAATGAGCGTTGGTCCAGGCGAAGAGATGAACTTGCTAAAGAAAGAATTTGAAGAATTCATCAAAGGGTTAATTTGTATACCAATTAATCTTCCTGGAACGAGACTATATAAATCTTTGAAGGTAATTAATTATTTTTTATGGAAAAAGCTTAAGTTGTTAGAGAGGAAATACATATGAGAATTATACTTAACACGCTCCCTCACGCGTAAGCAGTATACATTTTACTCCAGCCTAACATGTGGAATTTAGATTGGGTGGTGGGGAGATTCGAATACATGACCTCTTTTGGACTTGAGCTCTGATACCTTATTGAATGTCAAACTCATCTAAAAGCTTAAATTGTTAGAAAGCAGAGACATCAAATATTTATACTTAAAACATTTTTCATCTTTAAAGATACATACAATCTACATATACAACACGTGTTCGTTTATGGCCGAAAATTTTATGTACCGTTTTTATTTTTCCTATAGGCAAAGAAAAGATTGTTAAAGATTGTTAAAAGAATAATAGAGGAGAGGAAAATGAATATGGAGAACAAAGAAGAAAAAAGGTTGCCGAACGATGCCATTGATGTACTGCTAAGTGAGATTGGAGAATCAGATGAGATGCTCACAATAGATTCTATTAGTGATAACGTAGTAGAAATGATGATTCCGGGTGAAGAGACGGTGCCCACATCCATGACCTTGGCTGTAAAATTTCTATCGGATAATCCTCTTGCTTTAGCACGTTTGGTGGTAAGTGTATTCTATTTGTCAATGAAACTTCAAATACTTGCAAATTTGATGCTAATAGTAGATAATAAATATATTATGTTTGATATTATTTTTAATTTGTTATGATTTTTTTTTTATGTTATGTCGATTGGAACATCAGTTTTATGGTAGTATTAAATACTCGTTTAAACTATATGGTACTTTCTTTTGCTTGCACTTCATTTTGTTATTCGAATATTATGTGATTCAAGTAGTTATTCACATGGAGGGGTGAAGAAAATTTCGAAAAGTCCATTAAATGTACATTATTAATGAAAGAACATTAGTTTCTACATATGATGTATGACATTTTTTTGTACAAAATAAACTGTTGGGATCCCTTGGGGACGTCAAACAATTTGTGGGCCGAGAAGGTACATCATGAAATTTATAATTGTGGAACTAACACATGGCTTTTCAAGTCATTTCATTGTTTCTTTGTGAGCATATGCATTTCACGTGGGAGATAGCAATGTGTGTAGCCCACATGTTTTATGATTATGTATTTATGCAAATTATAGGAGGAATTCTTAATATTCTTTCATGGTTTGATTATGATTTAGCTTTTTCTTGGATTTTTATTTATGGTTGTAATAATTCGACTCAACTTAATTTTCTTTTTCGTTGTTCTTTTAACTACCAATGCCAGGAAGAGAACTTGGAACTTAAGAAGAGAAAGGAGCAATCTTGTGAGGAATATTATTGGACTGACTATACGTCATTGCAATTCACACAAAATGTAACTAATTCCCTCGACTTCTATCATTAAATTGAAATTCTTATTCATAGATCGATCCCCTTTTGCCAACTTGTTATAATTTGTCTTTAAACAGGTTATAAATGAAACTCTTAGACTTGCAAATATCATCAACGCGGTATGGCGAAAAGCTCTCAAAGATGTCAAAATAAAAGGTGATTTTAAGATTACACAAAAATTAAGTTTTCCTAGTTTTTCCAAAATTATTTTGTGGTTCCTTTCAAGAAAAATTGAATCCTTGCATATTTGCATATTATTTTTGTTTAGGTTACTTAATACCAAAAGGATGGTGTGTTTTGGCATCCTTCAGTTCGGTTCACATGGATAAGACGAATTACGAAAACCCATATGAATTTGATCCTTGGAGATGGAAGGTGAGTGCCACCCCCTCACATCAATTTTTGTATTCTTATATGTCACGATTGACTCAAATATAAATGAAATCCGAGTTATCTACTCATTAGACATTCTTCTTGTTCTTTGGATATTACTAATATCAGCTAATAAATCGAAATAAGGAGGAGCTTGATTAGCTTACAACACATGTGAGGAATTCCTTTTATATTGAAGGGATATTGTGAGACCAACTTGTTATTTGTCCAAATGTGTGCAAAATGCCAATTTTGCTAGCAAAATATCATTAGGTACACTTCACTTCTTTTGAATTAATTACATTCTGATGGATTTTTAATGTTTTCTTCCTATAGAAAACAGGGGCCGCAGTAAGTAGCAATATTTTTACACCATTTGGTGGAGGACAAAGGCTGTGTCCTGGTTTAGAACTCTCAAGGCTTGAAATCTCAATTTTCCTTCATCATTTCGCTACAACTTATAGGTAGTTAAATGTGTCTGAATATTGATGTTAACATTAAATAATATTGGTATTACAATTTGATATGTTTGGTTTAGTGATTATTAATAAAAAAAAAAAATAATGTGGATGGTAGGTAAATTAATGAGCTTTGTATTTGTCCTTAGCAGATGGGATGCTGAGAAAGATGAGATAATATATTTTCCAACAGTGAGAATGAAGAGGAAGATGCCTATCACAATCATGCCCCTACAACACTTCACTGCTAACTAACAAAGTTTGGTTTGTAATTCCATCATCATCCACTATATATTATATAATCACTTTTAGTTAAGTTAAATGTATCAATCATCAAATATGCAATTTCTTCTTTTTTATATGTCAGCATCTCAATAATAAGCATATCGAAGAACATTATGGAGTTAGTTCTACTGTCACTGTTTCAATGAAGCCGTGGTACAACAAAATTATATGGGTTCAGAAAATGATGATGAATTGATTTTCTTGTTATATATATATAGTTAGTGGGAATGGGATAGTAATTCTTGCTATGATATTATAGGCCATGGCTATGGTACAAAAGTGGTCCAGTACCCCATGCTGTAGCCCCATCAATAATTTATGATGACTACTAAATTACTAATGGACCAGTTCGTTTTTGTTTTTATATATGCATATTGATCATCATGATTTTATCGATCGAAAGAGAATTGTTTTGTTTATGATCAAATATCAATCACTCTTGTCTTGTGGAATCTTTATACCTTGTGTTTGTCGTCATAATCAGTGGAGACTGGAGAGAGAGAGAGGTGATATATACTATAGTAGTATATCTTTATGACAATTAGTGTTTAGATCCCGTACATTAGAAAATTGCATAGATCTCATAGGATTGGATTATTTAACTTCTGTAGTTTAGATCTCGAAAGAGGCTAAAATGTAAATGTTAATATTCCAACTCTGTAGCATCAGAAAAGCAATTTCCCCGTTCTATTATACTCAAATGTCATTCATAGAAAAAGAAAGATAATTTAAGATAAATGCAACATATTATTATAGCAAAAAAAAAAAAAAGAGAAAGAAAGGGGGTGACAGAGATCCATAACAAATAGATACAAAAAATTGAGTGTCTGCACTACGAACAACAATCTCGATTTCATTTGAATCGAAATTAATGTGGATGAAAAATAGAGCACATATTATATTTGATCCAGAAGGAGCCTGAGGAAATGAGTATTACCCAAAATGTGGTTGAATAGAGGTCAAAGATGCCAATTAGTACAGAAGTTAAAGCCTAATTCTATCTCCCGACAAATAGAAAAGGTTTTCATATGATGGCAAAATCAAATATTGTATGAAGTAACTTGGATGTTTAAAACAGAATAAGTTTGGCTGATTCAGAAAGTGACATTACAGCATATCTGCTTTCTTCTTCTTCTCCTCTTCAATTCGTTGGAGCTCGACTAATCTTTCTGCCCAAGCTCTCTCTCTTGCAACTGCAGCCATTTTTCTCTCGACCCTTTTCATGATCTTTTTCCTTTTGGCCTCTTGCAACTCGGCTTTCCGCTTCTTTTTCTCAGACTACACACAGATTGAAATACCAATTACCATGCATGCATGAAATACCAATTTACATTTACAACTCGTGAGTATAAAGAAATGAGCACATCTAATACCCAAAATCAGGATATATTCAGCTTCACAAACAAAAAGTTACCCATTAAAGTAAGGATCACTGATGATTAAAAGTGATGTTATGAGTACTTAAACAGAAACACAATTGGAATTATAAAGTTGATAGGACCCTATGCAAATGGCAGAGTAAAGTACTACTATCTACACCCAGAAACCTGAGTCATTAACAAACTAGTGGCATTGGAGAGCCTTCAACAGTTGTATTTATACGCTAAAATTCATCTTGTGGCACATATTTACATATATGATATAGTAACAATTAATAGCTTCTTGAATAGCTACCCCTTCCAACAAATCTTATCTCAAGGGAAAAAAGAACCTCTTTTGTGAAGTAATTGGAGTAGCTTCCGAGAACAGTAGGTTACAAACCTTATCTTTATAAAAATATTGCATAAAAGTTAATACTTCAGCCAAAGAAATCAAATACAGTCCACACTCTACACTGCTGAGAACTTTCAAGCTTAAGCTCAAGCTCACATTACCAATTATAAGTGCCAGTTCTTAAGCCTACACCATTTTGAATTTTGGCTCAAGCTCAAAGGTAAATTGTTTCAAGCTCATGCTTTAATCGTTTGGTTTGGCTAATTAACCACTAAGCTTGGGTATAAGCATGAGCACAAGCTCAAATATTATACAGAGAATAAACAACAATGAATGTAATATTAGATTAGGCAACATCAAGCTTTCCAAAGCTAGAGTCTTACTCAAGTTATTGTTGCAAGCGTATACGAAGATAATAGATTGTTATCAGTTGAATGAACCACAAAATTACATGATCCACGATTGCCCATTATAACCCATGCTGTAATAAACCCATTAAGTAACAACTCTACAAATCTTGAGATTCTGTCCTTATGAAACATTAAACATTGCTGCTTACTTCAAAGTTTCAAATTCATAAATCATAAGTTACTCTGGAATTTGAAACTTGATGTAGGAGTTTCCTATACAATATAAGACAGAATAAATCAGCATTGATCTTTTCCATTATAAAATCCTTCTCATTCTCATTACGATAAAATACATCAATGACTTGAAAACGTCTCCAGTGAAACAAAAAGACACCTTTTTTGCTTCATGTGCAGTAAACAAGAAATACAGTTTTCCTTTGCCAATATTTACCAGGTCCGCGATTCAAGGTCTAACCTCACCTCTTCACCTTTCAACATATGCAAATAGCATTCTAACTTTGAATTGTATTACAACCTACAAGGGTTCCCTCTCTTATCAACATGCTCGTCCTAGAGATATGACGGGTGATTACAGGACGCAATGCCTACATATTATTTTGTTTCGCATCTAGGCAGATTAAATTAAGATCTACGTAACAATATTCCAATCATTTTGACAAAAATTTCTCAATATGCATGTACTTTATACACAAATATAACCAAACCATTTGCATTTCAATTAGTTCAAATTTCAAAACCCATACCATTGAACTAAGACTAATAAAAATATCAGCTTCCATCACAAAAGTTTAAAAATAACATTTTAAACCCAAATTTGTAATAACAATTACCATTATAAAAGCACGATGTTGCTTGATCCTTTTCTTCTCGTTTCTTCTCTTCAAACTACCTTCATTTGGTTGGCTAGGAAGTATAGGTTCCCCAGGCATACATTTCACCCAAGCATACGGGCCTAAACAATTTATTTTCATAAATAACAAAATACTGGATAATATTTGTATCTCAAAACCCTAGTTTGTTCGAACCTGGTGGTTTCAAGCTGCCTCTTTTGCGGCGAGGTTTGTCGCTAGGTCTACGTTTCGGGAGTCGGGTGTCGGTGAGGCTATGGAAAGCGCTGCAATTTGGAGTGAACCATGGATGGTGGGGGACGAAGAGGTGGCGGAGCTCCGACGGCGAGGTGGTGCTGGAGGAGAAAGTTTTTGTTGCTGCTGAAAAATGAGAGGCGGGTAAGAGGATCCTGGATACGGGTCGGACTATGGATCTTAGAGCTCCGAAAACCATTGCTCTGCTCTAATTTTGATAGTGTACAGAGTGTTGAGTGAAAAATGGTGTACTGATTGCTTGGAAATGTGGAAGAAGGGACTCAAACGATGCCGTAGGAAGTGTTTTGGTTTTTCGTTTAGTCCCCCCGATTAATACTGGTTTACATTAAACCCTCTTAATTTTTGTTAATTACATTAGAGCCCAATTTATTTATAATTTACTCGTCCTCCATCTAATTGTTTTCTCAATCTTGCAATCACTGCATTACGTAGAAATAGGTAAAATTGCAGAAAACGTTCCAAACTAATTAGTGATTTTGGATTTTCGCTCCAAATTATATTACCTCACCGAATTTGATCCCGTAATTTGATATTTGTTTGAAATATCGTCCCAAACTAATTACTAATTTTGAATTTTTGTCCCAAACTATATCAACTCGCAGTATTATGTCCCATAATTTACAATTTTGTATGAATTTAATCCCAATATTAAATTTCTAATTTAATGAAAATGACGTTTCAATCTTGTAATTAATTTGGGCCGAATTCTGAAATTAATTTTTCAGGTAAAAATTTATCACGTCATGACACGTAAGCAGCCATGTGGTAATTTAACGGCAAATACGCAATTTCAGTCTTATAATTAACGGTGGGTCGATATTCCAAAGAAATATTAAATTATGGGACGAAATTCGCCAAGTTGAAAGTTTGGGACGAAAATCCAAAATCAATAATTAGTTTGGAACGATTTTTGCAATTTTGCCGTAGAGAGATTATATCGATTTCGTTTTCTATTTATTGAGATAATGTAAGCTTAATTGTGCAAAATATTTGGACAATCAGAGGGCATGTTTGTTTGGTGTTTAAGAAAGTGGTTTGGGAGAGTAGTAGAGGTTTGTGAAATAATTTCAATTTGCGTAATTTTGTTTGTTTGAGTTTTGAAAGAGTGGTTTGAGAAATAAAGTAGGTATTGTTATAAATATAATAGTAGTGGATGCTCATTTTAATGAGCTATTGTAATGAGGCTAGGTAGTGGATAATCAATATTATAACTTATGTAACTTATGGCTTTTGGTAGTCTTGTATAGCCCTATAAATAGAGGATTTGTATTGTGTATTATACATCAATAAAATGAAATCCTTTCTCCCTACTCTAGTATCTAATCTTTACTTGTTTATATTTTAGTTTATATTATAACATGTTATCAGCACGAATCCGCTCGAATTTCTTGATTCATCTAGCGTTTTCTTGTCCATTTGATTTAAGGTAAAATATCCAAGTTCATTGTTTACATATGAAGATTTATTTCTTAAATAATAATTTGTTTTGTTAAAATTTCTCTCGAAAGAAAAATCAATCCAAAAGGCATATTTTATGCTTATAGCCAGAGCATTTTTTTTTCAAATTGATTAAAGTAGACGGTTCACTATTATATTGTTTTGTTTAAAATTTGCTATAGTATTGATTTTGTGACCTGTGCCCATCGAAGATGTTTAGCATTTGATGTGAATATATATACTGTGATGGCACCCCCGTATCCTCAATTTTGGAATGTCATATTAAATTGTCAAAGAATATGGGGCATATATAGAACTGATTCATTGATTTGGTTTGAAATAAAAGTACAAACAGGAAAATATTTTAGTAGACTAATTTGCTATCTCATTCAAGTAATTTTGCTTATGGTCAATTTGGAAAAGTTTTGGCTTAGTTTCACACATGAATCAAAATTTTGAGAATTTCCAATTGAAACCACAATTTTTTTTCTATTTTTTAAGTCAACCTGGGTCAAAACTCATCCATATACATCCTTAGTTCCAGTTTATGTTCACATATGTTTTTCAGTTAAAATAAGTTTTTACACCTTTAGCTTATGTTCACGTTTATGTTTATCTTATTATTTACTATAAGCATAATAGCAAAGTATGACGATAAACATATGGAATAATTCTGTTTACTATTAATATGAGTATATTTTTAGAATTTTACAATAATTGCCTGCTTGAAAATGCTTTTAATCATCAGTATTAAATCCATTTTATTAGATTATTATTGTATAATGAATACTATTTAGATATTTGAAAGGTATTTTAGTGTACTGGTTTAATATTTGTAATATATTATTCTAACAATTATATTAATTTGATTTAAGCTTGCACTATGTCGAATCTCACGAAACTCGAGTTTGCCGCCCTTGATATTTCGGGCAAGAATTATTTGTCATGGATATTAGATGCTGAAATTCACCTAGCCGCTATGGGTCTAGGGAATGCAATTGTACTGGATAAGGAAGCATCTAATCAAGATAAAGCAAAAGCAATGATATTCCTTCGTCATCATCTACATGAAGGATTAAAAGCGGAGTATTTAACAATAAAAGACCCGCTTGAACTATGGAATAATTTAAAAGAACGCTATGACCATCAAAAAACAGTAATATTACCTAAAGCTCGTTATGATTGGATACATTTAAGACTACAAGATTTTAAAACTGTAAGCGAATATAATTCTGCAGTTTTCAAGATCAGTTCTCAGTTAAAGTTATGTGGAGAGAAGATAACTGATGATGACTTGTTAGAGAAAACTTTCTCAACCTTTCACGCATCTAATGTGCTCCTGCAGCAGCAATACCGTGAAAAAGGTTTTAAAAAGTATTCTGAATTGATCTCATGCCTTCTGGTGGCTGAGCAAAACAACCAACTGTTGATGAAAAACCATGAAATTCCACCCACTGGTGCTGCTCCATTCCCAGAAGTGAATGTAACATTACATGGCAACTTTGAACCAGGAATATACCGTGGTCGTGGTCGTGGCCTTGGACGTGGACGCGGTCGTGGACATAATTATAACAGTTATTATGGTGGCAACAATAACTTAGGTCACCAAAAGAAAACTAATGATGAAGTGAAAGGAAATGGTGGTCCAATTAATCCTTCAAAAGGTAATGAAAATTTGTGCCATCGATGTGGTATGAAAGGGCATTGGGCACGTACTTGTCGTACGTCCGAGCATCTCGTGAAACTTTATCAAGCATCAATAGGAAAGAATGTGGAAACTAACTTGACATTTCAAAACAACGATGCAAATGCCAATTTTGATTATGAAGATGATGATGTCGGTATTGAAGCAAATCTTGCTTACAAGGATAACAACATGGCTGATTTTACTCATATGGATATAGAAGACTTTTTCGAGACTCTCGGTGGGAGAGTTGAGGATGGAAATGAAAAGAAGAATTAAGTCGTTATATATATTTGAAGTCACATTATCAATGTTATTTACTTTATGCATTTTAGTTCGTATTTGTTAGTTTTATTTTAGTTGTAATTTCCGTTTCACTAATAAATAGAGTGACTCTTATCATATATTATTTTCTTTATTGAAGAAAATGAATTTTTCGGTATCTTTGGTTGGACTCAAGATCAATCATGAAGACATGTGTCTCGCAAACTGTGCTACAACTCATACTATACTTAAAGATAAGAAATACTTTTCTGAATTAATAGCAACTGATGCAAACGTTAATACCATATCAGGTAGTGCAAAACTAATTGAAGGCTCCGGAAAAGCTACTATATTATTACCCGGAGGGACAAAGTTTAATATAAATGATGCTTTATTTTCTAGTAAGTCTAAAAGAAATTTATTAAGTTTTAAAGATATCCGCCGAAATGGATATCATATTGAGACTACAAATGAGAATAATAAAGAGTATTTACATATCATAGTTGTTATATCAGGAAAGAAACATGTTATGGAAAAATTACTCGCCTTATCTTCTGGTCTATACTATACAACTATTAGTACAGTTGAAACACATGCTATAGTTGTTACGCTCCAAATACGAGTGCGTTTAAACGCAAGTATACGGTCGCTTTCAAGTAATAAAGTGGTAAAGGGTGTCGAACCCACGAGGAATATAACGAATAATTATCAAGATCTATTCTAATATCTTATGCGAACTTATGTGATTAAAAGTAGTTGGTTTGTAGTTTGTTTAAACATATAAAAGTGAAATGAATAAAAACACAATATTTTGATTCGATTAGATAAAGGCTTCCTAGATTTCCATGTCACTAAGAGTGATCCAATCTCGAATGATTCGCAAGTTGACGACTATGCTTATGTTTGTTGTTCAAGATTTCAAAATCTATTCATACGTATCTTTCGATATCGTACGAACCTACCAAAGTAAACTAATCCAATTTATGTCTAAAAGGATTAAGCTTAAATGATGCTTTAGCTCCCAAACCTTAATAGAACATGAAATGACCTAGGTATATTTCTATCCTAAAATCAAATCACAACCTAGTTTTATAATCTAATCTTTAATCAACTATATCTAGCCATTAAAGATCAATCCATTTCATCCTATGGTTGGCCTAACCACAAGTTGACAAAGGCTCAAACTAGATTAACAAACACTTGTAAGCATAGCCACAATCATAAACTCATCATTCAATCATAGATCCATCAAAGCTTCATGAAAACCTAGGAGTTAAATGCTTAGCTACTCATATTGATCAATAACATATTCATTACATTCAAAATATTCATAATGCAAGATAAAGATAAAGGTAGGAATAAGCTTATGTAAATGGAAGCCACTACAACTCCTCTCTCAAGCTTCTTTAGTCTTCCAACCAAAGCTCCAAGCAAGAACTCTTCTTCTTTTTGATGGAGGCAAGAGATATTTCTTCTTCAAGTATTTTTGTTGTAAGTTGCAAGAGTTGTTTTATGATTTCCACCTTCTACCCTTATAACCTAGCAAACTATCAACCCCCTATGCCTAAACTACCCCAAAAACTATGGTAATAAAGGCCAACAAGTCCCAAAGGAGATTGTAATTACAAGTGGGGAAAAGGGCAATGTACAAAAAAGACCCTCAAAAATACGCAGCAAAACAGGGCAGGACTCGCGGCCGCGAGACCTGGGCTCGCGGCCGCGAGCCTGCAGGAAATGGACACCTCGCGGCCGCGAGCTGGAGGCTCGCGGCCGCGAGGTCGTGGCAGAAACTTTCTGCCAGCCTCTCGCGGCCGCGAGGTTAAACCTCGCGGCCGCGAGACCTGGGCAGAAAGTTTCTGCTCCAGCTCGCGGCCGCGAGCAACTACCTCGCTGCGGCGAGGTTAGGCAGGCGCCTAATTCTTCGATTCTTGCACTCTCGTTCGCGTTAGGCCCCCCCTCGGTCGAAGGAGACTTGCCATCCACGCACGAAATGTTCCGGATGTGCCTTAATACGTCAGAACCTACAAAACACCGACAAGCAAAAGTAAAACACGAACAAAACACGGAAAGCGAACAAAGGTCGAACAAAGGGACCCAAAGCACAAACGACACGAAAACACGCAAAGACACAAAGAAACTCGGATCAAAACAAGACGTTTTGAGCTTAAAAGGATAGGTAATAACGACGTTTTCACGGCGTTATCAACACCCCCAAACTTAAACACTTGCTCGTCCTCGAGCAAAGAAAACAAAACAAAAACTAAACAAGCATGCTTGAGATCAAAACACCAAAACTTAACACTTTCGAATTATTCTTAAAACAAACTCCACGTGTGTGTGTGATGGCTTTTGGCTAGATTCTATCTTAGGTGAATAATTCCCGATAGGTCGAAATCATCGGTTCTATTTGCAAGGACTTCTAATGTTTAACAAAGAATCCCTCCTAGCCGTAGATTGCAAATTTAACGTTCAAATCACTTCACGACACTAAGTTATAGGAAATTTAAGAGTGTTGTCCCTTTTCTTGAATTATTGACGATTTTAGTTCCTAGCTCTTTTCTCACTATACTTTTGCTTTTCTTCTTTTGATTTACAATAAGAACATAGCACTTCGTGCTTCTTTACATTTAACTTTTTGGGCTACTAGCACCATTCCAACGAAATAGAGTAATTACAAAAATTTATTCATGAATTTCATCGTTTGAAGGCTTTGCCTTTCTTTTCTCTCATAGAAGTGCATACATTTTAGCAACTTCTCTACTCGTTTCTTTTAAGAGCTAGGTGTTCAAAGGTATTTTCTTCTTAAAAAGGGGTTACTCCCCCAAACTTAAGCCATTTATGCTCTCCTCACATTTAATTTCCAAGCTAAAGATTGGAGGGATTGTAGGTTACGCAAAAGAAGTCCTAGATCCTATTATCGTTAAAGTTCATTATCCACTTTAAATAGAATCTTAGCTATAGCCAATGTACTCGAACTTTGTAGAGCATGTTGAAAGAATAAGAGGAATTTGAAAAATTTTTTTTTTTTTTTTTTTTTGACGGTTCGACTTAGCATGCCACAAGTGCAACCTTACTCCCCCAAACTTAAAATGCACAATGTCCCCATTGTGTGAATTAAGTATGACGGAATTAGGTACGACACGACAAAACAAGAACAAAACGGAAACACAAGCAAAACAAAACAACACAAAAAGATAAATGAGCGAACACAGCTCCAATAGTTTTAATCGATAAACAACGCAAAATTATAGAGTTTACAAGCCAACGGGAATGAAAGAGTTTACACATTCAAGAGTTCAAAACAAAACCAACATAAGACTGAAATATATTTAAAACATTTAAGTTTAAAATAAACCAACGGGAATGAGTAAATTTAAATCCAACGTCCCTTATGTATGCATCCCGTGGTTGCTTCCAATCTTTAGCGGTTTCGTTCATTGCGGGCTCGTTCTTCTTCTTCATCAAAGTGAGGCTCGTCTCCTTGATCCATCGGAGGTTGTGGAGGTAGGTTGATACGGTCAGGAAGAGCAGGCAGCTGCATGGCATTGTAACGTTCATCTCCGAGCACTGTTCGGAACACAACGTCATGCCTATCGGTCGCGGCATAAACGTACTGAGCCAGCTGTCTTTGCATTCCGCATACGGTCTCGACCCTGTCATCCATTGCTCGGACCCTGTCGTCCATTGCTCGGACCCTGTCGTCCATTGCTTGGACAAGATGAATCAATCTACCGATATCATCTCGACCGCCCATCTGTGCCTGAGCGCTCGGCTGCTCCTCGATCTGCTCTTCCTCCTGGTCATCTTGACCCTGTAGACCTGGTTGACCTTCTTCGTCGGGTTGACCCTGCTCATTTGCTTCACTATACTTGTATACTTTATCATTGTACACACTTTCGTAGTCCAACTTCAAAGTCTTGCAAATGGTAGCCGTACCGATCACGCCAGTCAACTTCCTCTTCTCAGTGATGACCCCGAAGTCAACCCCCGCATTTCTACATAGCCCGTCAATTAGGTGCGGAAACACAAAACTTCTTAAGTTAGGATTCTTCTTTGTAATAACTTCCTCTAACACCTCACGTATTATCCGACCCACGTTTATTGAAAGCCCTCGGGTGAGTGCATATAGTAGGGGAATGCGATCTTCACCATAGTCGCTGTTGTGTTTGCTTGGACGGAAATGTGCAAGTAAGATCAAAGTCCATGCTTTTGCCTCCAGAGTCAACCTCTTATGCGCCACCCTCGGAATGCCCCGAACGACCGTTCCGGGCAATGTGATGAACTCCTTCAATTCATCCATGCTTATCCTATCTCTATTCATGTCCCTGTACAGTCCTTCAAGCTCATCTCTTTGGTTCGCAGGCCACTCGATCCTGTAATATGCATTAATAGTTTCCGGATCGAATTTAATCTCCCTCTCCCTCACAATTGTAGCATCATCGTCCCTTTTTACACTAGCGTTAGCGTAAAATTCTCGAACAATATCGCCGGAATAAGTGTCACGAGGTGGTTTTGTCAAGAACACGTTCCAACCTCTAGCGTTGATTTGGTCTTGTAAATAAGGATAAGCCTCCCTCTCATAATCAACGAACCTTTCGGAAACGAATGATTGGCTTATGTCTTTCAAGTATTGGTCCGAAGCTTCCTTAAGTACGAACCGAAAGGTATCATAATCTTCTTCAACTACTTTTTTCTTTCCTCTCGGCTCCCGTGTTCGTTTGGGAGGTACACTCGAACTTGCGGCTTTCGATCTCCTAGACATTTTTCTTCGAATGTATGATTCCCTTTAATCAAAAGCACAAAATTCCCCCAAACTTATGATTCAACCAACCAATATCGACAAATCAACACCCCGGCAACACCAAAGTTAAGAACTAGCAAAATGATCAAGAACTTCTCATACACATTCTATCAAACACCTTGTGTGCATTCTTCGGTTTACTAATTCTCTTTGAAATTTTCAATTACTTCCACCCAAAATTTTCAATACCAAATCAATACCAAATAACAATCCACACAATACCAATCAATCAATATCATAAGTTTAGCCACACTTACCTTCGGATTGGAATCGAAGAGCTTGCAATTTGTGGGAGAATTCGGATTTGTTGAAGGGTATGTGGAGGAATTGAGATTCTTAGGGATTGAGTGAGTGATTGAGTGAGTGATTGTATTAGCAATTGGTTGATTGAGGGAGTTTGAGAGATAGCCGATTGAGAGAGAGGAGTTTTGAGGGTGTTTTGAGAGTGAGAAGTGAGGGAGTGTTTGAGTTAGGGAGTGTGTTTAAACCGGAAAGAATAATTTTTTTCTTTTTTTTTTTTTTTTTTTATTTTACGTCTCGCGGCCGCGAGAGCTGGGCAGAAACTTTTCTGCCCAGACTTCGCTGCCGCGAGCTGGAAGCTCGCGGCCGCGAGGTTGGGCAGAAAGTTTCTGCCTAAATCTCGCGGCCGCGAGGTCAAACCTCGCGGCCGCGAGAGCTGGGCAGAAACTTTCTGCCCAGACTTCGCGGCGGCGAGCTGGAAGCTCGCGGCCGCGAGGTTGGGGCAGAAAGTTTCTGCCAACTTCTCGCGGCCGCGAGCCTTGAGCTCGTGGCAGCGAAGTTTAGACAGAAAATTTTTCCTTCGGTATACCAAATAATCCAACTTCTCACCTGGCGTCGTTCTCAATCTATGGTTAGTTCGCTCGATCTCACTCGAGTTATGCTTGTCAATTCTCGATCTTTCGTGCTCGCTCATTTACCTACAACACAAAAACGCAAAACGAAAACAAAAACGAACAACAAAAACGCAAAAACACAAAACACAAACTAATAGGCTCGGGTTGCCTCCCGAGAAGCGCTTGTTTATAGTCGTGAGCTCGACTTGGATACGGCATGATAACTTCACGATAGGACCACAGAAGTCCTATTTCTTTCAAATTCTCCGCCCCAATAGTGTTTGAGGCGTTGGCCATTCACTTTAAATTTGTTTCCGGTTGAGGGATCGGAAACCTCCACGGCTCCATAGGGAAACGCTTCAACAACTTGAAAGGGTCCTGACCAGCGAGACTTGAGTTTTCCGGGAAATAATCGAAGCCTAGAGTTGAAAAGTAGCACTTGTTGCCCCGGTTCAAACTTCCTTTCCAATATACGTCGATCATGCCATTTTTTCATCTTTTCCTTATAGAGCTTGGCATTCTCATAAGCTTCCAAACGAAATTCATCAAGTTCATTCAGTTGGAAGAGCCGTTTTTCTCCGGCTAGACTTGCATCCATGTTTAGCTTTGTGACAGCCCAATAAGCCTTGTGTTCCAACTCCAACGGTAGATGGCAAGACTTTCCGAACACAAGCTTATAAGGAGACATCCCAATTGGTGTTTTGTATGCAGTACGATAAGCCCATAGAGCATCATCAAGTCTTAGCGACCAGTCTTTTCTGTTAGGAGCTACCGTCTTTTCCAAGATACTCTTTATTTCACGGTTGGATACCTCGGCTTGCCCATTTGCCTGCGGGTGATACGCAGTCGTAACCTTGTGCTTTACTCCATATTTTGCCAAAAGAACATCAAGCCAACGGTTACAAAAGTGCGAACCACCGTCACTTATCAATGCTCTTGGCGTGCCAAAACGACTGAATATATTCTTCTTTATGAAGCTCATGACTGCTTTTGAATCATCCTTAGGAAACGCACTTGCCTCGACCCACTTGGAAACATAATCAACGGCCACCAAAATGTATTGGTTCCCATTAGAAGGTACAAAGGGTCCCATGAAATCAATTCCCCATACATCGAACAATTCCACTTCAAGAATGGTCGTTAGTGGCGTCTCATTTCTTTGGGAAATGTTTCCTACCCTTTGGCACCGATCACATTGGGATACGAACATGTGCGCATCTTTGAATAAAGTAGGCCAATAGAATCCCGATTGCAACACCTTTGCAGCCGTACGATCTCCCTTGAAATGACCTCCATAGGGTGCAGCATGGCAATCTTTTAGAATTGCATTTGTGTCCTCCTCGGGAATGCACCTCCTTATGACCCTGTCTGCACAAATCTTAAAAAGAAACGGCTCATCCCATACAAAACTCTTTACATAATGTAAAAACCTTTTCTTTTGTTGATAAGTAAAATCAGGGGGTAATAAGCCACATACCAGATAATTCACGTAGTCGGCATACCATGGAGTTGGAGATAGTGCGAGGGCAAAGAGTTGTTCATCCGGAAAAGATTCGTTAATAATCTTGGGATCCTCCGTAGCTTTAGCATTCTCGAGCCTAGATAAGTGATCTGCTACTTGATTTTCGGACCCTTTTCTATCCTTGATCTCCAAATCAAATTCTTGAAGCAATAAGATCCAACGGATTAATCGGGGTTTCGCATCTTTCTTTGTCATCAAGTATCGAATAGCTGAATGATCCGTGTAAACTATTACCTTCGTACCAACCAAATATGCTCGGAATTTGTCGAAAGCAAACACCACCGCCAAAAGCTCCTTTTCCGTAACTGTATAGTTCAGTTGGGCGTCGTTCAAAGTCTTGCTAGCATAGTAGATAGAATGGAAAACTTTGCTTTCCCTTTGTCCCAAAACAGCCCCAACCGCTATATCACTTGCGTCGCACATTACTTCGAAAGGTAAACTCCAGTCCGGTGCTACAACAATCGGTGCCGAGATTAGCATTTGCTTCAAAGTTATGAAGGCTTGCAGGCATTCATCCGTGAAGAAAAAGGGAACGTCTTTCTCTAATAAATTGCATAACGGTTTGGAAATTTGCGAGAAGTTTTTGATAAATCTCCTATAGAAACCCGCATGCCCAAGGAAACTTCGAATTCCCTTCACAGATGTAGGCGGAGGTAGCTTTTCTATTGCTTCAATTTTTGCTCTGTCAACCTCGATACCCTTACTTGATATCTTGTGGCCTAAGACGATGCCCTCTTTAACCATAAAATGGCACTTCTCCCAATTCAATACCAAGTTCGTTTCTTCGCACCTTTGAAGCACTTTGCTTAGATTACCCAAGCATTCATCAAATGAATCCCCAAAGATAGAAAAATCATCCATGAAGACTTCTACGAACTTCTCGATCATATCGGTGAAGATAGCCATCATACACCTTTGAAAAGTGGCGGGAGCATTACACAAGCCGAAAGGCATTCTTCTAAAAGCAAACGTACCATACGGACATGTGAAAGTTGTTTTCTCTTGATCCGCAGGGGCGATGAAGATTTGATTGAAACCCGAATATCCATCCAAAAAGCAATAGAAAGCTCTTCCCGCTAGTCTATCCAACATTTGATCAATGAAAGGCAACGGAAAATGATCTTTCTTCGTATTTTGGTTCAGTTTTCGGTAGTCCATGCATACTCTCCACCCGGTAACCGTTCTAGATGGTATCAACTCATTCTTTTCATTCGTAATTACCGTCATTCCACTTTTCTTCGGAACGCATTGCACCGGACTCACCCATTTGCTATCGGAAATAGGAAAAACGATTCCGGAATCCAACCACTTGATTATTTCCTTTTTGACCACCTCTTTCATAATTGGGTTCAATCTTCTTTGGTGCTCAACGGACTCCTTGAAATTGTCCTCCAAGTTGATCTTATGCATGCAAAAGGTGGGACTAATCCCTTTGATGTCGGCAATAGTCCACCCGATAGCTTTCTTATGACACTTGAGCACTCTCAACAATTTCCCCTTTTGAGTATCCGTCAAGTCCGCCGCAATAATAACCGGCAAGGTAGAAGAATCTCCCAAATAAGCATAGTTCAAATGAGATGGAAGTGGTTTCAACTCCAAGATTGGAGGCTCCTCAATAGAAGATTTCAATGGCTTGGGGTTTGACAACGGCAAGTCAAGAGATTCAAATCTTCTTCTATAATTTTCTCCAACCGAATTAGCTTCCAATTGTGAGATGACTTGAGCCATTTCATCAATTTCTTCATCAAGTTTATTCAAGATAGCTCCTTCGATTAGATTCTCATAGTGATTCTCTTCAAATGTACTAGCCACCAATGCATCAATCATACAAAAGGAAGAACATTCTTCCTCGTCGTCCGGGTATCTCATAGCATTAAAGACATCGAATTTCACTTCTTCATCGTGTACTCTCATGGTGAGTTCACCTTTTTGTACATCAATCAAAGCTCTACCCGTAGCCAAAAATGGTCTCCCAAGTATGATAGGTACATTGACATCCGCCTCATAATCAAGAACAATAAAATCGACGGGAAATATGAATTTATCAACTCTTACCAAGACATCGTCGATTTTTCCTTCCGGGTAAGTGATGGAACGGTCGGCAAGTTGCAAAGAAACCGTAGTAGGCCGTGCTTCTCCGATTCCAAGCTTTTGAAAGATAGATTTGGGCATAATATTAATGCTAGCTCCCAAATCACAAAGAGCTCTCCCAAAATACTTATCACCAATGGTACACGGGATAGTGAAACTCCCCGGATCCTTGAGCTTTGGAGGTAATTTGTTTTGCAAGATAGCACTACATTCCTCGGTTAGTGCAACCGTCTCACACCCAATCTTCTTTTCTTTGATAGCACGTCTTTCATAAACTTGACGTACTTAGGCATTTGCTCGAAAGCTTCCACTAGAGGGATGTTTATATGCAATTGCTTCAAGATATTTAAGAATTTTTCAAATTGCTTTTCATCCTTTTTCTTTTGGAATCTTTGAGGAAACGGAGGAGTTGGTATACTTGCCGGAATTGGTGTTGAAATGATTGGTTCTTTAGATACCTCATTTTCCAACTCCACTTCTTCAACCAATGACTCCTTAGTTCCACTTTGAGTCTCCTCGGCTTCCATTGGATTTTCATTAGGCATAGCCGGACTTTCATACCTCTTTCCATTCCTCAAAGAAATAGCTTTGCAATGTTCATTCGAGCCTTGATTAGGTGACTCGGTTGTACTTGGCAAAGCTCCTTGAGGTCTTGCACTTAAGGCTTGTGAGACTTGCCCCATTTGAGTTTGAAGATTTCTCAAGGCAACCGAATGTTCTTGTTGATTTTTGAAGACATCTTGCAACTTAGAGTCATTAGCTACCATATATTTGGTGGTATGTTTCATGAAATCACCAAATGCATCTTCCCACGAAGGCTTCGACTCTACGGGTTGCTTTTGCCTATCTTGAAATCCGGGGGGAGCGGAGGATTGATGACCTCCTTGATATGGTGGTTGTTGGGCATTGTTTGGATTACTCCAAGAGAAATTTGGATGCTTTTGCCAATGAGGAATGTAGTTGTTGTTTTGATAGGGGGCATGTCCTTGATTGTTTCGATAATTGTTCCCAAGGTAATTCACCGCCTCGGGACTTCCGGGACACATGTCATAAGTATGAGCTCCCCCACATGTCACACAACTTGGCGGCATAGATTGTACTTGTTGTACCACTTCCGGCTTTTGGCCAAGCTTGTCTACTTTGTTGCTCAAGATCGCCATTTGGGCACTTAATGCCGTAATTGCATCCAATTCGAGCCTTCCCGGCGTAGATTTAGCGGAAGTTCCTCTCTCGGACGTCCATGAATGATTGTTATAAGCCATGGTGTCAAGAATTTCCCACGATTCATCGTAGGACTTGGAAAGCATAGTACCACCCGCAGTGGCATCAACGAGAGCTCTAGTAGGCCCGTGCAAACCATTATAAAATGTTTGCATCAAAATATACTCTGCTATGCCGTGGTGTTGACACTTCTTTAACAACTCTTTGAATCTCTCCCAAGCTTCATATAAAGATTCTTGATCTAATTGCCGGAAGCCTAGAATGTCATTCCTCAATTTTATAGTTTTCGGGGGAGGGAAAAACTTTCTCAAGAACTTTCCCGTTAGATCTTCCCACGAATTAATAGATTGGGATTGAAGAGAATCCAACCAATCTTTTGCGAGGTCCTTCAACGAGTATGGAAATAGCATCAACCTCAACGCCTCCTTTGTTACACCCGCTATGATGAATGAATCACTAATCATCATAAACTTCTTCAAGTGAGCGTGAGGATCTTCGCTAGAATGACCTCCAAATTGATCCGCGGCATTGAGCATATTGAACATGACTGGCTTAAGCTCAAAGTTAGTTGCCGTAATTGTAGGTCTAACGATGCAAGAACCGAGCTCATTCAACATAGGTGTACCATACTCATTAATAGGCCGATTCCTATTATTTGGCTCTTCGGGAGCAACTTGTATAGGATTAACCATAGCCGGGTTAACTCCTTGATCGTCCATGGGTAGAGATTTACCCTTCTTTTTCCTTGCTTTTCTTCGCTTTCGAAAAGTCCTCTCAATCTCCGGATCAACAAGAGCTAGGGGTGATGACGAAGCTCTTGGCATACACTAAGAGAAAGGTACCTAGGAATACAAAGATCACAAGATAAATAATACGTTCAAGCTAAGATAAACAAGAATATAAATTGGCAATAATCGTTACTACTCCCCGGCAACGGCGCCAAAAACTTGTTACGCTCCAAATACGAGTGCGTTTAAACGCAAGTATACGGTCGCTTTCAAGTAATAAAGTGGTAAAGGGTGTCGAACCCACGAGGAATATAACGAATAATTATCAAGATCTATTCTAATATCTTATGCGAACTTATGTGATTAAAAGTAGTTGGTTTGTAGTTTGTTTAAACATATAAAAGTGAAATGAATAAAAACACAATATTTTGATTCGATTAGATAAAGGCTTCCTAGATTTCCATGTCACTAAGAGTGATCCAATCTCGAATGATTCGCAAGTTGACGACTATGCTTATGTTTGTTGTTCAAGATTTCAAAATCTATTCATACGTATCTTTCGATATCGTACGAACCTACCAAAGTAAACTAATCCAATTTATGTCTAAAAGGATTAAGCTTAAATGATGCTTTAGCTCCCAAACCTTAATAGAACATGAAATGACCTAGGTATATTTCTATCCTAAAATCAAATCACAACCTAGTTTTATAATCTAATCTTTAATCAACTATATCTAGCCATTAAAGATCAATCCATTTCATCCTATGGTTGGCCTAACCACAAGTTGACAAAGGCTCAAACTAGATTAACAAACACTTGTAAGCATAGCCACAATCATAAACTCATCATTCAATCATAGATCCATCAAAGCTTCATGAAAACCTAGGAGTTAAATGCTTAGCTACTCATATTGATCAATAACATATTCATTACATTCAAAATATTCATAATGCAAGATAAAGATAAAGGTAGGAATAAGCTTATGTAAATGGAAGCCACTACAACTCCTCTCTCAAGCTTCTTTAGTCTTCCAACCAAAGCTCCAAGCAAGAACTCTTCTTCTTTTTGATGGAGGCAAGAGATATTTCTTCTTCAAGTATTTTTGTTGTAAGTTGCAAGAGTTGTTTTATGATTTCCACCTTCTACCCTTATAACCTAGCAAACTATCAACCCCCTATGCCTAAACTACCCCAAAAACTATGGTAATAAAGGCCAACAAGTCCCAAAGGAGATTGTAATTACAAGTGGGGAAAAGGGCAATGTACAAAAAAGACCCTCAAAAATACGCAGCAAAACAGGGCAGGACTCGCGGCCGCGAGACCTGGGCTCGCGGCCGCGAGCCTGCAGGAAATGGACACCTCGCGGCCGCGAGCTGGAGGCTCGCGGCCGCGAGGTCGTGGCAGAAACTTTCTGCCAGCCTCTCGCGGCCGCGAGGTTAAACCTCGCGGCCGCGAGACCTGGGCAGAAAGTTTCTGCTCCAGCTCGCGGCCGCGAGCAACTACCTCGCTGCGGCGAGGTTAGGCAGGCGCCTAATTCTTCGATTCTTGCACTCTCGTTCGCGTTAGGCCCCCCCTCGGTCGAAGGAGACTTGCCATCCACGCACGAAATGTTCCGGATGTGCCTTAATACGTCAGAACCTACAAAACACCGACAAGCAAAAGTAAAACACGAACAAAACACGGAAAGCGAACAAAGGTCGAACAAAGGGACCCAAAGCACAAACGACACGAAAACACGCAAAGACACAAAGAAACTCGGATCAAAACAAGACGTTTTGAGCTTAAAAGGATAGGTAATAACGACGTTTTCACGGCGTTATCAATAGTTAATCAGAAGTTTATTAATCCAAAGACATTTATTATTTGGCATGACCGGCTAGGCCATCCCGGATCAACAATGATGCGTAGAATCATAGAGAATTCACATGGTCATTCGTTAAAAAACCAGAAGATACTTCAATTCCAAGAATTCTCATGTGTTGCTTGTTCTCAGGGTAAACTAATTAGTAGACCGTCTCCGATTAAAATTGGGATAGAATCGCCAGCATTTCTGGAACGCATTCAAGGAGATATATGTGGGCCCATACATCCACCATGTGGACCATTTAAATATTTTATGATTTTGATAGATGCATCTACTAGATGGTCACATGTGTGTTTATTATCAACTCGCAACTTGACGTTTGCGAGATTACTTGCTCAAATAATTAAACTGAGAGCACAATTTCCAGATTATGCAATTAAGACAATTCGCCTTGACAATGCTGGCGAATTCACATCTCAGGCTTTCAATGATTATTGTATGTCCATAGGAATAACAATTGAAAGCCCTGTTGCTCATGTTCATACCCAAAATGGTCTAGCAGAATCATTCATTAAACGCCTCCAATTAATTGCTAGACCATTACTTATGAGAACAAACCTTCCTGTTTCAGCATGGGACATGCTGTACTACATGCAGCAGCACTTATACGCATCAGGCCAACAAGTTATCAAAAATTCTCCCCATTACAATTAACTTTCGGCAAGGAGCCAGACATTTCCCATCTAAGGATATTTGGATGTGCGATATATGTTCCAATTGCTCCACCACAACGCACAAAAATGGGTCCTCAAAGGAGGTTGGGAATATATGTCGGTTTTGAATCCCCTTCTATAATTAAATATGTAGAACAAGTAACGGGGAATTTATTTTCAGCACGTTTTGCTGATTGCCATTTTGATGAAACAATGTTCCCAACTTTAGGGGGAGAGAATAAAGAGCTGGTAAAAGAGATAACATGGAATGCATCATCTTTATCATATCTAGATCCTCGAACTAGCCAGTGTACACAAGAAGTTCAAACGATAATTCATTTACAAAATATTGCAAATCAACTGCCAGATGCATTTACTGATCTAAAAAGAGTTACTAAATCTCATATACCAGCTGAAAATGCTCCGATTCAGATTGACGTCCCAGTAGGACAATCTATTAGTGCAAATCAAAGCAAGCCACGCTTAAAACGTGGCAGACCAATCGGTTCCAAGGATAAAAATACTCGTAAAAGAAAAGGAGCAAAAGATGAAGATGGTCATATTGTGGAGGCTGCTGCTCATGATGAGTCGCAGAACATAACTAATCATAACACCTCAGAAGAGGTTCAGGTACCTGAAAATAATGAAAATGAAGAGATCTCGATAAGTTATGTCACTACTAGAAAAAGATGGAACCGAAATAAAATAGTTGTCGACAACATTTTTGCATACAATATTGTTGTTGAAATTTTAAATGAGGATGAGGATCTAGAACCAAAATCAGTTGAAGAATGTAGAAATAGAAATGATTGGCCCAAATGGAAAGACGCAATTCAAGCAGAATTAAGTTCACTTTCAAAACGTGAAGTTTTTGGACCAGTAGTCCAAACCCCTAAAGGAACAAAGCCCGTTGGATATAAATGGGTATTTTTGTGAAAACGAAATGAGAAAAATGAAGTCGTTAGATATAAAGCACGGTTAGTAGCACAAGGGTTTTCGCAAAGGCCGGACATTGATTATGAGGAGACGTATTCTCCTGTGGTGGATGCAATTACTTTTATATATCTGATTAGTCTGGTAGTACGCGAAAAACTTGATTTGCGTCTAATGGATGTTGTTACAGCCTATTTATATGGCTCGCTTGATACTGAAATTTATATGAAAATCCCTGATGGATTTAAAATTTCATATGAAAATTCCCGGGAAAATTATTCAATACGCCTGCGTAAATATTTATATGGATTAAAACAATCTGGGCGTATATGGTACAACCGACTAAGTGAATATTTGCCAAAAGAAGGTTATAAAAGTGATCCAATTTGCCCATGTGTTTTTATAAAGAGATCCGGATCAGAATTTGTTATAATTGCTGTATATGTCGATGATCTAAATATTATTGGAACTCCAGAAGAGCTTCAAAAAACGGTTGATTATTTAAAGAAATAATTTGAAATGAAAGACCTTGGAAAAACAAAATTTTGTCTCGTTCTGCAGATCGAACACTTATCGAACGGAATTTTTCTTCATCAATCGGCTTATGTAGAAAAAATCTTAAAGCGATTTTATATGGAAAAGGCACATCCTCTAAGTACCCCAATGGTTGTAAGATCGCTTGATGTGAAAAATGACCCTTTCCGTCCTCATGAGAATGATGAAGAACTTCTAGGTCCTGAAGTACCATATCTTAGTGCTATAGGAGCATTGATGTATCTTGCTAATAGTACACGTCCGGATATATCTTTTGCTGTAAGTTTATTAGCAAGATTTAATTCTTCTCCGACACGTCGACATTGGAATGGAGTTAAGCACATATTTCGATATCTCCGAGGAACGGTTGATATGGGGTTACTTTATCGGAATGATGAAAAATTACACTTGGTTGGCTATGTTGACGCTGGATACTTATCTGATCCACGTAAAGCTCGCTCTCAAACTGGCTATGTATTTACTAGCGGAGGAACTGCTATATCATGGCGTTCTACAAAACAAACTTTAGTTGCCACTTCATCAAATCATGCAGAAATAATCGCAATGCATGAGGCAAGTCGAGAATATGTTAGGTTAAGATCGATGACACATCATATCCAACGGATGTGTAATATACCATTTGACATAAATACCCCAACAATTTTGTATGAAGATAATACAGCTTGCATAGCTCAACTCAAAGAAGGGTACATCAAAGGTGATAGAACAAAACACATTTCACCAAAATTTTTCTTCACTCATGAACTTCAGAATAATGGTGACATAGATGTTCAACAAATTCGTTCATGTGAAAATTTGGCAGACTTGTTAACCAAAACATTGCCGACTGCCACGTTTGAGAAGTTGATCAGTGGAATTGGGATGTGTCGACTTTTGAAGATATTAAGTGATTTTTTCATCAGGGGGAGTAAACGACATATTGCACTCTTTTTTCCTTAACTAGGTTTTTTTTATCCCAATGGGTTTTTCCTAGTAAGGTTTTTAACGAGGCAATAAAATGAACATCCAAGGGGGAGTGTTATAAATATAATAGTAGTGGATGCTCATTTTAATGAGCTATTGTAATGAGGCTAGGTAGTGGATAATCAATATTATAACTTATGTAACTTATGGCTTTTGGTAGTCTTGTATAGCCCTATAAATAGAGGATTTGTATTGTGTATTATACATCAATAAAATGAAATCCTTTCTCCCTACTCTACTCTCTAATCTTTACTTGTTTATATTTTAGTTTATATTATAACAGGTATAGATTTTTTTGGAAGAGTTTTGTTATAGGTATAAGATGTGTAAAATTTTATGCTAGATCATGTTAGTTATGTGAGATAAATTATGTAAAAGATAAGTTATTTTATGTCAAATCATATTAGAGTTTGTATAGGTTTTGGTTTTGTTGAGTGATAAGAAAATTATTGTTTGTTTGGCTTTTGAGAGAGTAGTTTGAGAAAATTGTGATATGAAAAATTTATTTTAGAATGTAAAAAACATGTTTGTTTGGCAATTCCCAAACACGAAAAAAAATTGGGAAACACCAAACAAACAGGCCTAGAATCTTTGAAAGTAGAAAATGATTGTATGCAAGAATAGCTCCTAACCAATATTCTCATTTCTTCAACTAGTAAGCCAGAAATCTTCTACTAACTAAAGCATAAAAGTTACACTATTGCATCAAAATGTCCCGAGTAATTTGACTGCAAGTAATTGGTGAATTTGAATGTAAGGAAGAAATGTGAAGAGAGAAACGCAAACAAAAAAATTACGTGGTTCCGTCATTCGACCTTCATCCACAGAGCAAATGTTTAAAGGACTACAAAACTTTCATTTCTCTCTTGATTCTAAATTGCAACATATTCGGGATACCAATTACAACATGCTCCAATGAAATAGAAATGGTAACCAAAATCGAATGATGGACTAAATCTAATTAACTGCTTATTCTGATTGGCACCTTAAATCCCAACATTTACAATAGATCATCACAAGCAGCATCATACGAATTACTCGACCTTTTGTGATCATGAAAATATATTCCCGCTTCATTGAACAGAGAGAGCAACTGTAAAAGTTCATCATTGGACAGTTTTGAAGGCCTCTTATCAGAAAAGCCACCAGATTCTATAACGCTAATAACTTTCCCCTTGAACAATTCTGAGCTCATATCACTCGTGCATTCTTCATCTCCATTGTTATCATAGCCAAGACATTTCCCATTACCATCTCCACAAAGCCCTTCAACTTTTGACAACTTCATCAGCTCTATTAACTTCTTCTTTTGTTTAAACGTCGCACCTAGTGTCTTGTTCTTCTTACTGAAGCAAGTTCTTGTAAACGCCCACCACTCCTCAAGATTCACATCTGGAATCTTGCTTTTGGGATAAATCTTGACTACCGAAGAATCAACTTTTGGACATGGTACAAAGTCACGTTTGCTTACATCCATGATGAATTCAACTTCAGCCATTAGCTTCACATTTACAGCTAATCTGTTATACTCGGTTTCACCTGGCTTTGCCAATAGCCTCCTCGCAAATTCTTTCTGAAGCAACAATGTCGCGCTTCTAAAAGGATTGGCCTTTGCCCCAAAAACCAATTTAGCCAGAAGAGGGGATGATATATTATAAGGAATGTTCGCCACCACAAGATTGAATTCCGGAAACTCAGTCTTCAACGCATCACCGCTAATAACCTGCAAAACAAGTTAGATCAACTACCATAAGCTGAAAGCGCAGGGATTGAAGATTCATTTTGCCCTTTGAGACATTTCGTCAAACACTTATAAGACTCATAACCACACGTACTAATAGACAAAGAAAATAACAAATTATTACATTTAGGCGGTGTTGGAGTCCTCTTTCAGCAACGCGTTTGTGGAGAATCTCGACCATACGTTTGTCGACTTCAACGGCGACGACTTTCTTGGCTACTTCAAGGAGCTTGAGAGTGAGATTCCCTGTACCCGGCCCTATTTCCAAAACGGTGTCATCGGGTTTTATCTCAGAAGTTCGGACAATGGAGTCCAGAATTCTAGGGTTGGTGAGAAGGTGTTGCCCCCTGCTCTTATATAAACGTATATTCGGTTCTTCTTCTTCATCTTCTCCATTATTCTTGCCATAACTGCACCCTGTCCGAAGCAATCGCCGGAAATTTTTTAGGTTGCAACTGGGATTGTTAGTTGGAGTTTTTCGTGGCTGGAGCATTCAAATTTCTTTAGTATTTTCTCTGTTGATTTTGAAGAATGAATTAACGAAGTTGAAAGTTAGTTAAAAGAAAGAGGAGGGAAGAGAAATTAAGATGAGTAGACTTTTTGAAGAACACATGTTGGGCCTTATAATTGGAAGTGCAATACTACTAGCTAGGCCCACCCATTTCGGTTAGCCAATGGGCTTCACTGATTCTCATCAAAATCAAAAGTGGTTTTAAAGTTTGTATCGTTTATGTTAGGTTATAGGGTTGTCAATTGGTCCTCTATAATACATTAGTGTATTATTTGGGCCTATATGATAAAAACAATTTGGGCCTCGAGTGCAGTATTTTTTTAATAAAAAGAAAATGCTAAATTTTAATGTTGTTATAAACATAAATGATTAGTACTGTCGTAATGTATTCTTATCCATAATAACTGTATATATTTGAAAAATCTAAGTAATAGTACATAATTGTGTCTTGGATGAACTTGTAACAAAATCATGATTATTGTTACATTTGGATCAAATTATCACGACACATTATACATGCTAGAAGTGTTGTACTGGAATAAGTTTACAAACATTTATACACAGTGGTTTGTATAACGAGTGCATTTAATTAGGTATAATTCCAAAATATTAGAATAATGTTTATGCATTAGATAAGACTGGTAAAGGATCTCCTGTCCCATTAATATTTGTGTATCACTTTGTGTCACATTTTTAATAAACCGCCATGTCATATATTTTGATTATGCATCACACATGATCGTTTTTCACCCATCTTCTTCACCATCTCTTGATACAACCGATCTATGATTGAAATCGTAAAGCTTAGAAACTAAAAATCACTGAGCATTTCAAATTATCATTGTTGCTATTTCAAATATTTGACCCCGTCCATGTGCTTTTTAGTTGTTTCATGGAATGGTACGTAGGTTTATTACAAAATTTAAACAATTCTAAAATTGAAATAGCAATGACAAAAATTAATATAAGTAGGTCATTGAGCAATATGAAATCAAGACTATATACCAACTCGAAAGATTGAATTGATTTTTGGGTCCTTAGATTCATGTTCTTAATTTTGTTAAATATCTTGTTCAAATATTCATGTATTAGTTCAATCGATCTTCTAATAACCACCATGATACCAGTCAACTATTTTTCTTGTTTTGTTTTATATATGCAAATCCAAGATACTTATGGGTAACTTGAAATGGAAGAATGATATTAGCGATTTTCAAGGGAAGATGGAAAATTAGAATAGATCTAAAGATGAGAACGTGGAAGATAGTTAGTATAAAGGAAATAATCATGTGTGACATGAATTAAATGTAATTGTCAAATATCACTTATATCTGAATGGGACACAAAGTGGTACACAATATTGAAATAAAGGATCTTTAGCGGCTAAGAATAATGGATAAGATCCTCTATGAATTTTTATTGGGGCTCTCAAGTTAAGGGATAAGTGGCCTTTTTAAAAAAAAAAAAAATTGTGTACATGTATGGTTGTAATTGGTAAAAGAAGCTAGTTTATTTTTTTTTTAGGAAAAGAAGCTAGTTTCAAGATTATTAAAGATTTAAAGCTTTTGCTTTTCCATTTGAATTCGACCAAACGCATGATGAACATTTCTATAATTTATAATAGTTATTTTTCATAATTTGAATTATCCATTAACTAATACCAATATTTTGGTATAGCAAATTTTAGTGCAGTGATATCGATGGCTTCTTTAAAAGATCATATTGGTGATGATATAAAAATGCAAGACCACAAATTTGGCCCACAAAAATGGACACAGTCATGGCAATTGCAAGCACGAAACTAAAGCTATTAATAGATATATATATATAGTTTTCACAAAAATGGACAAGACTTGGGAGTTAAGGGATGATGCTAGAATGAAAGGTGTGCACACCTCCAATGAACTATGTGTATTGTGTGTTAAGTTCTTCTAGTTATGTGGTAACCTTTTCTTAAATTGTGCTCACCACCAATAATTCTTTTATGTATAAAATGTAGGCAAAGGTTAAATTCAATACTGAGTCGTCAGGTTAGTCAGTCACTCTAGGGCGTTTTATCGTGACCCATCAATGTAGCACCGAGCTTAGTGCCGGGATGTTAGGTAAGGCTTCAGTCGCCTACAACACGCCACAGTGATGAAAGTGGCCAGAATTTGACCGTCCATGATGGATCTTAAATCGAATACATAAATATAATGATTAAAAGATCTAATTCAAATTTACAAGAGATTAAAAGTAAATTTTGTCTTTTTGTGTTTTTTAAAAACTATTCACAATATTAATTTATCTCAAGTGCTTAACGTACTCCTTAGCAGTTTGTCCCCAGTACTAGGAGAAAGGAAAGGAGTGGAACAGTAAAAGGTAAGGAGTACTTTAGTACGGATTTGAAGAATGTTTTACTACCACCGACGCAAACGGAAATGGTATCTGGAGAAAACGGCTATAAATGTGAACGGTCACGGCGTTAATTATTGGCGGCAATTATGCAGCCACGTGTTATTTCGTTATTAGAAATCAGAACAGCCCCACTGTAGGTGGGACTGGGAATGACCATTACAACTACCGCTATTTTAATGTTTGTTGTTCTAGACTTCTAGGTAGTGATTTTGATTTTCATTTCACGTGTACGAGCCAATCACGCCTTTCCCGCGGTTGGAAGTTCTTTTTTTCTTTTCTTTTTTAATTTAAGAAAAGATGTACAGAATATCCAAAAATCAATAATTGTAATTATGAATTAGATCGACAACTTCTATGCAGACGGATGGAATATTTATTTGACCTTATAGAAATCATGCTATGGTGTTATTTAAAATCTACCGGACATAATTGGACTAGGAAAATGGATTGTTAAAAAAAAAAAATTCGAATAGTAAAATGAATTTGAGCTGGATTAAGACGGTTCAACTAAAAAAGGATTGAGCAACGTTTAAGACTAACTTTAATTCAATAACTAGTTAGTGTGTTTTATTTATGCATACAACTATTAATTAGATTAGACTGTAAATTATCAACATATGATTGATTTATTTGAATGAACTAGTCACTACAAAGTAGTGAAATCAGTTTTCAATCCCTGATAGAAAAGGTTTTTACTTAATGCGTCTGATGCAACTCGAAAAGAATTAATCTTTGAAAAACTAAAACAATGACTAGACTATAAATTTAACTTTCAATAATCTGTTTAGTCTAACTTAATAAAAATTTCTTGCTGAGTCATGATGGCGTATGGTTAACTCATATTAGAAAAATATATTAGCCTTTTATATAATTTAAAAAATGAGAAAATTAGAAAAAACATAATGAATGCTACATAGAATGCCAGAAATTTTGTGGTTGGGCTATTTTAAATTGGCGACACTTCACCTACAAGAATGATGGCGCAAAAAGATATAAATCCAAACAAGTAATAATACGCCGTCGCCGTGTACAAAAGATGGGCCTTAGCAACTGTAGGTCGGGCATCTCCATCCCGATTTAACTTTTACGCAATCATCCTTCATTTCTTTTTGGATTTTTGTGTTATATTTTTAAGTATATACAACTACAAGTTATTTATATTTTTTTGAAAATGCGACTCTACAATATTTATAATTTAAACCATAACTCTAGATAGAACTATCAATTGTGTCGGGCCTATCCGAAGCTCGACGACTCAACCCGATTAATTTTTATCCGAAGTCCAATAATTATGAGTCGGGCTGAGTTTGAGTCCTTATTTTAAACTCGATCAATTTATGAGTCGATTTTGAGCTTAATAAGACTCAATACGAATAAAGCCCGAATATAAAATATTTTAAATACAATTGCTAATTATTGTTATTAAACTTATTGTGTACTTATTACAATTTTGAAACAAAATAGAGTTTACCAAAAACCAACCTCCAAAACTCATCATATAACTTAATAAACCAATTTACCTACACAAATGTCAAATATCATTTACGTACTTATAATCAAATGGAAAACAAAAAAAGGAAAAGGGGAAAAAAATGGAAGAAAATGGTCAAGATCTATAATTTTGGAGTATTGGAACTGGAGCAATACAACATACGTCAAAAGTCTCTTATCCTGAAGGAGTAAACATACAACTAAATTCACCTTCACAAATATAAAAGAAAAAATCTACATGTCTGGAGCAATAAAATGTATAAAAAAAAGGGAAGATGAAAAGTTTTTGTCTAATATTATTTTCACCCCTCGTACGTGTTTCAGAAATGCTTATTTTTTTTTTAATTTATGGAGTAAATTTTGCTAGTATTAATAAACTCGATATAAGCCCGATATAAATTTGAAGCCCGAAAATTTACATGAGCCAAGTTAGAGCCAAAAAAATTAGAAAATTTATGAGTCGGATTTGAGCCTATATCTATGAACCCCAATGATATTTGACTTTGAGCTACTTAAAGCTCGGCTTACAAGAACCGATTGATAGTCCTAACTCTAGGTTGCATTTGGATTTTACCACTGCAGAAAGCTAAAGTTGTGCTATTGGCGGTTAAACTTGCTATGAACTAAAATTGAAATAAAGTGGTGATCGGAGGAGTTTCAAACATGGTTATTACTGCAATTGAAGGTGATTCTGAAGAACGAGCAACGTATGGTCCTGCCACTAACGATATTAAATCTGCAAGGGAAACTTTTGAGTCATGTTTAGTTTGACACATTTGGAGGGAAGGAAACAAAGTGGCACACGAAGTAGCAAAGCTTTTTGTTAGATATTCTTTTACTTTAAATGCTTTATCTGATTTAATTCAAAACATTGTAATCTCTAAACAAGAGGTTGAATAAAATCAACTTGTTTAAAAAAATAAAAAATCAGACTGCATTCGGTTTTCTTATTATATTCTCAAAATTGAGATACTTTCTATTTTTTTTCTAGCATTTATTTTGGAAAATTTATTAACTCAAATAGCAACAACCAAATGATACAAAAGCTTAGCTAAATATTGATTTTGATGATAAAAAAAGTTAAGTTAGATTTATAAACCAAGTCAAAAGAACTAAGTAAAGGAAAACTTAGTTCACACATTTAGACTAAGGAATATTGAGAAAAATACAAATATCATATTCAACGAAGTTTGAAGGAGTTGATCAAAATGATTTTGATTGATTTTATATTCATCAACAACAAAGTTCAAGAGAAGAACTTCATTGGAACATCGAAGTACAATAGTTGAATCAGACAACATACTAACTTTTGATCAGCAGTATACTGAACACCTGACTGTCACAAGAGCAAAGTCAGTAAAAGATTTGAACGACAGACATTTGAAGTGTCTTTGTTTGGGAATCACCAGAGTAAATTCAACTGATAAAGAAGAAATTCAAAAACTTCGAACAGTGAAGTGAGTTTAATGCGATTGACAAAACATTGCATAGAATAGTACTGAGACAGTGCAAAGCCGCCTGCAACAAATTAGTCATTTGAAGTTGATGAAAATGATAAGGGTAATTCGGGAATTCAGGGCCTTTTCAATGGGCATTTTAATTCCCACACTCTTATAAATAACAATAAGTTTTGAATGAAGAAAACAACATTTTACAAGAGCACATGATCTTTTGCAGGAAATCATTTAAGCTACCTGAGAGCAAAACCGAAACCACTAAGCTGCTCTAAGTGAAAAACTTATTCGTTGAAGACAAATTTGAGTGATTTGTTAAGTGACTGAGAGTTACTAGTTGATGTTTGAGTGATTTAAACATCTTGGCTAGGTGCTAGGAAAGTTTCTGATTGATTCTTTTTGTTTTACTGTGTGTAAAAGTTTTACTTGGACGTATAAATTATAAACGTCAAGTGTTGTATTAATCTACGTGATTAATACTCTGCCTTCCATCTTGTTAAGGAAGAAGAGTGGATTAAAGGGATTATATCACCAGTGAACCACTATAAAATTATATGTGTCCTTTACTTTACACATTTATTCTTGCATAGACAGACCGGTCGTTTGTTCATACTTTTAAAGAACCTCAAATTAAAAGAATTTTCAAAGAGAGAAAATTGAATTTGTGTTTACAAATCTATTTGAAATAAAATGTTTAATAAAACACAAGTTTAATCCGCCGCACAAACATCTCAAAAGATCTTTGATTTTACAAAACAGTTTAACTTTTATGTTACTGCATTAGCAACGAGACACTAAGATGTTGGCTTACTACAACAGCAAAGTGCTCAACTAAGTTGATTACAAGAACATATTAATCTTTACTTAAGACTTTTTGAGTTATCAAAGTAGAAATTTTCTAAAAGGATTTGAAAGGGTCTTTTGACCCCTTGGGACCCAATATTTCATTTGAAATTAAATATTTTTAAGACTATTATTGAAATTACTAGAATTATTTATGTGTAATGAAGTAAATCTTTATGGAGTCTCTTGGGCTTAAAAAATATACGTGTCTGACACACTGTCATAGTAATGGAGTGTGACCGAAGATCGACCGGTCAAGTCCTTAAAGAAATGGTATATGACATGCAATTAAAGATAAATGTTAGGCTCCTTAATTATGTCAAGTCCATGGATTGGCAAGAGAGTATAATTGTCCAGATTGAAGTGGTCGATCCTGGTGAAGCCACATCGTCGTCATATCAACTATGATCTTTAGGTACTCATACCTCTCTGATGGTTAGAATGTCTCTGATTTGGCCACATTAATTGTCTTAATCCAATGGTCTAGGCTAAAGGGTTAATTTGGGTGCTCCTTATTATTAGCCACATCAATATACACTACTTAGCTAAAATCTTCTAGAATTTTTCTTTCGACTATGATGTTATTATGCAAAACACTTTAGCACTATATATATATATATATATGCTAACACTTCAAATTAATGGCTCATGACATGCAGCTATCATTGTTTCTTTAATTTCTCTCATTATTTGTCCATGTAGTGTGCAAGAGTTAAGTACTCCGTAATATTTTTGGTCTGGGGCATGTTCACATATTTTTCTGTTATAGTCATGATCATGCAAAAGATCATGATGAGTTCATGAAATTATTTTAACTGTCTTAACTAACACTGCTCCTGTGCAGATAAAAGCAGTTATTGTACCCTTTTGGGTAGACAAAATAACTTTAACATTGTATAGGTAGGCATACATACATTATTAATAATTCGCACAGTGTATAGGCATACATACATTTTGACAGTTTCATACAGATTGATCCTATATATATTAATTCTTACTCAAATTTATAATGCAAAGTTTAACATTAAATAGTCCATTTGTTAATTATGTACATTAAATTAATCGAGTGGGCCTGTTTGTTTGCGTTTCCCAAAATTATCTCGTATTTGGAACATATTTTCTTATTTCTGAAATAAATTTTTCACATCTCAGTTTTCTCAACTACTCGATCTCTCAAAAACCGAACAAAAAACATTTTTTTTAATCTTTAAACAAAACTTATACAAACTCTAATTTGATTTGACATAAATTAACATATCTCTTACATAATTTATCTCACATAATAAACAAGATTTGACATAAAGTCTTACACATCTTACACCTACAACATAACTCTTTCAAAAAAATCTACACCTACTTTATTTCTCAAATCACTCTCTCAAAATTCAAAGAAACCATATTGCCTAAATCGAGATTATTTGACAAATCTCCACTATTCTCTCAAACTACTTTCCCAAACACCAAACAAGCATGCCCAAATTTAGCTTAATTACATATTTATAAACAATCTCCAACAAGCCATGTATAACTCAAAATTTAAGAAAAATTATTAGTGTTTAAGAAAATGTGAGATCCAAAGGAACTCTTATAGTTTATGCAACTCATAAATATTTAAGTTCGGACTCTCAAATATAAGAGTCCAATTTCAAATGAAATAATTTTTATATGCAGGAAAGTACAACCACTGAAGAAATATAAAATGAAAACCTTAAAATATAAACGAACTGTTGGAGTGGAGAGTAAAAAATAAGAATAAATAATAATGTTCACCTCTTAAATTTTAAGATAAGATGTCAGAATTTATGAGTTTTGTTGAAGATCCTTAACAATTTAAACTAATAGAAATGGAACAAGTGGCTAGTGGGTTCCGTCCATTGCGGCCGGTTGAACGCTTAAAAGGCGTAATTGAAATGGAAGAAAAAGTAAACCCACTTAATAAAGGTTCCTAAATTATCCCTCAACAACTACATTTGATTGGTATCCAAAGTAATATTAATCTAAGCATTTTATTATGATGATTTAACACATCATAATAACTCCTTGTTGACCATGTTTAGTTCATCATTATTAAGTAACGGATTAATTAATCACATGGAATTTTCGCTGTTTAAACCTTTTCAACGGATAGTTAATGATGAGAATTTGCTTCCAATGAAATGTGTTTCCTTACTTCATTTTCCGTTTTTTCTTTAGTGATTATAAACTGACTTTCTGATTGAAAATGATTTACCTTTTTATTTTTATTTTTCAAGGCTTTCAATCACTTTCGAGGCGCATCAGACACATTAGTGAAAATTTTTCCTAATAGAAATTCGAACCTGAATTCGCTACTTTATAGTGACTAATTCCTTCAATTAAACCAGTTACGTATTGGTGTCTATTGAAAAATGATAATGCTTGCAATAATGTAGTATAAGATTTAAAAGGTACGTGTATTATATGTTATGTGATTGAATATGTGTGGTTATGTACGGTTAGCGCAAGAATTTCTTCGCATATCTTTTTTTTTTTTTTTTTTCTGTTAATTAACTAGTTATTTGCAAATGACCTTTGGTCCATCTAATTAATTTCTAACTGCATCATAAAAAAGTTTGAGCTAATAAAAGATTAATTAATATATATATACATTAAGTTTGAGCTAGCTAGGGATATCTTTTTCCAGGTTAATGATAAAGTTCTTATTTTCAAGGGTGGGGTTGAGATATATACATTCAGTTCTCCATAAATAAATTAAATTGACTTCCAATCTAAAAAGTAGAGTCTGAATTGATTTTCGCACGAGTAAATAACATCACATGTTGTAAGGATCGGAGATGTGTGGCCGTATTTTAATTTTATAAGGGCCTTTTTGTCTCTATATATTTCTACGATGGAAAGTTAAATTGTCAAGTAAACATTATTACATATGAGTAGGTATAGCCGACAAAAAACTCATGAATCATCTCTACATTTTCTCTTGTTATCAAGCAAGCAATATATAAGCAAGCATAGACAAATTATTCAAATGGGTACCGTATAATAATTAGTATCTAGTTAATATAATCATAAAGTTAAAATGTGTTGTGTTGGGTTGGGGCGGGGTAACAAAATAAATTTTAGATCAGTTGAGGGTGAAGTTTTTGTGAGTGCTATCAAGTGCCACCGTTAACGTTGATTGACCAAACTACTAATTACTTTAGTATGGGCATGCATTTATTTTATGGAGAAGTGAATAAATAGACCCGTGGCTGTGATTGTGAACACCAATATTATTAATTACTACTATTATTTAGAGAGATATAGGCAAAGAAAATGACATTAAATTCTGACATGCATGAGATGAGATGAGAAGCTTTTCTTCTTATTATTATGTTGTTGGCACAAAGAAAAGGACAGACCCAAAACAAAAGAAGTGAAGTGTGGGTATGGGTGTGGACCATAAAAGATGAGGCAGGCAACTTCACATGGAAGTGGGAGGACTGGCTTGTCCTTGTGTGCCTTTGCCCAATTAAATAAATAAAGAACTAAAAAAGGACAGATATATGCCATCCAACAATTTCTACATCAATTCATACTAATTTCACTTGATTTAAATTACTACGTACTCTTCTATACATTAAGTTACCAATCTATATTGAAAAATGTTTTGTTACAACTAATTTTGTCAAATATTAAATTTAAACAACATTTACAGCGTGATAGTTCTTTAAATTTAACTCTAACTCGATAAACTAAAAAATGACAATATGTGAAACATCAAGTTACTTGAGTTCAACTCAAGCTCAGCTCAATTAAAACTTTACCAAACTTACTTTATCTAATTAACCTTTACACCAATTACTAATAGTACAGTACGTGCTAAACATATGGCTAGTTTTGTTTGATTCTCAAGTCACATCTCTCCTTTGTAAATACGCGCGTAAAACTAATAATTTCACTTAATTTGTAGTATCATTCACTAAATTGCCAATAACAGCTTAACAGAAAGAAAAATGGAAAAGAAAATGTAACAAATCCTTCTCCCCTCCATGCAATAATTCACACAAGGAACAAAGTACAAACCACATGTGGAGTTGTTTACCCAAAAAAAAAAAAAAAAAACACGTGGAATTATCCTACAAATACATCAATATTACGACATATGTCTAATCCCACTAACAAAGATTTTCACTCTTTTGTCTCTGCTAATTAAAAAACACACATGCATCACAAATCCACATTAATTACTAGGACAAATTATTTTTATTTTCTAAGCAAACTACTTGTAAATGTCCCCCAAAATCCCGAATACCACTTAATCTAAAAAATAATTATAATTTAATTTTTTTTCTAATGAATTAAATCAGATTTTAGACCAGAATATACTATTAATAAACAAAAACAAAAAAAACTCCGAAAAAATCTTCACACTAGTTCATAGTCAATCATACTTATGACTAGGGTGAATAAGTTAACAATGTTTACTGCCTTGTTAAGATTCATTCTCGTTGTTTTGTGTTTGTTGCTTTCTCTCTTTATGTTCTACTATCAACTAATTCCACTTTTTCAGTGTTGTGCTCGCACAGTCAATCAGAGATTTAGCTGTAAATACAACAACTTAGCTTGTATATATATATATATATATTCACACACATTCACATTATTCTCGTCAAGAATAGATCTTCCTCCCTCACTCTAGTCTAAAGTAGGAAACCAAACTTTTTTTCAGTTTTCCCACAACACATTCTCTCTCTAATTGTCAATTAACACAACTATGATTGCAATTTACATATAGAGAGAAAAAGAGAAATAAGCTAATTTTATTTGATAATTTGAAGGTGAAACATGAAACTGAACTCAGTTTCAAAGTGGGTTCTTTTTTTGTGCATGGTGGTGTTCCTTGGATGTAGTCTGGTTCAGTGTAGTGTGACTTATGATAGAAAAGCCATTGTTATTAATGGGCAAAGAAGAATTCTCATTTCTGGTTCAATACATTACCCAAGAAGCACTGCAGAGGTACTTAAAATCTATTTTTTCTCTCTCTCTTTTTTTTTTTTGTTAATTTTATTTGGAAAATTCTTTAGTGAAATGGGTTTACTTTTGTGTGTGTACTAGATGTGGGAAGATCTGATAAACAAGGCTAAAGAAGGAGGTGTGGATGTAATTGAGACCTATGTATTTTGGAACGTTCATGAGCCTTCACCTGGCAATGTACATATATTTTCTCTTGAATTTTCTTTAAAATTGGTGGGCTTTTTTTTTTTTTTTTTTGCCTGTTTTTACTCAGTTTTTGTTTGTGGGTTTTAGTATAATTTTGAAGGGAGATATGATTTGGTGAGATTTGTGAAGACCATTCAAAAGGCAGGGTTATATGCTCATCTCAGAATTGGGCCTTATGTTTGTGCTGAGTGGAATTTTGGGTAATAATTTTTTGTTCTTGCCTAGATCTAGACTGCAAATTATTACCTTAAACACACACATACACTCACAGTGTTCAACATTTTGACTTTGAGATTTTTCATATTTAGTTTAAACGTACTTTTTTGGCATCTTTATTTGCAGGGGATTTCCAGTTTGGCTCAAATATGTACCAGGGATTAGTTTCAGGACAGATAATGAGCCATTCAAGGTTATTATTTGCTGTCTTTGCTACTTCTTCTCATGAATTTGATTAATGAATTGCACCTTAAATGCATAAGATTTATAGTTGAACTTGTGAAGTCTTTATAGAACTTTTGTTGTGCTAAATTACATTTCCATTAGTTGGGATTTGCTACTAAATATTGAAATGAGTCCATTGTTTGCAGTTGGCTATGAAAGGGTTCACTGAGAAAATTGTCAATCTGATGAAGAGTCATAATCTGTATGAATCTCAGGGTGGCCCCATTATACTCTCCCAGGTTCAGTTTCCAACTCGTTGCATTTCAATTTGTTCCTCGTTCTAATATTAACCCGTCTGAAAAATTCAAGAATCACATACATATTTGAACTGCTTATTTTACACTATTCTATATGAGTACTAACTAGTGGTTCTCACAGATTGAGAATGAGTATGGGCCACAAGCAAAGGCTCTTGGTGCTACTGGCCATCAGTATGCGACTTGGGCTGCAAACATGGCAGTAGCTATGGATACCGGAGTTCCTTGGGTGATGTGCAAGGAAGAAGATGCCCCAGATCCTGTGGTAAGCAATCATTAAAGCTATGTTCGAAATTTTGGCGTAAAAATAATGAAAACAAAAATAAACAAGAACAAAAGCAAAATGTTATATATGCGAGAAAAAAATAATTAGTTGTTTTACCCAGAAAAAACCAAGAACCAAACATAGCTAAGCAAGAGTCTGCTTCCCTGCATTGCCCTTTTTACCGCAATTTAATTGGCGATACATTATTAAAAGGAGAGCTTAAGACTTGGAAATCCAAGTACTCATTTAGGTCAAAAGATTTTATCCTCAACAATTTATAACCCATTGCTGCTATTGTTAATAGATTAATACATGCAACGGTTTCTATTGTGATGCTTTCACCCCAAACAGACCTTACAAACCATCAATATGGACGGAGGCTTGGAGTGGCTGGTAAGTAACATTCTTAATCTAGTACTATTGTAAGTAAAACACTTGGATTTGTACTCCTGTGTCCTGTCTAATAATATTTCTTACAAAAAAAATCAGGTTTTCGGAATTTGGTGGACCAATTCATGAAAGGCCAGTGCAAGATTTGGCATTTGCTGTTGCTAGATTCATACAGAAGGGAGGTTCATTCATTAACTACTACATGGTTGGTCTCAAATCCAATTTTTTGAATAAAAGGGAATTATCAACATCATACATTGAGTTAAAAAACTTAGTTGCTACACTATTTGAAACAGTATCATGGTGGCACTAATTTTGGGCGATCTGCTGGAGGCCCTTTCATCACCACAAGCTACGATTATGACGCTCCACTCGATGAATATGGTAATTATAACTCTTATCTTTCCTCTACTTGGGGAAATTTCATGATTTGTAATATGGTTTGATGATCCTTGATAGGTTTGATTCGACAACCTAAATATGGTCATTTGAAAGAGCTCCATAAAGCAGTTAAACTATGTGAGAAGGCTCTGGTTTCAGCTGATCCTATTGTAACTTCTTTAGGAAACTTTCAACAGGTTTGTACCTCTTCTTGTACATTAAATATGCAGTTTAGATTTTCGACAGTCTTTCTGAACTTTGAAATTTTTATCCCCAGGCTCATGTGTATTCTTCAGAATCGGGAGATTGTGCAGCTTTTCTATCAAACTATGATACTGATTCCGCAGTGAAAGTAATGTTCAATAACATGCATTATAACCTTCCTCCTTGGTCTATCAGCATCTTGCCAGACTGCAGAAATGTAGTCTTCAATACAGCCAAAGTAAGTTATATTACTAGATTACATGATTCTGTAAAGCCACGTCTGGTTCTTAAAATTTAGTGAGAAATCTAGATATGATATTTTGTGTGAACCACAGGTTGGAGTTCAAACATCAAATATTGAAATGGTACCAAGTAATGCTGAGATATTCTCTTGGGAAACATTTAATGAAGATTTGTCTTCTTTGGATGATAGTACAACATTCTCTGCTCCTGGTCTCCTGGAGCAGATAAATGTCACTAGAGATGTTAGTGATTATCTTTGGTATACAACCAAGTAAGTAGTTAATGGTTCACTTGAAATCCCTATATGATTTGAAAATTTGCTTGCGTATACAAGATTTATAGCCTTAATAGAGTGAGAATCTCGTGTTCTTCTATGTGTATGCAGTGTTGATATTAGATCATCTGAGTCGTTTCTTCATGGTGGGGAGCTCCCTACTCTTACTGTTCAGTCTACTGGTCATGCTCTGCATGTTTTTGTGAATGGACAACTTTCTGGTATACAATTAAATCCATTCTTTTTTCAATAATTTACAGAAAATAATGAGTATTTCAAGTTTAGGCTGTTGCAAAATTAATCATTTTATCTAGGTTCTTCTTTTGGGACGAGGGCAAACCGGAGGTTTACATATAAAGGGAAAGTCGACCTACGTGCTGGATCCAACAAGATTTCACTCCTGAGTGTGGCTGTTGGACTATCTGTTAGTTCTAAATCTTTACTTCAGTTTACGCATGATGGATCATATTTTCAGCCAAATTGCATTTAAACCCCTGTGAAATACGTTTGTGGCATCTAACCCCTTGTAAACAGTAAATTGGCGTTTAAACGCATAAGGGGGTTAAACATCAAGTTATTTTTAACATGGTATTAAGTGCCAGAAATGAATATCACATGGAGCTAATTACATTTTAGCCTCTGCAATTAAATGACATTTTAACCTCTGCAATTAAATGACATGACTATGTAGTCAACATGTAAAATTTTCACATAGAGTTGGATTTCGAACTTGTTATCAATTCTGTCTGATGTTTTTTTATCTATTTAACCGAAGAATGTTGGTGGGCATTTTGAGACATGGAACACTGGAATCTTGGGTCCAGTTGCATTGCATGGACTTGACCAGGGAAAATGGGATTTGTCATGGGCAAAATGGATATACCAGGTTGGGCTTAAAGGAGAAGCAATGAATCTCGTCTCTCCAAATAGTTTGTCTACAGTTGACTGGATGCAGGGTTCACTAATTGCACAGAGGCAGCAGCCATTGACGTGGCATAAGGTACAACAAAGAAAGAATCAAATAAAGTTTAGCTGATTTAACTAGGATTAAAGATTCAAAGAATCAGCCATTGACGTGGCATCATGATTTTAAACTGATGTTGAAACTTTGCAGGCTTATTTCAATGCACCTGATGGAGATGAACCACTAGCTTTGGACATGAGTAGTATGGGCAAAGGCCAACTCTGGGTTAATGGTCAGAGTCTTGGAAGATATTGGACTGCGTATGCCTCTGGAAATTGCAATGGATGTAGTTACAAAGGGACTTTTCGGCCTCCAAAGTGTCAACTTGGGTGTGGGCAACCAACTCAAAGATGGTAAGTCTTCGTAAACTTGTATTAGTTTTTAGTATTGTTTAGACTAAATGTCCCTCATGGATTGGAAATCATGTCTAAGTTCACTAATAAGGTCTTGGGCAATCCTTATCTCTAGAGCTAGATTTTGAGGTCAGTTAGGTCCAATCCATTTAAGTGGACTTATCCCAATCCATATGAAATCTAAGAAGTATAAACTTTTTGATATTGGATCAATGATGAGCTAGTATTTTTTCAGGAAAATAAAACCAATTTTGTATTTGTGGTTAGCAAAACATGCTTTCAAGTAGGGTTGTAAACTAGTCGAGTTCAGTCTCGAACACGAGTTGTGTTGTAGTAGCTTGATATTGTAATTATGTTTTTTCATCTTTTGGCTTATTGAGTAGGCTCAAACCGAGCTTCAAAACCTTTCAAATGATGGATATTGTTCAAACTTGTGTGATATGTATAACCAACTAGCAATGAGCTTTTATCGATCTGAGTCAAGTATCGAGTAGTTTGGATTGATTTTCAGCTCTATTTTCAGGTACCATTTACCACGATCGTGGTTAAAACCAACCCAGAATCTTCTGGTACTATTCGAAGAACTCGGAGGTGATCCCACGAAAATGACTCTTGTGAAGAGATCAATGACAAGCGTTTGTGCAGATGTTGCTGAATATCACCCAAACATCAAGAACTGGCAAATAGAAAGCTATGGTAAAACAGAAAAATTCCGCAGGCCCAAAGTCCACCTTCATTGCAATCCTGGACAGTCCATTTCTTCAATCAAGTTTGCAAGCTTTGGAACTCCTCTAGGAACCTGCGGAACCTTCCAGCAAGGAACTTGCCATGCTCCTACCTCATACGCCATTTTGGAGAAGGTACTTTTAACTTACCTTCTCTATTGTCTCAAAACATGAATTTAGATACGCTTTAATGATAAAAAACTGCTTAACTATTTTGTCTCTTTTAATCTTACAGAAGTGCATTGGGCAACAGAGATGCTCGGTGACGATATCAAACAGTAACTTTGGACAAGATCCATGTCCAAATGTGTTGAAGCGGTTATCAGTTGAAGCAGTATGTGGTCCTATGAATTAACATGCATGATAAAAGCAAAGGAAAACAAAAAGGAGAGAATAACAGGAATACCATACGATCATTTATTTATGCGAGAGTAATTTAATTTTATTATGTGTGCAAAGGTAGGTAGATTTAACTTATACGGGCGCCTAAGGAGAGACCCTGTATGTTAGTGTATTCTTTAGATAGATTAGTTTGTAGATTCTCGGATCCCAAAACATGGAATCCCTTAGTGAATCTCAAGCTCTGGTCATTTCCTTTTTTAGCAGGAAATGTCATCTGGTGCTGTTATTTATGTAGTCCCGAGTTATCTGAGTGATTTTTAGTGTGTTGTTTGGGAAGATTTTACTCCGGAAAAGATTTCATGTTATGATGGTTCATATCATACTGTTCTGCTGCTTTCTCTTGATTCTTTTTTCTTCGATGAAGTTGGTGAAATTTTAGTGATCTTATGTATTTTCATGCCTGAGTTTTGGTGATATAATTTTCTTTATTGTATCTCCGTTTTGGTTGTTCAAATGAAAGGGGAACTAAATTTCCCATTGCACTATATGGTGAAGCAGCATAAATTTTGAGAATTCACTGAATTACAAGATCATGACATTAGATTTCTATCAATCATACATGGCATAATATCCTACTAACAACATTTTTGATCTAACAACTCAATCTAATAGCTCATAATCTCATCTTCTCAACCAAACGTCTCCCGAGTTATTTCATGAGAGATACCTGGAAAACCAAATTATAATAACATTTCTGCTTCTTGATGGCTTCAACATCTTCAAATGAGTAAACACAGGCGAGAGTTGAACACAAAACTAATAACCTCGGTATTATTTGACAGTGAATCATCTAGTGTTACCTCTTGAATGCACATCAGTGCATTTTTCGTTGTCAATGGCAGAACATAAAGCCTTCCAAATAGGAACTAACACTGAGACAGGAGCATGTAATTCCTAATTAAAAAATTTAACGAATTATATTTCATTCTTGACATTTAAGTAGACGGAAAAATCTACCCATATCTACAAGACCATTCTCAACTCAGAAACACTGACAAAAGATTTTCTCCAAACAGTTTTAACGAGTGTAAGATCATATAACTTGAATACTAGTAAGAGGTTCATCTCCACATATAACTAGAGAAAGACTCCAGTAGCAAGTAACTGGAGTCACACATTCATTGAGGACAGGTTTCAAGATCTTGCTATACGGAACAAAGTGGTGAACTGGTCTTCCACTGATTTAAAGATGTGTTTTCAGTGAGAAGTATAACGAAAAGAAAAAACCGAGACTATTGTTCATGCTGAACTAAGATCAAAAGATTGTAGATCAAAATTAAATGCAGAAAACTTTACTTTAGAACATCTGAAGAAATCGGTAATTTGACAATATAATATATCAATGGTTTCCCTTCTTACCACACTCTAAAACAGAGAAAATCTCTCGGATTTTGGTGAGGAAAATGAATGAACAAATTCTTAAAGCCCGAGTTCTAATATTTGATTCAAGAAAAATATTTTACCTAGTTTTTTACTTACTACATCAAGAGCCAAGCATAGCCTAAAGCAACAAAAATTCTAGTTGGACAAATGGGTAATGTAATTATGATGAGAAATACGTGATGTAAAATGTCTCAAGTTGCACACCAAAGGTTGACAAAATTAACAGACTCTGTAACGCGGATACACAAGATGATGAGAAAAGAAAACACGTTAGATGTCATAGCCAAACGAAATTATCCCTGTTTGTTCTATTGCAACTATTTCCACCGAGAAAACACTTCTAGAGTAGCACATTACTACACCTTAACACTTCTAAACCAAAAATTTTCCAGCTCACCACCTTTTTTAACTTACCCACGTAGTAATTGTCTTAAAAAGAAACCAGCTAAGGTAAAGTACCCGAAAATAACAGCAACTGAACTGTCCTGTGTCAATAGGTAGCACACAGTACTCATCATGTTCAGAACAAATTTGAAGCTTATGTATATTTCAATATAAATCCATATTTGTTACTTTTCCTTTCCTTCCCATCTTTTCGACTTTCATAAGTATAAACTTCACGGATCAAAATTCTGATACTTTTCCACTGAAAACAACAAAAAATTTATATTTTGAATCCATGGAAACAAAAATATAGAGCAGTTTCTACTTCAACATGTTTTGTAATTGCAATTTTTCAAATGTTTTATATTTCCAAAAAGCTTCTAACATGCCACGGACACAAAATTTTATCCCTGATGTACTTACATTATGCATAATAACTAAAGGTATGAATATGATCATTGGCAGAGTTATTGAATTTCTTATGCAGGATAAAAGGAAAAACAATCAGAATCCCAGAAAAAAACAAAGCTAATACATTGTGACATTATACCATACATCATACCTGCAATAGGAGGCTGATGCAAAAGCATTTGATGGCAAAAATAAGAGCATATGCGTAAGAAATAAGACCGCCTCCATAGCTTTTTGGAACAAGGATATGGTGAATTTCAATGGATTCAGATTGTATGGGTCCTTGCTCACATCATGTATGTATGTGTATCGTCCTTTTGCGATGGTGAACGCCTCCATCTCAGAATGTTGAAGAAAGATCAATTATGTTGTAATATTGTACCATAGCACAAGTAAAGAAATGGATAATTGCATGCACACTTCCTGAGATTTGGTGGAATTATAGGAATACCCTCTGAAGTTTCACTAGTTATCAACACTACCCTATTATTCATCTCAAAAAAAAAAAAAAAAAAAAAACCACAACCCTATTATTTACCTCGGTAAACATAAATAAATTAAGGAATGTACACTTAATTCTAAAACTAAGTGAAAATTGAATTGAACCATTCATATCAAATGTTAATGTAGGTGTGCAAATTGTCAATTTTATTTGTTTTAAAGTGAAAATTTTACATTGGATTTGGAATGTTATTTGAGGGTTTTCTTTTTGTTACTTTAAGGGTGCAAAGTGACAATTTTCTCCAATCTCAGGATGCAAAATGCAATTCACCCAGTTTTTCACTCAAAATTGAGAATCCGCGGAGGACGAACGTGGCACAATCAAGGACATTTTACGGACTAAATGTAGACTTCAAACATTAATTTTCCTGTTCAATGTACATGATTCTTCAGGTTTGCAGGGTTACGAGTAAAGTAAACCCTTCCAAAATCTGTTTCCAAAAACTAACATACATGCATCTTCTCCTCTGCTATTGAATTGCTCTTCCTAAGCCCTATTATATCAAATTTGGTTCCAAAAAATTGATTTTGTTGTTAAAAAATGCTCCCTAAACAGCAGAAGCAAATCCCCACCACCGCCGAAGTCGTCGACCTCGGCAGCAGCGACGAAGAAGACGTTGGAGCCTCCGCCGCTCGAGTTTCCCGAAGCATAAAAGATGAGCCTTCAACTGGCGTGAAATTACAAACCAATCGACCACCGCTAACTACTACAACTCAATCTGCCTCGGCAACTAATAATGCTGCTAAATCGGCGGCCAATCATCAGCCGCTCGAGAATCGAAGCTTCTGGAGAGCCGGTGGTTATGAAATTGGGCCAACTAAATCCACTCAAATTCAAGGTCCAATTTTAATTTTTTTTTAAATAATTTATTTATTTATTATTTCTTCATTTTGATGAAATATTAATGTGCATTGTAGGTGATCTGGAGCATGCACGTGTTCATCCCAAGTTTCTGCATTCAAACGCGACCTCTCATAAATGGGCCTTCGGAGGTAATGTTTCTAAACTTGCTCTTCTATTAACAACGAGTTATTTGGTTTAGTTCATTTGCTGAGGCTAGAATTATTGCACAATATAAGATATAATTTACTAGAAATATGAAATTATGAAGGGAGATACATATGGTGAACTATACATTGGGGAGGACCTATACTCTTTGCACTCTTCGGTCCGCGCTGTATATACACAGTCTAGTAGATAAAAAAAATATCTTCACTTCTTTTAGAGGAAATTATTTATCTGCATCTGATTTTCCCTTTGTGTGGCGAATGCGAGTGTGTGAAGTATTAGGATATTTATTCTACCTAAATAGTGTAGAAGCAAGCTAAAATTTGAGCTGCATGTTTTGATATTTCAATTTTTGTTGCAGCAATTGCTGAGCTCTTGGACAATGCTGTGGATGAGGTGATCATTGTTAATGTTGTTGCGTATATGCGACCATTTAGTTACAGTATGGATTAGTTTTTCATGTGAAATTATGGTCTAGTATGCAAAATGACAGTGAATGCGCATGGGATACTTCTTTACTGCATGCTTTGATTTTATTTTCTCAAATGCTACAGGAGGTTCTCAAATTTGCTGAATTTTGAAACAGCTATACTCTAGTCAGTAGAATATTTTTTGTTACTTGGATGGTAAAATGCATGCTGAGATTATTGTATGATGTACTAATCGAGATTCTTATAGCACATTTTGAAAATCTACTATATCTTCTGTGCGATGGTTTTTGCTGTTCACCTTTTTCTTTTGCCCACAAGGATCAACTTTATGTGCTCTAGAAAATGAATCATAAACGTAGATTTTTTCACGGATTCAAACATGTCCACTTTACGCCATTGAAAGCAGGTTTTAACAATTACTTTATATTTCTTCCTTTGTGATGGAGTTCTAAGTTCTAACACTTCTGTATAAGTTAGGCTTTGGGGTTTTCAGAACTCTTGAATTTCTACATTGGACTAATAGGAATGATAAGTTTTCTTTCTTATTGAATAATCTGTAATGAAGGTGCCAGCCAGCAAGTTTTCGATTTCAATATTTTCTCGTGGATTGTTAAGTTTCAATTTTATTTCAACATCAACTTACTTCTTTGGAAACCAGATTAGCAATGGGGCAACCTTTGTGAAGGTTGACAGGATTTATAATGCAAAGGACAATTCTCCTGCCTTACTTTTCCAAGGTGGGTGCTGTATTTCTCTAATTTCTCTAATTTTACCTTCACGTAAATTGATTTCATGTACTTGAATTTCGGCTATTGTAAGTAACATGGGTAGAAGACATTATTTGCAGATGATGGGGGTGGAATGAATCCAGAGAGCATGCGGAAGTGCATGAGCTTGGGATACTCTTCAAAGACATCAAATACAACAATCGGACAGTGTAATTAGTACTTTTTCAGCAAATCTGTGCTAACCACTACTGGCTTTATTTATTCATCACTTGTTTTCTTGGTGTGCATGCCAATATCAGTAGCCACTTAGTAACTTATTTGTGCATGGAATTGCAACTACTTTTGCAAGAGCTTCATCTTTTAAAGCTGCAAGCATTTATTCTTCATTTTTCTTTCTAATTTCTTCTGACGGTGATTGGTGGGTGCTGTTTTTGCTTTATGCTGAGTGAATATTCATCTATTCTGAAGTTTGTGCCCTACGAACATGAAAGTGGACTATGAGATATTTACACATTTATTACAAACATAAAGTGAATGAAGAGCTTCACACATGATAAAATCACGCCTTCTAGAACGCGAATATATCTCATGCTTCCATGTGATTGCCAGTTGTACAATTCTCATAGAATTAATGGTCGAGACACTCATACACTTATTATAATCATTAATTAGTCTAATTGGTTGAAAAAAACTTGAGATTCTGTTATTTTCTTATACATATTGCTTTTGCAATTATGGTTTTGGTTTCTTTATATTTTTTAAATAATTACTATAATCTTGTAGAAAAGTTTTCTCCAACATTTTACAGATTTAGTACTTGGTAGAGATGTTGCTTATAAATAATTTTGTTTGAATAAGGTGCTTTGAAGATTATGATTATGAGAATAACTCGTGTGTCCAATGTGTATATACTTGCTGCAAAACTGATCTTTCGAAACACATATTCAAATGTAGCAAAACAATAGGTTAAGTTCAAAATATATACTTTCTGTTTCGTTATTGAAGATAGTCTAAGTTCAAGTGTGAAGGACATAACTATCCCATTTTTGGTAGGCTATCCTCTTCACTGAAACCCATTTCTCGGCCCACCATTTTGTAGATCTGAAACACGGATATTGAGTCATTGACAATATCACCTCTACCAGTACCTATATTTCAACTTTCAACTTGAGTTTCTTGAGTTCTCTAATTTAGCTCTACGTCTTGCTAGTAGTTATCCGTGGCGGTCACTAAGTTGTTTAGAATTTGTTACTAACTTTAATACTTTATACCTTAAGAGAACATGAGTGACTTAGGGAGTTACGCTTCAGATCCTGTTGATGACAATCACACATGTTAGCATGCTAACAAGCATACCTGCAGACTGGCAAATAAATGTGTTGAAAATTCAAGAAGAGCAGAAGTCTTAGACTGGTTGAACCTTTCCACCAAGACTTTGCTCCCTAAAGCCAGAAACCATTTTATAATAACTTCTGTTTTTCTTTGGTAAGAGTAAGACTCAACGTGATCTTTGCAGGGCTCCTTCAAATAAAATTCATGTAGATTATAGTTAATCAGGATATCCTATTAGATATTGAAATATGTGCATTATGATATACTTTAAGTTGAGAGTCTATCAATCAATGCCTTGTATTATTTTGATATTTACTTGTATCTGTATGTTTTCTGCAAGTGGTTTTGATACCTTCTTATACCAGATGGTAATGGATTCAAAACGAGTACCATGCGGCTAGGAGCTGATGTGATTGTTTTTAGTCGTGCAGCTGTATCAGGGTATTCTTTTGCTCTCTAGTTAACCTTGAATTGTTTGATTTAGCCACTAACATAACTAGACATCCCAAACCTGATTTTGCTCATTACTTGTGCAATCTTTTGCTATGTCTTAAACACTTCCTAGTATTTAAAGTTTCGGTAATGTCACCCCGTGCAAAAGATCTTTCTGACAAATAGGTCAGGTCGATGTTTTGATGATTTTGACAACTGTGTGAATGTGAGAAAGGAAAATTGCAAAATCAGTTCCATAACTACTGCTTGCTGGCCAGTTAGCCCTTTCCGTAATTGATTTTCCTTTCGTCCTGTAATTTTTTTTTTTCTGGGAAGTCTGGTCCTATTTGAGTCCGAATTTCACTATCTCCCATATCCTGAAACTAATGTGTCTCATGCCCCACACACGAGCGCTGATTTAGGGAAATTGAGAAATTCGGGCCGAAATAGGAACAAAGTGCCATTTGTTTTAGAATTACAAGACGTAGGTGAGAGCCTGATTTCAGAAAGGACAAACCTGACAGCGACCTCTAGTTATAGGACTAATCTTACAATTTTCCATTGTGAGAATGTCGCGCAGTATAAAGACTTAATTTTTGATGTGGAGAAAATTTTCAAGTTCATTTCACTCTGGGCATTGTCCATCTTTTCTTCAAGTGCCGACTGTGTTCTCATTTTGAAGGACCATATCACCTAAATGATTTCTCTACTCATTGTGACTCTATAATTGCACATTCGCCCGATTTATCCTCTACAGACTTGATCTGATTTTGACTTGTGTTTGCCCTTGTACGCTTCAGTCGAGCAACACAAAGTGTCGGTCTTTTATCCTATACATTCTTACGGAAAACGAGGCAAGATGATGTGATTGTTCCAATGGTATAATTTTGATTCTTATCCCTGAAGTTTTCCTTTAGTTGTGATTTGCAATTTGACAGCCATTGTTGCTGTTTCTAAACATTTCTGAGGAATGTTTTGTCGTTTTTCTCATTGAAATCATACTACAGATTGATTTTGATATATCAGATCATTGGGCGGAGCCTCTAGTCTATGGCTCTATGGATGACTGGTCCAGTAACTTGAAAACCATCCTTGAGTGGTCTCCATTCGCATCAAAGGACGACCTTATGCTACAGGTTCAATTTACATGAATTGCGACATCTCTATTCCGAGCACTTTTTGAATCATTTGACATGCTGTGTTATGAAGTGGTTGCTTAACCAAAGACATATCAATGTTAGAGATTGCACTTGGTGTATATATTTCTCTCTGGTTGACACATCAATTCTCAATAGTATTTTCTGTTTCATGTTATGAGGTGATTGCTTAGTCAAAGACTTTACCGATGCATCTACTACTGTAAAATTTTGATTTTCCACTCTGAAAATTGCCAAGGTTTTAACCACTGTAGCAGCATATATTCTGGATATTTACTGTAGTTTTGCCAGGGAGATATATGAACACACATGCAGCCCTTGATTGAGGGTTGATCATGTGTGATCGAGGAGAATATTAATGGTATTTTGATCTCAAGGAAGAGCCTTCGTTACACATTGTATTTGATTGCTTGAGAATAGATACATGAAGAAGAGCATTGGTTGATTACATATTTTTTTGTTTAAAAAAAATGATTTTGGAGCTTCCTATAATGGCCATTCCATGGTCTATATAGCTTGAGAGTAATTTTAGAATCTAACAGCATCATATTCTGAACCCTAGTTGCTTGTCCATAAAGTGTAAAGTTCTTTTTTCTTTAAGGTAATCAGTTGAATTTTAGGCCTTTCTCGGAACCACAATACAGTTGCATATATGTTTCGTTTATTTCGTGTTCTCCACTGATCCGTTTTTCCTTCAAGTGTTAAATTTACCAAAATAACGTATCAATTAACCGCCACAAAGTTATTGTACATTCTGGAAGTATGCTGAAAGACCTATAATGTACCAGGAGAAGTAAGACTAATGATGGAGAGAGGTACTTTTAAGATGGTAATGCAGTGGGGTGCAAGCTATTTGGGAAGATTATACTTAAAATAAACTAATTTGTGTAATTGAGAAACCGTACCTCTTTAATGATTGTAAAACTAAAATCATTAACTACCAGGGTGTTAGTCTGTATCTTCATCTCTTGTTATACATTCATTTCTTAACCTAGTTGTATCATGTTTTTCAGTTCGACGATATTGGGTCACATGGAACGAAGATCATAATATATAACCTATGGATGAATGATGAAGGCATTTATGAATTAAGTTTTGATGACGACGATGAGGTATATGAAGTTTTCCTTATCCCAGTCTCAGAAAAATACTAAATGCATAGACTGTTGGTCGATTTTGCTGTTGCATAGTCTTCTTTAATCTTTAATCTGAAAAGTATGAGTCATGGTAATTCACTATGATGCACCAGTATAATATTCACATTGAATTTTAATTGATTATAAATTTTATTTGGCTTCCCATTAATACAGGATATAAGGTTGAGAGATGAAGCTAATCAAGGAAACGTGTCCAAAGTAATGAAGAAAGTTCTTGAACTGCAATCTCATTTGTCCTACTGCATTCGCTACTCGTTAAGGGTGGGCCTTTTACTCTTTCAATTTCGAGTTATAAACTCACAACATGTATAGTGGAGAACATACTTATATTGAATGAGAACTTCAAAGGGAAACTTTGCATTCATGAAATTAGAAAATAGAAGCACATGGATGGTTCTCTTTCGAGATAAGGCTGTTAGATATGTAATAGCAAGGAATAGTTTTGATAAAGCAATCATTAGCAGTAAATAAGAGCAAGCATAACTAGATTTCCACCACCCACCCATTGGTTTTGTTTCCAGTCTGATACTAATGCAGAATTAATATTTTTTGTTTCTTAGTAATTTGAGAAATTTGTCTCTTTACTTCCCTACATTTGTGTGGGAAGTGTTCAAAATATGTTTGATTAATCGCTAAGAGGTTGTGGTGAAATTTCTAAAAAATGTAGCTGTATAGGTATACTTTAAGGTGTTGCACATGTGTACAAGTTTGTGCATAGAAAGTATGCAAGCTAGACATGCGCCTTGTAACTCTAGAGCATGTTTTCTTAGATTTTGTTCATTAGTTATATTTGTTTAATGTAATGTATAGGTTATGATAAATTATATTTTCTCAGGCATATGCATCCATATTGTACCTCAGAAACCTCACAAACTTCAGAATAATTTTAAGAGGGAAACCTGTCGAGCAGTTCAGTATTGCAGATGACCTGAAATACTCAAAGGTAGTCACATACAGACCGTCCATTGGTGTAACAGCAAAAGAGGTAAGATTCCATAGTAGTACAGTGATGGTATAATTTCACTCTTAGTTTCTCTAAATTGAGGATTCTTCAATTTTGTCTTATCTGATGTTATTTGGGTTCTATACGTGGATGTCGAATGTGTGAAAATGAAGTTTTTCTCTTTAACCTTCTATCCAAAAAATTCAGAAAATAAGCCTTATCAGGAGATATTTTTTTATAAGCATTGTTGCTTCTCCTTTTGTTTTGAGGACGTCTGCAAAAGGACAGAGTAATTGATGGAGAATTTTATAACCATGAAATAGTTGACTAATCTTTGGATGGTGTAGGTGACTGTTGAGACCACCATTGGCTTCATTAAAGAAGCACCTGCACTTGGAGTCTGTGGATTCAATGTCTACCATAAAAATCGTCTTATCAGGGTACACAACCACATTCTGGCTACTTTCAGTATTTTGAATTATCAATTAATTTGATAGATCTCTATATAGTCAAATAATTCTTCGCTACAAAATTTATTCACCACAAACTAAAACATGGAACATATATATATGGCACCATGATCATTGGTACTACAAGTTTGATTTTTTTTTTTCTAAATTATAACAGCCCTACTGGAAAGTCACTGCGGATGGCTCTTCCAAGGGACATGGTGTTGTTGGTATGCTTACTGATCCAAAGTTCCACCATCTTTCCTACTAAACTCCTTTCTATGCTCCACCACTAACTTCTGGTGTTCAGGAGTTCTTGAGGCAAACTTCATAGAACCGGCACATGACAAACAGGATTTTGAGCGATCATCCTTATATCTTAAGCTGGAGCAGAGGTTGAAACAAATGGTTATGGACTACTGGTACTCTTTTTATGCTTCCTTGCTACTGATTTTGTTGACATACATTGGTTGTAATGGTTCATCTGATATCTATTTTCTTTTAAACTCGGACATATTTTCTCCCTTGCCGTCTATGTAGATTTATTCTATTTTTTCTTAAAGGAATCAGACATGTGTGTGCCGACTTAATGCTCAGATGGCAAGGACCATTTTTTATTTGACAAATTCCATTTCCTGATTCGCGAGTATGTTCTGGCAGGTAGTACCTGAAACATAGTAAATCAGATAAATAATAAGCTAAGAGACTCACTATAGGATCCACTCCAACTTATGATTGATTAACAGAAAATTAAGCAAAGATTATGTACCATGTCGACTAATTTTATCCTCCTCACAGTTGATGTGCTTTCAGGATTCAGCTTAAAGTATCTAAAACACAGATAGCTTGTTAATTTTTATCCAATACATCCCATTGGATGGACTCTTAGCATCTGTAATATCTGTTTGTAATGATTATTCCTCCATCACCAAAACTATCGTCCTTTCTGTATTTGTGGGGAACATTTTAATGTAGTCATTGTTCATCTCTTTTGGGCATCCTTATGTTTTCTATGGTAATCTCTACAATGAAGATATCAAGCATTCCTATGTTAAATGATTCCAGTATGTTATGACAACACAGGAAAGCTCACTGTCACTTGGTAGGACACCAACCCGATGGCATAAGGAAGAATGACATCCAAAAGAGTTTGACTACACAACCTCAAGTTGAAGTGGGTAGTGTACCAAGGAAGCCAGTAATTGGTGTATACACGCCTCCTGGCCCACCTATGACTGGCTTTGCTTCTAACCCACAGCTTCAGTTGCCTGGTGCAGTGAGTGAAAACATAAGTATTTTCGATTACGAATTGCCAGATTTTCCTCCAGGTTTAGGGCCTGAAGCTGTAAGTCTCACGTATATTTCATTAATTGAGTTCTCAAATCATTCTTGTGTCATGATTTAATGGAATTGTACACAGGGTTCTGTTCCAGAAACATCTCTAGATACTAGACCACTCGATGAGATATGCGAAGAGAACATCGAACTATTCATGAGGTAACTATAAGAAGAGGTTTACTTGATTGTTTTGGGACATGTTCGAATTAATGATTACAGCTAGATGGTTGTATGTCACTTTTAATCTCATATAGAATAGTTATAAGAAATTTATAATTAGTGTTCTATTCTTTCATGGCTTTCTAACACGTTTTATTTGACCCCTTTGAACAGGTGTGAGGAGTATATAGGGAAGGAAGTTGAATTGAAAAGAACGGTAAAGAATCGTTTATTTAATCATGTGGTAGAATGCAGATATCTTTGTTTTCTTTCAAAATGCAGATATCTTTATTTATATAAAAGTAAGCCATTTTCTGAAATTGCATTTTATTAAATGATACATAGATTGAGGAACTGGAGAAAGAGTTGGAGGAAACTAGAAAGAAGTGCTCCAGAGTTTCTTCTCAATTGGAGAGTCAGAGGAAAGAAGCACTTATGGCACAGAGATCTTAGAACTGGATTGTATACATGCACCCCAAGATTTTAGTGGCAACGCTTATAACCTGACATTTCTGATGTGTACTAATTTTCCTGTTTGTTTGTAAAAAAGAAGACGATGTACAAAAGCTGAACTGATCTTTCATCTAATCTAATCATCCAATTTGGGAATGTCTTGCTTTGGGTTTGCCCTCGAATGGAATTTGCCAATTTGGACCATTTTTTATGTCATGATTCTGGTAATTTCCTATCTGTTCCGATTACATCGAATGTTTTTTAATAGACGAATATGTCTTAAGTGGTGATGCTTAGTTATGAATGGAAAATGTTTTAATTTTCCTCACAAGCTTCTAACTTTTTCTTTTTTTTGGGGGGGAAATAGAATTTTCAATCCCTTGGTATAAGTTACTGGTACTAATTTGATTATTAAACAAGTATATTTATACAAGTTATTGTATTGAAATATACTCCCAGTTGGAATCAAATATAGCTAAATTAAGCGGATAGAATGTGGCACTAAATGAAAGAGGAATTACTTTCTGCAAGCGTGTAATTAGTTATATTATTTTTAATAACGTACAACGAAGCTAGACTATTAATTTCTCTTAATTTTCGATGCTTAGTCCACTATAATGTCACAGAATGCACAATAATAAATTTATATTAATAGAAAAAAGAAACAGTAATAAATTTCCTAAATGGAGGAATATTTTGATAAAGAAATTAGTTTCAGAAAATAATAATTCAGAAACTTATAAAACCCGACGAGTTGACTCGTGAATTAGTGTCACACAACAATCCTTCACTGAGTCAGCCTGTCTTCCTCAACTTTCCAGAACTGCAGAAGGCTTCGACTTTGCAATTAATCAGTCATCAGATTTCAATAAATTTTATTGATTACAACTTTCAGTAAAGAAAACCCAATAAACGATGAGGAAGCGAGATTTAGCAATTCTCATGATCTCGGCTTTCGCCATTTTCTTCTCTCTTCAGGTACACTTATATTTTTGCTCGTAAACCCTAGTAGCTATCAAATTTTCATGATTTATCATCTACTTTTGTTGGGGCGATAATTAACTGCTAACGAAAATGTGTAGCACGAGGGTGATTTTTCGTTCAAAGAGGCGTGGTTCCATCTCTCCGACGAGTATCCAGTTAAGTACGAAGCTGATCGTCTCCCGCCGCCAATTGTAGCCGATCTCAATGGCGACGGAAAAAAAGAGGTTCTCATAGCTACACACGATGCTAAGATCCAGGTAATTTTTATTTTTATTTTCTGGTTAATTTATTGTGGTGTCTGTAAGTACTTGAGAATTGAAATCTGGTAATAAGTTGGTAATGCTATTAGGTGCTAGAACCTCATAACAGGCGTGTGGATGAAGGGTTTAGTGAAGCACGTTTGCTGGCAGATGTGTCTCTGTTGCCTGACAAACTTAGAATAGCTACAGGAAGGCGTGCTGTTGCAATGGCTACCGGAGTTGTTGATAAGAATTATAATAAAAGGGAACCTCGAAAGCAGGTACTGGTTGTGGTTACATCAGGCTGGTCTGTGATGTGCTTCGATCACAACCTGAAGAAGCTGTGGGAAGTAAATCTGCAGGTGCATATATAACTGTTAAATTAACTAGATATATTTTGAATTCAATCCAGGGTCAAATATCTCTTATGTACCCATTCTTTTTGCTATTTGACAGAAGGATTTTCCCCATAATGCTCATCACAGAGAGATTTCTATCTCAGTTAGCAATTATACGTTGAAGCATGGAGATTCTGGCTTGATAATTGTTGGTGGGAGAATGGAGATGCAACCTCATGTATGTAGCACGTTACCTTATAAAAAATCAGAATTATGAGTCAGCTATGGAATCCTATTCAAATTGTTCTTGCGCTGTCAGTACTGATGAGGCTATTTTTAAGAATGACTTCAACTTTTCAACATATTGAGTTTGGTGTTGTGAATGTGTTTAAAACAAACATAAGTATAACCATTGAGTTTGGTGTTGTGAATGTGGAGTATCAACCAATAACTTCAATCCACTTTTTCTAGCATACATCCTTGATAAACTTACATTTCTTTCTCTCTCGTTGCTTTTGATCTTATGTAATGTACTAATTGAGTTTTGATGGGTGAGGTGAGGAGCTATGAAAAATTTAAGATGTGAATTCGCTATGCAAATCCAAGTTGCTCACTGATACAAACTGTTAGTTTTATCTTTTAGTAAGATATACTTTTCTCTACTGGTGGATACCTTCTGGGACATTGAGGAACATTATTTCACTGTTTGATAAAGACACTATTAATATATTGGATCATTGAAGCCTGGATCTTGACAAAGTCCCTTTACTTACCAATTTTTAAGTTGATTATGCTGCAGTGAACCTTATACATGTTTGGATTTTGGATTCCAGAGTAGATAGCACTAAGGAGTTCCTTCTCCTTATTTTGGCTTGAAAGGAATGTATGAAGGTGCATAATCAGGCATCTAGGTTGATACAACTTGTTATAACCTATTTTTCCCTTGAAATATTTACTGAATTCACCAAGCTTCTTCTCTGCTGATATTTTTGTTCAGAAAAGAAAATTTGAATCATAATTTTCAACTGTACTATTACTTTTACTTGTCATTTACTTTTGTTTGAGATGAAATGATTTTAATTTTTTGCAGTTGATATAATGTTCTTGTAGTTTTCCACATTCTTTTAGTTGTTTGCAATGGTTCTGGTTGCTAACCGTACTTTCTTTAAGACCCCTATTTTATTTGATGTAGCTGTCTGTTAAACTTGGTTATATAACTACATAGGATTCTGTATTTTTTCAAAACATATCTGTGGTCTAAGTATTTGGTTTAATCTATTTTTTTTAACAGATGCATGTAGATCCTTTTGAAGAGATTGAGATGGTGGAGAAAACTGCAGAGGAGCATAGAAGAAGTGCCACTGAGAAGGACGTAAGAATGAGTATTATCTTTTAGATGTCAGATTATGTATTGTTAGTTTGTTAGTTGTTAAATGATATCCTGATACATTGACCACCACATGTTAGTTGAATCTCTCCAATTCTTCTTCCTATTCTGATTTTTTTGTTTCCCCATCATATGATTCTGATGCTATTGCTGAGCAATCCCAGCTTTTTGGTACCTATCCATTTCCTCGTTCCCCTACCATGATGTTTAGCCCATTTAAAGACATTTAGATTTAGGAACCATACTCAGATTTCCTGGCTGATAAATCATGTTTTATCATTTCTTCTAAATATTCATAACTTTTATTTTATTCTCTATCAGTCGTCAGAAAATGGAGGCGCGTTGGATTTACGACACTTTGCTCTTTATGCATTTGCTGGTCGAAGTGGTGAACTGCGGTGGACCAGAAAGAATGAGGTTTTTTAATTTTATACAATTATGCTTAGTTTTCGGCTTTCATAATTATGCAATTCATTTATTGTTTTTGTCATAAGTGTCGAGTGTCGACAGGGGATCAAAACCTTAGAATTTTTTTTGTATTTTATTTTTGGTGAAATTTGAAAACTTCATTTAACCAGAGAAGTTTACAAATGTTCAAAGAGACAATGCGGACAAAATTCTCATTTTCAATGTGTGACCTAAATGAAAGTCCTAGACAGAAGTTTAAATTTCCACTTTGACCAGTTGGCCCAATGTCTTCTCACTTCTTCCATTAATGGATGAGCAGCCCAATAAATGGATCAAAACCTTCAGTTTGAGATGTTATAAATTTATTTCCTCCAACTTTGAAGTTATATATTGTGGCTTGAGAATATTATTAAGAATCAAATTTTGTTACAGATACTTTAATGAGAAGTTTTTCGCCAGAAACTAAGCAAATGTTTCAACTTTAAATGTTCGCCTGCTGTATTTAGTGATTGATAACAGTATATTTGGTTATATTACGCTGCTGCTTTGTTTCCTTCTTTCCATTAGTCAACATTTTTACAATGGTTGTTTCTAAGGCAGGACCCATTTATTGAGATGAAATGGAGATGCTTAGGACCGAGTTAGGTTTTTCTGAATTATATGTAGCCTTTAGGAAAATAAGTGAGGGATTATCTTCGAATTCACCAGTGTTTTACTTGTCTTGTATAAGTTGTATTATTCCAGTTGATCCGTTATTCTGTTAGGTTCGATTAGCTGGTGAATTAAAATTGGAAATAGAAAAATTTGCGGATTGGGAAACCTTTGCGCAATTTGTTTCAGATCTTGATAGAGCTACTCAGCCTAACCGCCATTACATGTAAATCACAGGAAACTTTAAACACAAGACAAAACAAATAGCCTACAGCAATAAACTACTCAATCCTCTTTCTTCTTGCACGTGACTTTTAACAACTTTAATTTCATGAGTCATCCTTTCACAGGCACACCCGTAGTAAGGAAGCATTTTCTTTAGGATGGATATGTGGCGGAAACTCATAGCTCCTTTTGTGCCTAATTTAAGATGTTAGATTCAAAATTGAGCTTTTTTTGCTCTAGCTTCTGATGGTAACTTTCTGATCTTACAGAATATTGAAGCTCCATCCTCTGATGCATCACAATTGATTCCACAACACAATTACAAGCTTGATGCCAATGCTTTAAACAGTCGTCATCCAGGAGAGGTATACTGATAAACTATTTAATATGAGATATAGTGATATATTCTTATAGGAGATAGCTGAAGATTCAATTGAATATAGTTTTGAAATCATCAATTTAATATAAAGACGGGCTAACATCTGCCTCTCCAGGATGTTGTTATCGATGTGCTTTTTATTGTTGAAACTATAGTTGTAGTTATTAATGCCTAAATTGTCTTGTGAAGCCAAAAAATTGGTTACAGGCCTACCAAACTGAAGCGTTGGGAATGATGCTGGATGGTCCTCCTTCTGGACCACGATGATGTTTAACTTTGACTATTGAGACGATATGAGTTACTTTGGTTTTAGGTCATTAATTACGGGGTTCTGATATCATGTGAGAAAATATGATTTAGAGTTCTTGTTGCAAGTAGTTGAAGTATTATATTAGAAGAGGATTAAGCCTTTTGAGTGTTGGGAATTTCGCTTCAGAACTGACTTTGTTGTTGAACACGCTAGTACAGTATGATAGATCATGGTGAAATATTTTAATGAGAGGAGATGCAGTATCAGTTGGCCCTGCCAGCATGTGATGTTAAGCTTGCCAATTATATACTTCTGCATTGTTTTTTTGGGAGAGGTCTTAGTAATAAGGTTTTCCGATTAATAGAGCAATACTCATAGATCCAGATTTACCTTTAGAACTTCTGTTGTATACATTTGTACTTGTTCCGTTTTCCATTGATTATTTTGTCAAAAATGCTCGTTTAAAGGTTTTATGTTCACTTATTTATAATCTGAATATAGGGAATATACTTTTTATATTTGGTCATTAGATATTTCCTTACAAAAGTCTACTGAGGGAAGATTTCAATGTATCCATTTAAATGATTTCAACTGTAGTTTGAATGCAGGGAGTTTAGAGAATCCATTCTCAGCGTCATGCCACACCATTGGGTAAGCATGTGTTATAAGTCTTTCTTTTCATCCAAGATTCAAATATTTAAAGGAAAGCTATTGGGGATCTTGATTGTGCTGGAAATATATCATTATCAGGATCGTCGTGAAGACACTTTGTTAAAGCTGGCACATTTTAGGCGCCATAAGAGGAAAACACTAAAGAGAACACCTGGTAAGAACTCCAACTACCCTTTCCACAAGCCTGAAGAGAAGTCTTCTCCTGGAAAGGATGTGACAAAAAAAGTCTCAAGTGTCATTGATAAGGCAGTTAATATTGCTAAATCAGCAAAGTCCAAGAAGGTGAGATTTCATAGCTTCTCTTAGTAGATTTCAGAAATATTTTCTCAGTCTTCCGCTTATTGACATATTTTCGCTCAATATATGTGAATATTTCCGTTCCTGTACTCTTTCAATAATCATGAGAAGCTGGTAGTAGGATGTAACTTAGAATATATAGAATGACAGTTTGATTGCTAATGACAAAATTCTTCTGCTAGCTACATGTGTATTCCAGCATAGCTAAATTTACTTTAACTTTTGCTGCCATTGCACGTTTTAGGTTGAAAATATCCAGTTTAGAACCACTAACTTATGGTTAAGGAGCTTTGCTACGGGAAACAGAGTCTTCTGAATATTTGAAATGAAAATTAAAGTTTCTGAACTTATTTTCACTCATGTGGAAGAATTTCTAAACTGATTAATAAACCCTGCTACTAAATTGCTGTGTTTTAATTAATCATAAATTTCATAGATTTTCTGTCCGGCTTTATCATGTGTACTGTTGATTTTTTTCGTGAAACATGACTAGTTACAACCTTCAACAATCTCTTTTTTGACTTTATTTTTGCAGCATATGCCTTATATACCTACCATAACAAATTATACTCAACTCTGGTGGGTGCCTAATGTTGTTGTTGCTCATGAGAAGGAAGGGATCGAAGCTGTTCATTTGGCAACTGGACGCACCCTATGTAAGGTGACAATTGGAGCTACACAGTGTGATTCTTAAGTTGCTAAAATATACTGCTGCCAGAAAATAGTAAAGAAGCTATTTCAGTTAGACTTTGTGCATATGATATGTAATGCTTATATGCTTGATCCATCCAGCTACATCTTCAAGAAGGTGGCCTTCATGCTGATGTTAATGGAGACGGCGTCCTAGATCATGTCCAGGTGAACAGTTACCCGAACGTTAAGTGTTTAATTTGTCTCTGACTTAATCTTCGCTATTTCTTGATAACAGTGCATTTTAATTGAAGAAAGGTGCATCATTTTAGGTTTCTATTCAGCTAAATAGTGTACTCTTTTTTGGATATATCTTTGTGAAGTCTGATATAATGGAGTTGATGGTTCTAAATTAATTAATCATCTTGCCATGCTTAATTAATTACTTTTACTGTGCAAAACAAAGGAAATTATAAGATATATTCTCATACCAAACAGCTCTAAGGAAATTTACCTCACTTCCCCAAAATACATTAAATTCCCTTTCCTTCTACCCTTTTGCTTCCCCTTCCCCTCATCGAAGCAAACAAACCTTCATACTTCTTACTTCTTTTGAATTGAAGAACAAAATCAGTGAATGCACTAGTATATATTGAAATTTAGCGGAATCTATTTTCTTTTGTTATTCATGATATCTTTGTAGTAGAAAATCTTCCCTTCTTTCATTGAACATTGGTAGGTCAAATACCTGTTTTATGCTTTCTTTCATCATCAGCTTCTCTGTGCAATCTGGAATCCAGTTTTGTACTGTTAGGACTGGGAAGTAACATGAAAGCAGTCATTTAAATCTCTTTCTTATTGGTGTTCAACCAATTTAAGTATTGTCCCTACTGTTTGTTGATGTAGAATATTTCCTAGCTTTAACTTAGAGTTCAGCTACCCCTTGAATCTGGACACCTTGACAACAGCTTTAAGACTTGAATACCCTTGGGAAACCAAAAAAATATATGTTGCCAAACTAATTTATTTCATTTTATGTTATCGATTCAAAGGTTGTGTTTATCTTCCTTGATAGGTTGTTGGAGCAAATGGTGCAGAACAAACTGTTGTAAGTGGATCTATGGAGGTGCTACGTCCCTGTTGGGCTATTGCAACATCAGGCGTGCCAGTTCGGGAACAGCTTTTTAATGCTTCTATATGTCATCAGTCCACTTTTAACTTATTCCAGCACGGAGAATTCTCAAGAAACTTTGGACGACATCAAGACGTAACTTCATTAGAAGTTGCGACCCCTATTCTCATCCCAAGAAACGATGGTCATAAGCATCGTAAAGGAAGCCATGGAGATATTGTCTTTTTAACAAATCGAGGTGAAATAACATCATACTCTCCCGGTACTCACGGACACGATGCCATCTGGAATTGGCAGCTTTTTACAGGGGCAACATGGTCAAATCTTCCATCTCCATCCGGGATGACCGAATCTGGTGTGGTACCCACACTGAAGGCATTCCCACTACGAGTACATGATAATCAAGAACTGATTCTTGCAGCAGGAGATCAAGAAGCTGTAGTGTTATCTCCTGGAGGAAGTTTATTAGCATCCATCGATCTTCCTGCACCTCCTACACATGTGTTGGTCACAGACGACTTTTCGAATGATGGGTTGACTGATCTTATCCTTGTGACTTCTAATGGAGTATATGGTTTTGTTCAAACAAGGCAACCAGGTGCCCTATTCTTTAGTACTCTTGTTGGTTGTCTTATTATTGTTATGGGAGTGTTGTTTGTTACTCAGTATTTAAATTCGAACAAGGGAAAGCCTCGGGTATCGTCTGCTATGCTGTAATAACTTTGAAGTTTTGTACGATTATGGAAGATATACACAGTTCAGTTTGAGTTGTTTCGTCTTCATTTTGAACCTGTAGAGTTTTTAACATGATATATTTTCAGAGAACTTTTACATGTAATATACTCGTGAAAGTAGATTAAAGTATAAAAACTGTTTGGATGTATTTTGGTTCAATAGTTTTGGATTTTCAAGTCTTCAGAATAGATCTATGATTCCCACATGTTTGGGCTGAATCTACCCATATATATTTAGTGACCTATGATCATATAAAATAGTGGATAAGCCCTAATGGTTGTATATTAGGAGTATTAATTTGTTTGATTAGCCTTTTTTATGAGTTAAATAATGATGCTACATAATTGCAGACATGTCCATGTTATTCCTACTAACTGCTATCTCTAGCTGCTGTCTACAATTAAAGAACTCCTACTTGATATTATTCAATATATTATTACTTTCCATGAATTTTAAAATTAATTCATAAAGTTGACGATCCTTGAACATATTAGGGGTTTTTTACTTGATATTATTCAATATATTATTACTTTCCATGAATTTTAAAATTAATTCATAAAGTAGACGATCCTTGAACATATTTGGGGTTTTTTTATTTTTCATTTTCATATAATCCTATGTACTTAATCAAATTAGTTCACAGTAATTACATCAATGCATCATTGGAAGTTTATCACCAAATCAGTGATGCAAAAGACAAGAAAGAATCACCAGAATGTAAGGAAAAGAATACATATATGATGATATATGTATGTATATATATATATATATATATACTACAGGACATGAAGAATGGGATCGACAATTAATGTTTTCGATTTTAAACATAACAATTTTTTTTTTTTTTGTAGCTCGAGGGAACCTTTTATTTTTTGAAAACACATGAAAAGTTGAGAGACCAAATCTTGTTTTTACCATATACTGTAGTATTGTTTAAAATTATACTATATCTTATGGCAAAAGTAGCAAACGTTGTACGAACGGTTCTGTGCATTGGGAAAAGGAATTAATTTTTGATCAAATCATGCATGACCTTCTTTCGGCTACATGTTTCACCCCCACCAAAGGGGGACGACTGACATTCATGCAATATTGTCTTTCTTTTTCCTTCTTCACATTTGAATAAATCAACCAAATAAGTACAAATATTTACATGCATATACCAATGTTTTCAAAATCGGACCGACAATGGACACTACAAGAAAATTGAGCTTAAGTGACAAAAAAATTAAGTGATAATGTGGAAGTTGTCACTCTTTGTATGCATTTAGTAATAAAAATATTAATTGTGTACAAGTACAATAGTAACAAAATGTGTTTTTAAGTTCGTACTAATAACTATTAATGACAAATATATGATGACTCAAGTTGTCACTATGGTTTACTAAAAACATTTTGGTTGTCACTTTTTTGGTATCGCTAATGTCAATAGTGATAACTTTTTTACAATTCTTGTCACTAGTATGTTTATGAAAATCATTTTAGTGACAATATTTGAGTTTTTGTCACTTAATATATATAAGAAGTGACAACTTTAACATTGTCACATAAATTTTTTTCACTAAAATTAAATTTTTTTGTAGTGAAACCGGTTCGCCAATTGACCACTAGTTCTACTACCGAATCGATTATATTGGACCGCTGGTCAAACTGAAAATGACGCCATAATGATATAGTAAAAATATTTAATTTTAAAGAATATACAATATACATAAAATTTAACATTATCCTGCAATTGATTAAAAATATACAAAAACTTAGAATATATTTAAATTGAACCATATAATATTTATCTAACTTATATCATAATGGTAATATGATATTAATTACTAAGTTCATATTTTTTAATTAAAAATATAAAAGTGTAGGTTAAAATACAACAAACTAAGAGATTAATAAATTTTGCAATATGATTATATATACAAGTCAAATATTCAAAATCAAATTTGCATAATATAGCAATTTGACTTTCCAACATTGACATTCTTTATCCTAAAGATATATAGTTGGAAAGAAATATCTTATAAAATTTTTTAATAAGAAATTATGTCATAAAACTAAAATTAGTTTTAATTTACATTGATAATGTGTAAAATATTAATTTGAGTTAATTATCATAATCTAATTTATAAATAAATTTAGTTACAAGTTTCTATTATTTATAAATTTCTATTCTAAAAGTTTAACAAAAGTGATATAACTCAAATAGTAAGAATGTTATATTTTATTCAAAAGGTTAGATGTTCAAATCCTTCATTTTACAAAAAAGTTCAAATTATTTTTAATATTAAAAAAAATAAAAAAGAAAAAACCTTACTGATTTTAGGGGGTTAACCGGACCGATTAGGCCTCCGGTTTACGGTCGAACCGGCTGGTCCCGTCCGATTTTAATAACATTGACATATACCTAATACCCTTTTTCCAACTTTTTGCTAATTGTCTTTTAAATTACTAATATCTAATAATTAATCACGATTTGGTTCGTATTACGAGCTAGCGGGCAGTTTGTTGTTGGAGAGGGAATTGTTATGTTAGTTGGGTTTACCAAGTAATTAACGGTTATACTTTAGCTAGCCCAGATACGTAAAGAAGAAGTCATATATAAATTAAGTCTCACAATATATAACTTCTCCTATCCTATGCAAGAGAAATAACAAGATTAATTAATCAAGTGTGTGCTGGTGCGTATATCATAATTAACAAAATTAAAATGTTATGATCGATGATTTATATATCTTTAAATAGGTTTAAGTACGTTTTCATGTTATTATAATATAACTAATATATATATATAATAGGTTAAGTTTTCACGTGATGATATTGATAATATAGCTTGCACGTAAAGGAGTGTGAATTTGTGAAAGTAAATATTACTAAATTTGTTAGATGAAGTTTTATTCACTATATGATGTTGAACACTGGTGGGGGACCTTCTTTTGTTTAAAACTAATGTTGTTTGATGTTAATTTGAATATTTTTTGAAGTTTAAATTTGAATGTTTGATATTTAATTAGAATGTATAATTTCTGTTTGAAAATTATTTAAAAAAAAAATTCAAAAATTTCGACCAATTCCTAATCGATTGAATTTTGAAATAATGTCAAAATTTCTGTCGAAATTTTTTGAAATTTCAACAGAATTTTTTCTGCTGAAATACAAAAAATTTCAACGGAATATTTTCTGTCGAAATTTTTTGAATTTCTGTTGAAATTCGGTCGAAAGGTCGGTTCAAATTTTTTTCGTCGAAAAATCGATCGAAATTTGATTTCGACAAGACTTTTTCTGGCCGATATTTTCGCTCGAAAATTCTGTCGAAATATGGAATTTTCAATGGATTTTATGAAAAATTCGTTGAAATTTTTGCTGTTTCCACTACAACAAAAATTACTTATTGAGGCCCCAAAAAGCGTCTCAACAACACATGTGTTGCGACACTTAGGCTATTGAGGCGCTCCGTTATTGCGCCCCATAAAAAGGGGTAACAATAGCCCTTGCGACACTCTTTACAGTCTCAACATGGCTGGTGATAAGGCGTTTTACAGTGCCTCAATCTCCAGTAAATACGACTTTTATAAGGGTCACAAATAGTATCCACGAAATTGAAATAAAGACAGTCATAAGTGTCTCAATATGAACATATTGAGGCTTTTCAAAGTGGGACTATATATCTATTTTGATACACTACAAAATGTCACATAAAAATTCAAAATTTTCAATTAGTACACTTCTAAGAGCCTCAAAATTGTAACATTTCATTATCAATTTGCCTGAATTTTTTAATTAAAAATAAATCAAAAAAATAGAAATAATTCATATTCCACAAACAAATAACATAATTCTTAAAGAAATTTCATTAAGTACCTAAATAAAAGTACACCATTTCATCACATGTTCACTAATTATATTCAACATATATATTAAGTCTCAAAACAACATTCTCTTCAAGAGAATTGCAAGTCCAAAATATAAAGTCGAAAGAGTTCTACTTGAATTAATTAAGTTTTCTTCAATCAAGTGTTTCAAAAGAGCTCTTCTTCAACCAAGTATATATTTCTTCAAAAGGGTTACTCAACAACTTCAACTGAAGTCTTCTTCAGCCATCACCTACATAATATTAAACCACAAAATATTTGATAAGAAAATAAGCTTCATATGGAAAAGAAGATACAAGTATTGGATTTGTAAAGAAAGTATACCAAGTGGCAAGGCCATGCAACTGTAGCTCCTTCGGCATGCTTGATAGTCTTGAAAAGTGCATAAGGCCTTGGCAATTTTTCTCCACATTCAATAGCAACGTGAACATGAACTTCACACCAATTCGGTCCAAGCAATTGACTGCCAACCTTTAGACTTGGGTCTAATCCATAAACTCTCCCAGTTGCCACAATTCTTGAAGAATCAAACAAACTTCTTATAGAAACTCGAGCTCCAACCTTCAATAAATCACATTGATGATTGCAATCAAAATCCAAATTAGACTCTAACATATTGGGTACTTTATATATCTTGTACTATACTAGTGAAAGTAGATTCCCCTTAATTCACCAACGAAAAATGTCATTAGATTTTTTCCTATTGCCTCTATTCAAACATACAAACAACAACAACTATCACTCAAGCATCTGAGGTTCAATTCAACAAACAATTAAGCATTTTGGGCTCACTATCACCTTGGCTGCAACTTTGTGTTCTTTCTTACTATTCTCATGTGCATTGTTGTTGCGTGAGTTACCAAGTTCATGTGAAATTTCGGTTACCGGTGTTATCCACCTAGATTCTTTACAAACATCACATTGCTCCTTGTCTTTGTTCGGCCCCCAATATAGCATGCAATCATTTTTACAAGCATCATATTTCTCATAACTAAAACCCATTTCCTTAATGAATTTTTTAGTATCATAATACGATTTGGGTAATTGCACACCACTAGGGAATGCATCCCTTAACAAGTCAAGTATCCTTGTAAATGTCCTATCACTCATACTACCCAAACACTTGATATTAAGTAAGTGAACAAGAAAGGAGAGTTTCGTGTATTTTTCACATCCAGGGAACAAAGGTTGTTGTGAATCATCTATCAATTTACAAAATGTTTTGGTATCAGCCATGTTATTATCCATTGTGTCATCATCTTCCATATCATTATCAAGATCTGGAATCCCAAAAGCATCACGTAATAACCCTTCCATATCATCGTGTTTATTTGGAACCCTTTGACTATTAGAGTTAAGTGTAGTGTTAAGAGAAGATTCACCATGTGCTGTCCATTTAATATAACCCCTAAGGAACCCATCACATATTAAATGCTCATATGCATCTTGTCTTGACACCCACAATCCGTTACCGCAATTTTTACAAGGACATAATATCATACCATCAAGACTTGCATGATCAAATGCAAAATCAAGGAAGAAATTGACACCGTTCTTGTACAAATTATGCGTTCTTGGTAAATTCATCCAACTTTTATCCATAATTGAACACGTAAAGTATTACCTGAAATTAATGCTTCGGAAATATCTTAAGCTTGGATTCACTAGAACAAGACTTGAACCTGAATTAAAAAATTAGTAAGGCAAAAAAACTTGTTGCTATGTGACAGATAAAAAAATCAAATTAAGTTTTATATAAAATTGTTGTCACTAATTACATGTAAATTTTGACCACTTTTACTCTATCACATAAAATCTTATCACTAATGCACAATTTTCTTGTAGTGCATCTATGTAATAGGAATACTATCGTTTGTCAAAATAAGAAGACTAAAAAATCTTTTTGAGACCCTAAAGGGAACATACATAATTGTCTAAGGCAAGAGCCTGATGTTGTTTTAGTTTTATAAAATATTAGACTATACATATAATTATTATACTGACTCTTTTCAGTTTAAATAAATTACAGAGAACAAGTATAATATGTACATGGATCCATTAAACTGAATTTCTATTATAAATTTATTATTCACCATTGAATAAGAATAGGTAATATATCTCTACACTTGTAGGTTGTATATATATATATATACTAAAGCTTAATACATAAATCTGAAAATTGGTCACCGAAATATTTGCAACCCAAATATGTTACTAAGTTTATCTCTGATATTACATTGAATAAGAAACCATCTAAAAGCTAAAATTGATAGGCAAGAGAACATTTAAAATTGATAGCAAGGTAATTAAGTTTTATATAATAAAATGTCTTACAATAGGACCAATTTTCTGCATAATTTGACCACAAATTTCATCTTAAATCATTCACACTACCACATATCAGAGAGCTTTCAAATAACCTTCAATTTCAATTCAACTATATACACACATATCAAAGAATGGAAGTAAAACTATTGATTGTAATAAAATAATACCTTATAAGATTCGTAGAACTCTAGTAGAGGAAGTAATGAACCCACTTGAAGCACTAAAAATTGAATTTCAGGATAGAGAAAAAGTCAGCAGCTATAAGCACAAAAACAGAGAACTTTCAAGATAATAGAAATTGCCGTTTCAACATACCAGATCTATGAGATTCGCAGAGAGAGAAATAGCAAATGAAAGGAGAGATTTGGCTGTTTTTTATGCAATTAAATGGTGGTACGGTGCAGTGCAATTAAAGGAGAAATTGCCGTCACATACTCGAACAACTTGATAGAAAATGGTGGAATGGTGGAAATAGTAGAAAACTAGGGATTTCTTCTACATTACAGACTCAAACAATGGCTTGGTCGATTAGTGGAAGATTTAGAAATCTAGGGCTTTTTCATGTTCTTGGAGGCAAAAGAGTTATTGACTGAAAAAATTAGCGGGGAAGATGTATAAGTTAGCGCCCTTGTTTTTTTGGCATTCTTTTTTTTTTTTTTTAATTGGTGGGCTTTAAATTGAAGCGCCTCAATTGAAATAAAATGAGGCCCTTAGTTTTAAGCGTCTCAATTTAGGGGTGGCAATAGATAGTTTTTGTTGTAGTGTTCTAGTAGTGACCTCTACTAAGGCTATATCAAATTTTCTCTCTTAAAATGTTCTACAAGTATATCAAAACTATTTTGTGACTTATGCATGATTGGGTAGTACAATCAAAACTAGTTTCCTATAAATTAGCTAGGTTACGTTGTAGAGAACAAGCTAGGATGAAATTTAATTAACAGAGTTTGTTTTTTTGCTCCTCCACCTCACATACCATCTGGGACATATCTCTATGGTCATTAGAAATGCCATAATGTAATGTATATTTCATAGATAAATTTCATTCTAATGTAGTATATATATTGCGCTCTTATGAAAAGTATAGGATAATATTTAGTTTAATTCGGAGACTTGACCCCTCAAGTTTATTTAAATCGAACACTTTAATCTCTCACATTAACTACACATCAGAACTTTTGTTATCTTGTAATTTGTTTAAAATACACGCATGTTTAGAATTCACCACATGGATTGGGCTAAGTTCACTTACTTGGCTTGGGTCTAACTCAACCTTAAAAGCTAGTTTGTAAGGTGAGGATTGTCCAAGTCTTTATAAGATAGACTTTAACTATTGTTTTCAACCAATGTGGGACATTTAGTCTCAATATATGTATCCGCATGATACATAAATGTATTAATCGATTTAATTTTACTGACATATGCATAATAATAATAATTATTATTATAATATATTATATGCTAGAATGTTATAAGAATACTTTCTAATATTATTGGTATTCTTCACATATTAAAATCATAATGCATATTTTTAGGATAGAGATGATGATAATTGTATACAAGGAGAGCTGTATACTACTAATAATCAACTAATTTTTTTGAACTAGCTAATTATTCGATTGTATCTATACAATATAGATATTGAATATATTCATATATTGTAGAAAATGGCTAAATCACATAAATAATTAATTCCTTATAATATATGTTGGTACTCTTCTACACTTTCAATTTGTTCGGCAAGTGAAATTCATCATTACACAATCGACCGAATTATACTCTAAGATGGTTCTATCAGGTGGAATTCCGGCCGGCCAAAACTTTGTTGCTTGCTCAACATGTTTAAGTTTTGGACATATTTTCAAAAAAAATATAATTTTTTTCTTGAAAAGAAAAAGAGATAGGAAAAGAAAGAACACCCCGCCCCTACCCTTCTACATCTCCTCCACCCCCGGCCCACCCATTTCGGCCATGGCCCGATCATTCGCGGCTATAACGGTTCTCGACCATGTATAATTAATGGCGCGCGGCAAGCAAATAAGTCGTTGTCAATCTGGTTTAGATAGTAAACATGCCCGGAAAATGTAGGTTACAATCGTTCACGCTTGTCGAGGTTGCGCGATCAAAGCGGGTGGGCCGGGAGTAGGGTGGGTGGGTGGGTGGGGATTATCTTATCTTAAATATCTTATTCTATTTTTTGCTTCCATGCATTTTCCTAACTTTCTGGTTTAATTTCGGAAATACTCTTAATAAAATCACATTCTAGAGTTATGTGACAGAGTTGCATAAATTCCAGGAGATACTAATACACATAGTTGCAAAAGAATTAATGAAACTATTAATTATTGAAATATTAGTAAAAAAAAATTCAATATTACACTTGTCACTATTGTTATTGACTATTAGTGACAACTTAAAAATATATTTTGTCACTATTGTTATTGTGACACAACTAATAATAATAATTTTGTCACTAAATATATGCAAAAAGTGACAATTTCAATATCGTCACTTCAAATTTTGTCACTAAAATTCATTTTTCTTGTAGTGAGTATGAGTTTGACGAAGAAAATTTCTTCCTTTTTTGTGATGACTAATATATCCCTATTTTTAAATTATATTGTTATATTAATTTTATAACAAAAACGTAAAATAAAAGAATCCTAGAAGTATAATTAGACAAGAAGTCTCTCCTATATTAACCTCATTATAATTATCTTTTAAAGTTTTACAACTCATTCTATATTTCTTAATAAAAAATTTGTAAATTTCTTAGAAAGTTTACAAGTGTAAATACAGATAAAATTAAATTAAAAATATATGATAAAAATGGATTAGATATAAGAACAAAAGGCGAGTTAAAGCAGAAAAATTAGTGCAATTGATAAAACAACAAGGTAAACTGGCAAAAAATTGGTAAAATTGATAAAAATAAAAATAAAAAATTACATCACTAAACACGGGATAACAAAAATAAATAGGTCAAATCAATAAAAGTCGAACAACAAAAAAAGTGAGTTAAATTGACAAAAAATGATAAATAGGTTCAATCATAAAACACGGCAAAATCGACTAAAATTGGGTTAAACTTGAGAGACTAGGTGAATTGATTAACAAATCAGATAAATAACAAAAAATTGGTGAAATCGATTAAAGAACGGGTTAAATAATATAAAAAAATTGGTAAACTCAATGTAAAAGCGGATGAAATCGATGAAAGAACATGTTAAAATAATAAAGAAAAATAGTAAACTTAGTATAGAAGTGGGTTAAATCAATAAAATATATTTACTCGATAAAATCGAGGAAAATTAGTTAAAACAAGCTAAATTGGTAAAAATTTGGATTAGGCATGTAATTCAAAATAGTGAACTCAGTAAAATATAGGTATGACCGACAAAAATGGTGAAATCGATTAAACATTTTTTTAGATGGGTTAAACATGTGAAATATTGTTTAGATGTAGTACTTATAAAAGTACGAGTTGGCCAAATAAATTTCTTCCCTTTTTTGTGATGACTATTATACCTCTATTCAAATTACGTTGTGATATTTAATTATATGTCAAAAAGATAAAACAAAAGAATATTAGGTGTATAATTAAACAAGAAGTTTCTCCTCCACCAACCTTATAATTATCATTTTAATTAAGTTTTACAAGTTAAAATTAGTGGTAAAAAAAATAATTAAAAACTATTATTGTATACTTCATCGAAAAGTTCTGAAGAAGTTATCACTTAATCTCAAAAACATTAAAGAACCTCAAAAATATAAAATTATGCCGCATTAGTGCTACATGAATAAAAAAAATTATATTCAGTTAACTAAAAAACTTATAACCGGCTTAAGCAAAAAAAAAAAAAAAAGTCAAAACATAGAAATGGTTAAAATGGGTAACATTCAATTATAAAATTTCTGATAATTATCAGAAATTTTATAAAAATGGTAAAAAAAATCAATGGAAAATGGGTTAGATAGAAAAAAAAAATGCGAGTTAAAGCAAAAAAACTGGTGCAATTGATAAATTGACAAAAAATGGGTAAGCCCGAAAAAAAAAATGAATGACATTGACTAAACACATGATACCAAAAAACTAATCAAACCAATAAAAGAACAAGAACAAAAACAAATGAGTTAATTGGCAAAAAAATTGAAATATGTACGTTAAATCAGGAAAATGATAAGTAAATGAATTGATAGCAAATGGAATAAACCACAAAAAATGGTGGATTCGGTGAAAGAATGGGTAAGAAAAAAAGAAATGATAAACTCGATGTAAAAGTAGGTAAATTCAATATTTCTTTGGAAAGTTCTTAAGTAATTATCACATATTCAATAACCTAAAAACAAAAGGTCAGCTTCGAGCTATATGAATAAAACAAAGATCTATTTAGTTAACTGAAAAATTTATATTGACTTAAGCCAAAATAAGTCAAAATATACAATGTTTAAAATCGGTGAAAACGGATAAAATTCAACTAAAAAAACTTCCTCTGTCACATTTTTCTTTATCCCTTTGTACAGTAGACCAGTCAACTTGACTAAATTTATGAAAATGAAAATTATAATAAACTATTTAATTAATATATTTTACTAATAAGTTGATAATATCATATGACACATATATATATATTAATATTTAAAAGGTTTAATACAGCACAAATATGAATAATTTAACATAATAAGTTACTTAAAAGATTGAAAACTTTGATCGGGTACTGTAGCTAATAGAGTAAATAAAAAATAGGACGTAGAGAGTATATGATTAAAAAAAAAAAGGAAAATCAATGGAAAAATGGGTTAGATATAAGAAAAACAAGTTAAAGCAAAAAAATGGGTAAGTGGTAAAATATGAATAATATTAGCTAAACATGGGATAACAGGAAAAAAATGATCAAATCTATAAAAGAACAATAAAAAAATGAGTAAAATTTACAAAAAATGTTGAAATAGGTTAAATCAAGATCAAGTGAGAAAAAAATAGTTGTTGTCAATTCGTTCAAATTATAGTTGTAAAATAGTATATATCATGTATGTTTACGTTATAAATACCTAGTAATTATAGTCTTTTTTTAAAAGTTTTTGTATTAGATATTTATGATAACAACTTTAAATTATTTGTAACAAAATAGTGATAATTAAAGTGATTTCATAAAAAAAAAAACAAATATGTGATATGTTATTAACACCATAATATTATAAAAAATTATTTTATAATTCATCTAACATAAGAAATTAGTTAATAACGTGCAAAACACGTTTATTTTTCTAGTTTATTAAACCACATGTATTTAGGAATGGATGGAGTGGCATCTTGAAACATATATTTGGTTTGAGATACAAACGTGTAAATAATTTCACTTGCAGGAAAAATGTAAAGAAATTTAATCGAATCAGACTTGAAATAGAAGAGAATGTAGATGCTATACGACGTGTAAGACACAAATTCTCCAAGTTAATGGCATGTACGTTATCTTTGTTAATTACTATTAATATTATAGATTCTTAATAAACATAGAGAATTTAATTGTATATTGCACGTTTTATATATAGCACCTAGGACGCCGTGTAATAAGATGTAAATACTCCCTCCATTTCATATTAATTGGAATATTTGTTATTTACACATATATTAAGAAAATTCATCATTATATATTTTTTTATGGTAAAAAATATGTCAATTACCTTTTATAATGATGACTACCGTTTAATTTTTTATTATATAGAGTGACAACTTAAATATGAAAAATGGTTTAAATTGAAAAAAAAAATGTTTTAAAAATTCAAATATGTCAATTAATTTGAAACAATTAAATTTAGCAAAAGTATCAATTAATATGAGACGGAGGGAGTATTATTGAAAGGTTTATAGTAGAGATAAAATCAGGTGAAGGGTCTTATTCAATATATAATACCTTAACTAGTTTCAGTATGAATAAAAATGAAACCTGTTGAACATTATTACACACAGAGGTCAGAGAATTTTTTTTCTACCAGGAAAAAAAAAAATATATATATATATATATATATATATATATCCTTTGATAAAAACAAGTACAAATTAAGTTCAGGAAAATGCTTCTACGTACAGTGATCGATCAGGGAATATTATTGAGTAACGTGTTATTTGTTCAGATAATTTCCATGTAAAGAAATAATTCCAAATGTTTCTGTTCACCTTTACCATGCATAGGCACACACATATATAGTAGATTATATTAATATATATATATGTGTGTGAACCCAATGACGTACAATATTTATTTATTTATTTAAATATATAAGTACCTTGATGCATGCATAAAAAGTTAATAAATGCACCTGCAACTGCAGTAAACATACCTATATATATGTAACCATTTCTTCATTTAAAAGACCGAGGGCAAGTGATGGAAAACAAGTCATAACTAATTCAAATTATAAAGGAAAATGAGCATATATCTTTTTTGAAAATTTACTGTAAAAGGAACTAATGCGTGGGTTGGATAACTCTATTCAGAAAGAAAGAAAATTAGGAATACATATTAATATATTTATGTCAAAAATTAAAAAAAAAAAAAAAAAAGGAGGAAACATTTTGACTAACCAAATAAGCAATCGAATTCCAAAACCATAAATAAAAAAAATACTCCGATCCATTGTTTTCTTAGTATTTCTGAGAGTCAATTGTTTTTAAGACCTTTTTTGCGAATTCTTCAAAAAAAAAAAATCCTAAATCATCTGTAAATAAAAGAATATATGTTAAATGAGTGAGTATAAACTGAAATTTCAATTGATATAAAAACAAAAACATATTTTTTTTTTTTCGAAACAAACATATGAAAGTCACATTAATTTCAAACTGCAGGCAAACTAACGCATAATCTGGAAGAAAAGAAAAGGGCAGCTTCGAAATTCAAACAACTTAGAGAAAATACTAATAAGCTAGCAAGCATAGGGAAGAACAGAAAAAAGTTGTTATAATTAAAAACATAACAAATGGAGTACATTTTAATGTTGTAGTATTTCAAAAAGAAGAAGAATACTGTAGTAGTAGTAGTAGTATAATTCAACATGTGCATCGAAAAATGAAGTAAATATCAAATCAAACATCCCCTCATTTCTGCTCTTTATAATCATCATCATCATATATATCATCAATCCCAATTTTTCTTAATACTACTAAAATTCTAAAATGGAGTTTACAACAATAAGACAAATGAATTAACGATCTAGGTTTAACTTAATTAATACAGGAAATTGTCAATGTAGTGATTAATTTGTTTGTATCCTAATTAATTAGCTGAAAATTCTTGACTAAACCCGATCTTAGAGATATTTTTAGATTAAGCTGAAAATATTTCTTAGAAGTGAAAAATTGTTCAGCAGCTAGCTAGCTCTGAATTAAGATCTTGGGGGCGGGAAGAATTGCGTACCAGCCATGAAGCTGTTGATTGGAGCTGGATACAAATTAGATGTGTCAACAAAGGGCGACACCGTTACTACTGCAGCAGCGGTAGAAGTGGAGGTGCCGGTGATTAAATTAAGTTGTTGAATACCTCCTCCTCCTCCTCCTCCGCCTGCGTTAACACTTGCGCCACCTGAAGAGGTCTCCCCAGCTGCCATGTACTGACTTTCTGTACCTTGATCGTATAAAATCCCTTTAAACACATGTCCGCGAATGTTGACGGCAGTTTGATACGCGTACTGATCTTCAGCATCATCGATGGCGCTCACTCTTACGCATCGGAAAACCGCCTCCGAATTCACTTCTGATGGAAAACTAGTATTCCCAATCTCCAACCCTACATTTATATTTATAAGTAGAGAAGAAGATGAAATTAGAATTAGCCATGAAATGAATGAGAAGTGAAAAAGGTACGTTATTCATCACTACAGAATTCATTTCTTATGCTTAAATCTGCAGTCATGATTATTTGGTAGGTTTCTTCACTGATCTCTCTCCATTTTCTATATAGACAGCCCGGCCCGGCCCGGCCCTTTGTGTAGGCAACTAATAGTTATATACCTGAATTTGTGGTAGGTATACGAGTAACCATTAGGGAGTTTGAAGAAGTGGGATTAATATTGATCTCTCTTTGCCTTTTATTCCCACTATGTGTCCGTTCCTGCTGTTGATTACTACTAGTATTATTATTTTGCTGCTGCTGCAAATTAGCTAACTGCTGTTGCCGTTCTCTTCTCTTGGCCGCGGGAACCCACGTGCTCTTCACGTGAGTTTGACACTGGAACCCTCTACTCTTGCAGCATGTTCTACACCTCATGTGTGTACAATCTTTCTTAGCTTGATTCCCACAGTCTTGGCAACTTATTCCTCCTCCTCCACTGCTCCTCATCATCAAAAGCCCGGCCGATCTCGGTGACTCATCGGCTATATTAAATCGGCTGGGCCCCACCGCCAGCCCACCCGCGGATGCGTAAAGATCTTGTAGCGGATTAATACTACTACTACTTCCTCCTCCTCCTCCTCCTCCTCTGTGGAGGAAGTTCTCCGCCGCTTGCTGCTGCTGATGATGATGTTGCTGCTGCCAGAGTTCGAAACCCTTGTACTGAATCTCGGCCTCATTTCTGAATAAGAACCAGCTTTCGGGATTTAGTTCCGGGTGTGGGTTGTGGTGACTAGTGCTTTCCTGATCTCTGCCTCCACCTCCGCCTCCGCCTAGTGAGAAGAAGCCGGCCATATTGGTAACAACCTTTTTTTAGAAATTAATTGTAATTGTGAGCGACAATCCATAGCCTGCTGAGTGGTTTAATTTTTGGGTTTGTTGGAGTAGCTAGTGTAGGCAATTTCTGGAGCTTCAATGAATTTGAAACAACAGCAGCAGTAGTAGTATTACAAATAATATTAATATTATTGATGTCAAAAACAGGAGTTTGCATGGAAATTAAAATTGAAATTTGGTTTTAGGGGAGAGAGATGAGATCGATCTAGTCCTAGATAGAGGAATCAGTTATATATATTGAATTCAAGGGGATTGGATTGGAATGGAATGAGTCTTTTTTATCACTCATGAGGGAAGAGAGAGAGAGAGAGAGAGAGAGAGAGATATTAATTGTTCAAAATTAAATTCCGTGGGTTGGGCTGTGTTGTGTTGTGTTGTGTGAGCTTTAAATACAGCAGAATTACAGCTCTGCCACGCCGCCATGGCCTCCTGAAAAGCAACTTCTTCTCTTTCCTTTTTTTCTCCTCTGCCTTCTTCTTCTTCTTTGGATTGGTTTGGTTTTGTTTTGTCTGCTCTCTCTCTCTCTGTGCAACCACCAGTTAATTTAATTTAATTTAATTTAAACCTTTTCTTTATTTTTTATTTTTTCACCCTTCATCAATTTTAATTCTGCAACTGGATCGATCATTACCTTTTTACCACTCCCACACACACACACACAACAGATTTAGGAGATGCTACATGGTGGGTATTGCATTATGGGTCTCTATGAATGACACATGTCCAAAGTGAACCAATTCCTTTTGCTTTTATATTAAAAAAGTAGTCTACTTTAGACATGTGTCACTCATAGATACCCATAATGCAATACCCACCATGTAGCATCTCCTAAACCCACACAACAGACAATCAAGTCTTTTTCTTCTTTTTTTTTTTTTCCCTTTTCCTTTTCCTTTTCTTCTCTCTCTACATGTGAGTGTAATATCTTTTTATTTCTTTTTATATATATATATACATAAAATAAAATTCAATTTTATTCATATCCATTTTAATTTTGGAATTTTTTTTTATTTTTTGTGTTAAAACTACAGCTTGCTAGCATTTCTATCGGACTGACCACAACTTCAATATCATAACAATTTTGGTATATATTCTATTAATCTGATTCGGTAAACTTTATAACCCATACGAGAAAAAATAATTGCTCATGAACTATTTCATGCTTATTACATATGATTACATTCTACTATCCTATGGTCGTGTATATCAAAATGAACGTTGTACTTCGAAATATTTATGTACATTTTTTCTTTCCTTTTTTCGATAGAAATTAACTTACTCAATATTAAAGTATTTCATTACCAATTTGATGAAACTCTACTAATTTATTTGGATAAGTTCTCACTAGCATATAGACATGATGATAAGTAAAATAATAATTTGCTTTTTATTTCATTTTCTTGTAAAATGTAGAATAAAAACTACTGTACGTCGTATGGATATTCGTTCTTCTAACCATTTTTTTAAGGAGAAATTTTTACCCAAATCGGGTTTGATCAAATACAAAGTAAATAAAAAGCAAGTGCAATACACTTGCTTTGGGATTGGATGTAACTCCCAGGAGAGTGACCAATCACAAAACAAATGCAATACACTTGTTTGGTGGTTGGATGGATTTGGCCAAGCAAGGCTTGGACAAGAATTTTCCTTTTCTAAGATTGATACTCCGTACGTATTTTTTTAATTAACTGCACTACAATACTATAGAGTTGGGATGATTTTACGAAAGATTTTGTAAGTTATAAACTTTATAACCTTTATTTATTTATTATATTCTTTTTGAGGAACTACTATTTTATTGACTACCATATTAATTTTAAACATTGTAACTAATTACCTTAATCCAAAGGTGGTAAGCATTTGCATGAGAATCTAGCGTAGGGTACTCGTGCTACGTGTCGATCCATCAAATTTTGCTTCCACTTTTCCCGTATACCGGATAACCCGCTACTTTGTCTCTTTATTTTTCTTTAATTATCTACTACCATTGATCTAATTCTTTGGCTAATTGCTCTTTTTTAGAGAATTGTTATTAATTCAACTATTGAACTATGAAAGTACAAACATAAACCAATATATAAGATTTTAATCCAGTTCCGAATATAGTGATTGATGTAATAGCTAGGAGTGTACGCGGTGCAATCTATTGCGATTTTATATTAGCCCAAACTCAATTCAATATTTGCGATCTTTTTAATACTTTTGCCCAAATTAAAACCACAAGTATTGAGATCACACTTTGCGATCGCGGTCTTAACTTGCCAACTTTAATGTACTTTTATTTGATAAATTAAATTCACAAATTAATTATCTCCTTGCATTTCGTTGTTATACTTTCATATATTAATAGATTTTATAAATTAATATAAAAACTAAAACAATCAAATATAAACTAACAAAATATAATAAAGATAATCAATGAATAAATTTAATAAAGTCACATAAATATATAATGAAGATAATCATATACCCCATCTATTTTTTTTATTTGTCGTTTTGGCAAAATATTTTTGCTTACTTTTATTTGCCGTTTTAGGATTTCAATGTAAAATTTATGTTCTTTTATCAATTTTATTCTTCTTACTATACTTGTAATTAATGTTAATTAATGCTAAGATTATTTGATTGAATGAGTATTTTGGAATTTTTGCTTTTAAAAAGTAGCTACTTATGACATTTCTTAATATGTGTGTAATTCTCCAAAGCGACAAATAAAAAAAACGGAGGGAGTATCAACTAACAAAATAATTATTTTTGGTTTTATTGTATTGTTCGTTTGCATAATTTTATTTTCAATTTCCCCCCTATTTTTTGGTTACTAGTGTTCATGTGATAAAAGTTGTGGAGAGCGATATGATTTTTAGTGGGATATATTGACTTCCAAATTTGGATATGAGAAATAAATTAAAAGTATATGTACATAAACTTATCATATATAGTAATAGATAAGTAACTTCACAATGAATATAATTTTACATATATATTAATTGCAGTTGGGTGCGGTTTATGCAGATTTTTAAAGTAGGAAACCAAGTCCAATTGCAGCTTGTGGTCTTTTTTTTTAAAGTCCAAGACCAACTCATTCAACCTTCAACCCGCGAACAACGGTCGATTTGGGTTGGATCGATCGATTGGGACGGTTTGACAATCTCATTGAACACCCCTAGATGTAATGATGTATTCACTGTGTCAAAAAAAAATTATCAAAATATAAACATAAATCAACTATCAAAGCTATAATTAGAAAAATACCAATAGTATGACCCAAACGCAAAATCTCTTAAACTTGGGGCATTTATAATTGAATTCGGCTAATTATTAAATATTTAGTATTCTAAGGATTTAACCGCGAGAGGCGAGAGCTGCATTATTATATATTCATAAATTAAACCTAATATGACAAATTGGCTTACTGAACTGGACCATTTAAGTATAATATATATATCCACATCTAAAAGTGTATATTACTTAAAGAACTCATATTATATACTTATGTTTAAAGTTCATGTTCGATTTATCCATCATATTATTGTGTTTAATATATCGCCTGCCATTAGCACTTAATTTAATTTGTAAGAGCTTTTTATTTCAACAAATTTTCTTGAGCATTCATGATTAAGAATTGCTCAACGAAATTTGTTGAAGATTATCTTTTTATAATTAACTTCATGGTGAAATAGGTAATCTTTAATTAAAGGCTATATTTTATGTAAATATATCCCAATAAGTGATAGTACCGGTACGGTTCAAATTTCACATGCCCTCACTAAATTAAAGTTCTTTCTTCAAATTTCAAATTTCTTGTATATATGTAAGTCAATACCACAGATAGTACTGGTGTTTGATTAAAAAGTTCACATAATCGAATTGAATTCTAAATAATTTTATTTGAATTTTACTTTATGTATAGCTTATTATATATGTACTTATATTGTAATTTTGAAAAGTTCACAAAGTGTTACGTACACCAATAAATGTCACTTCCGTTTATAGTAATAATTTGTTCCCTACTTTTCATTCATGAATTTCTTCCATAATTTCCCCTTCCTATTTACCTCTAAATTGCTGTAACATTTAAAGCCAACTTGTTAGATACATGATAAATAAAAGTACATAATTCTTTTTCCCGTTGAAAATTCCTTCATATTAGCTGGTGAAAGTTTTTAAAACACAACTAAAATTCAAAATCCAGGAAAAACAAAATAATTTCCGGTAATTAAAACATAATTCAAAACTTAATTAACCGGATTCAATTATTTTTACATTATTCAAAACATTATTTCATGGTCGGATAATGACACTTGAAAGTGGTTAAAACTGTTACAATTATGTCATAATGAAGTGTTCCGATCCTGAGTGATTTTGAGGGGACCATTTAGAAGGAAGCATCTTCTTAAGATTTAATTAATTAATTAATATTTCAATTATTAAAGGGGAGTTTTGAGTTTTGACTATAAAGGTGAGGGGTAAGTAGGTCATTTTAATAGACTATGTGTACGTATTTAAACCATAATATCAAACGGTGGTGGTAAATACGGCATACGAACTTCCGCCGGCCTGTGCATGTGGCCTATGATAGGAATGTTTATGAAATGAACATTACTTAATTATAAATAAAACAAAAATTAAACTTTAATTAATACCTAGAATTTACAGCCGGAAGAGGACAATATTACCGTTTTTGTTGGGTCGAAATTACGGTATTTGTCCCAAATCCATTGTCAACTTTGGTTGTCTACTTGTCGTATCAAACGAGGGAAAAACACTTTTGTAAAATTTTAGTCAAAAAAATAAATTTGGTATCAAATTTCTCGAAAAAATACATTTTATATTATGATTCACATCATTCTGACACATTTAATTTTACCGTCAATTTTCGAACGAAATTCAACACGTGTCGATCACGTGCCTGCTAAGTTGACAATGGGAGGGAAAACAAGCACGAGTTTTGAAGATCCACCATTGTTAAGTTAACGAGCGCGTCAGCGGCACATGCTGAATTCCGTCCAAAAATAGAAGGCAAAACTAAATTTGTCAAGAGGGTGTGAATGGTAGTATGAAATGTATTTAAAAAAAAAATTGGTATCAAATGTGTTTTTTTGACTAAAAATTGATATCAAAAGTGTTTTCCCTCATTATCAAACTATATCACCTAGCCCAATCTCGAGCCGTCGTTGAATTTCTGACGGAAACTACTGTAAAGTTTTCATGTTAGTGACATATGTTCTAAATTTTGATCTTTTCGTGGTAAACAACTATACTATAGCATGTACAAATAGACAAAATTATAGAATTTGTGATCCCAAACTAATTGTCGATTTGTCTCAAACTAATTGACAAATTTTGTCCCATAATTTGATAGTATGTCCAAATTTTGTCCCATAATTTATCTACTTTGCATTTTCGGTCCCAAATTGAATGGAGGAGACATGAGACAAAATGTGAAAAAAAAAAAAACTAAAGTTGTTGGAATTAAAAGTGCTATTTTTGAAAACACGAGATTAAAATTAGTATGATCAATCTCATGGTACTAAAATATATCCTAATCGAATTTATGTCTGTCCGTTTTCAAGATGTGAAATAAGAAACGAAATTTGCACTATATAAACACACGGGGAAAAAATAGATATATGGCTATCTTTTTCAAATTTACAAATGAAAATCGTCTATAAAACTCAGAAAAATGAATAATTTTTCACCGCGTCAATGTACACATCAAATTCGTCATAATTTATTATTGGGTTTATACATATACATGGCATTTCAACAAATTAAATAAATTAAAATACCGTCACATATATGGAAATTTTGGGTCTATATTTGATCTATTTATGAAAAAAATATATAAATATATCTTCTTACTAATTACATGAAAGAAAAACTGAAATATCAGCAATTTATAAAATTAGGATCCATTAAGACGGATCGAGGCTCTACGCAAAGGGCCATGCTTGATTCAGAAACTCAAAATTATTTGCAGTGAGTAATTTTAATAAATCTCATATGTTTGTTATGTGGCATAATGTATCAAATAATTTTTTTCAAAGACACAAAACCCTCCACCCAACAAAAGAAAATATAAATAATTTTTACGTGGATAAATAGAATAATTATATATACCTTCAGACGATCACTGAAGAAGCGTGTGTGATATTTATTGCTTATAACTAGAAGCGCGAGAATCAGAAGAAAGTTGTATAGGCGCGAAAAGTATGGGAATAGGTACTGAAACGATTGGGATGCATGATACATGAGACACTTAATTATCAATAAATTAACAACGTTGTTGTTGGCAAAGATAATGCAACAATGTCAGTCTGAAAATTCAATAATTAGCTAAAATTGCATTTAGTAGTTAAAACTTTATGAAATATTTCAATGTGTTTGTATAATTAAGTTTGATATGTATTTCTGTTAATTTCATGGCGGAATCATTTGGTAAAAGGCCACAAGCGCGCACCTCAAATTTCAGAATTTAACACAAAATTTGTAATTTTTCATATGAAAAAAAAAAAAAAAAAAACTAGCAGATATACTGCACTTAATGTAGTATGTCAGTTCGCGCTACCAGTTGCCTCAAAATAACTTGTTATTATTAAATGTGCATAACATAGTAGTGTAACATGCAAACGCTCATGTAATTCGATTGTAACTTGACCGCCACAAGACAATTTATGTCAACTCTGGCCAAACATTGGATTGTGTTATTAAGTATATATACTTTTTATGAATTGAGTTGTGGTGCAAGATTCAAATTTTACTCCGAGGTTCATATAGTTTATCACAAATTGGAATTAATTCAAAAACGTGATTTATCAATACTTCACTTCATAAAAACAATAAATTTAGTAAAATAATACCATAACAATTACTTATTTTTACCTATAAGATAATATGAACTAGCTAGACCCAAGTTAAGGTCACGAATATAAAATTTATGTATTTGAATTAATTTGTGAAGAAGAAAAAGAACTTACATGAGTTTGGAACAGAATTTGCTAATCTAGGAAGGGGTCCAAGCTTTAAGGTTCAATGTTTATTTAATAGGGAGAAAAGTTCATTACTGAAAATTAATATTTTAAAATTTTACTATTGACCTAATTAAAAACAATTTAAAGAAACTAGAAACCAAAGGCGCGCGCGGCTATATTAAGTGGTGTTTTCAAATGCTTGAACTTTTACTTAATTTAGCTAGAGATTTTTGAAAAATCACTTAAAAGTAGTTGAGAATAGAAAGTGGAGGTGTTAGCATTTTAAGAGGAAAAATATTTTATTGGGCAGTGTTTGCAAATTAAGAGGAAAAAAAGACCACCAAAACTAAAAGTAGCCCCTTTACTACTTCTGCTTTTATGTTCTTTTTAGCTTTTTTTAAGAGAATCTAATGGAGAAGCTGAAATCGAAAACACATCATTTAGTACTTTTGAATGAAAAAAGAGGAAAAGTGATTTTATAAGTTTTTGAAAACACCACCTTAATATATCGTTAGATGCCGGACATTCAAGTTAATTTATCCCCTTTTAATTTTTTTTTCACGATAAATATAATTGAATAAACTCAGGAGAAAAAATAGTTTTATTGGTCTAGTGGAAGGGACTAGTCACTATAAAATAGCGGACTCAGATTCGAATCTATGTTGGGATAGGTACCCACTTAATATACCCAACCCTCCTCGAAAGGGATTAAAAACCTGGGAAAAAAAACACAATATATATATATATATATATATATATATATATATATATATATATATATATATATATATATATATATATATTGTTTGGGCTGATTTGGTGGCCCCTAATACAATATACATTTACTTATGGTCGTAATCTTGCATTTGTTGTTGTATATTTTTTTTTTGTTGATGGAGAAGATATATATGAGCTAGACCCAAGTTATAAATTAGTTCAAGCTGCACCTCAACTCCAAGTATATATAGTTTTGCTTTGTGGCTTCACAATTTAGTTCTCGATCGATCGAGTCATTTGTAGGCTAAATCTTTTATTCCTCATCAATATATATATATATATATATGTTTGTGCCAAAAAAATCACCCTCGATTAATCGAGGAATGATGGCTCGATGACAAGCCAAAAATGGCAAGAGAACCGAACTCAATGGAACCAAACGGGTCGGATCGGATCTGATCTAATTTTAATCCAAAATTGATCCGACGGAGACAATGGTTTAGCCACGAGCCCGATTTGAAACTAGACCCAATTTTCACTATTAATTAATGTTTGGCCCAAATATAAATTAATTAATTGATAAAGTTAATTAATTTATGGGCCAAGTTTAATTAATTAACAATTAAGGCCAAAGTATGGTTAAATACAAGCGGGCCCAATTGACCCAAATTTAATTTCGGTTAGTAGGGACTAATTAATTAATTAAGTTAGTTAATTAATTGGGCCAAAGCTAATTAAATGGCCCACTTGATAAATAAGGCCACTAAATAATTAATTGGCTAAGTTTAATTATCAAGTAAAATCAAAAGTCCAAATTAACCGAACCACGCGACCCAAGGCTAACAATGGCCCGATCAGCCGAGGCCGACCCGGGCCCAGTCCCAAAAATCGGCCATTTCTTGAATTTCGGCCCAATTTGATTTTAATTGTTGATTAATTATATTAATTGGAGATAATTAGTAGAAGATAAGGATAAGCCATATTAGTTGGTTTTAATAACAACTTCCCTAATTATCTCTAGTTGGTTATCATCAATTAAAATTCAAATTAAAACACACGCTTTCTTCTCCTGCAACTTCCATTAGCATCAATTTTCAGCAAAGCAAAGAAGGAAAACCACCTCTCAAAGTAGTGGAATAGTGGAGGTAGTGGAGGAAATAACAAAGTAGTGGGAGAAGTGGGAAAGTGGCCATCAGCTCCTTGATTTTCGGCCATCAGGAGGTTACTTGACAGCCAACAGCTCATTCTCCAGCAGCTATAAATACAGCAGGAAGCTGCTACACGCGAGACACACACAATCAATCAAAAAATCTCAGTCTAACACTGATCGGCTCAACGCCTCTCCGGAAGTCCAGCGCTCCGCTGCTTCTTTTTCAGCAAACACCCTGTAGAACCCCTGATATCAACCGTCCCTCCTCAGCCACCAGCAACCCTCGACAGCCTGAAGTCTTGCCGCCGCCGCCGCCCAAAATCCGCCGCCGCCGCCGCTGCTGCTTCCGCTGTCCAGACGCTGTCTCGAGCGAAACCCCTTGATAGCAGGCAGTTAACAGTTGTTTTCTGTCAAGTTATCAGTCTGTCAACTCGTTGATATCAGTCTGTCCCTCCTCAGCCACCAGTGATCCCTGACCGCCTGAAGTCTTGCCGCCGCCGCCGCCGCTCACAGTAAGCCGCCGCCGCCGCCGCCGCCGCTCTCTTCCGCCGTCAGCTGACACTGACTCGAGCGAAACCACTCATATCAACCAAGTAACACGCTGGTAACCGTCATGTAAGTGCCCACGTATTTATATGACAAACTCATCGAGTAGCCATCTGCTTGATGAGCTCGTCGTCAAGTAGCCATCTGCTTGACGGCTATCGGCTAAGTAGCCATCTGCTTCGTCGATGCCTTGGTCAGTGGCCACCCGCTGATCAGGAGCCCGATTGGTGGTTATCCATCAAGGTTGGGCGAACCATTGACGGTGGATCCCCCGTCGTCAATGTTACTTTCTGTCAACAAACTGTTTTATCATGCATTATCAGCTCGTCGGCGGGTTTACCTGCCGATCAAGGAGTCAATTTTTCAGAACCTAAAAGATTTATCAACTCATCTGGCAGCTTATGCCGAAACAGGAGACTTATCGTTTTGTATATTTTTGTAATATTTGTACATCGGGGAACTTGCCAATATTTTTTTGTTATTAATGGAAGTCGTTTGGCTCGTACGTCTTGACTTTTTACATAAATATACTTTATGTCAACTGATTTCCATTGATATGCTGTTTCTTGTCAAGATTATGTCTTCTGTCAAGGTGTTTATTTAAATTGATTGATTGTCAAGGCATTTGCTGATTTTCAAATCCGCTGATATGTTAAGCAGGCCATCGATTGGCCATAAGTTTTTGGCACTTAAGAGAGATTTTCATAAATTATCTAAGTCCTGCGGCCAGGCAGGCATAGAAAAGAACTAGGGGTAGTGTTTGCCTACTCTGTCGCAATCGTTTAGATCGAAGTCAGCCTTATCAGGACAACTTATTTTGATGTCAACATGTCTTTGTCAGGACACTTACATTGTCAATTTACCGATATCAACATGTCTATTTTCAAATCGTTATGTTTGCACGCACAAACATTGGCACGCCCGCATTCATTTCATATCATATCGAGGCATTTTACATTGAGCTATTGGCTCGTCGAGGTGTCTGCTGACCGGTTTACAAAAAACAGTGTTCTGCAACTCCTCGATGCCAAACATCCCTCGATGTCAACCCCTCGATGACAAGCACCCCTTGATGTCAGTTTTATCGCAAACAATATTTTGGCACTTCTTGATGCCAAGGGTTGCTCGACGTCGTCGAGGCGTTCCTCGATGCTGAATTTATACGCAAACAGTTCCTTGATGCCATGTATTGTCCGATGCAAAATTTATAGCAAACAATATTTTGGCACGCCCAGTGGGACTCGATGCCAATCCCTCGACATCAGGGTATAATTGGGCCAATTTTATTGCAAACAATATATATATATATATATATATATATATATATATATATATATATATATATATATATATATATATATATATATATATATATATATATATGTATATGTTTGACAATCGCTAAATTTGTTTTTTCAACATATATAATTGATCATTAAATTAATTTACTACTATAAATTAACTTGCATGTGCATAATATATAATTAGTGATACAGATCTAAATTTAAATACTTATATAATCAACTTCTTGTGTTTTTGCTTTCTATGAGTTCACGAGAACAGAAGTTCTAACTTAAATTTCATTAAGTCGGTCGAATATAGGATTTTTTTTCGACAAAGGCTATTGAATTATGCATATTTGCTAATCATGCCAGAAAATGAAGTTAGGAATTCTGCTCAATTGCTATACAAGGTTACCTAATTATCTTGAGAAAATATATATAGGACCAGCCCATATGAACACTTTAAACACTTGATTGTGTTAAAATTTCGATATCATCTTACTATAGTATAATAATTAGTTAAATTTGTTTCATATTTAATTATAGTTATTTAATTATTTTGTCTCAATTTGACTAACACTTGATTCCCCTATAAATACTCACCTACCCTACTGATTATTAGGTACTTAAATGGCTGATTTTACTGTTGAAGAAATAATTAAGAATAATAATAATATTATTGGCATTTGACTCTATAGGAGTACCGAGTACGTAATAGGTTAGGTTTATATATATATATATATATATATATATATTTATAATTTTGCTTCTCTTAACCCCGTAAAAAAAAAAATTATCATATTGAGTAATTAATAAGCACGAAACATTAATTATAAGTTGTTAGTCCTAATTATCATTTTGATTGTTATTGTTATCTTAAATAAGATAATTCTAACATATATATATATAGGAATACATAAAATATTAACGCATTTGACCTCAATGTTGTGTCTCTATGGCAAACTAAATATCCTATCTAACTTGAGTTTTGTAATTAAGAAAAATATTGATATTGCAGTAGAGTACTACTAATTTGCTAGGTCGAACACATGACGGACTTAATCAACAAAATCGGTTCATAATTTATAGCATCATTAATTAGGTGGTAAGTATTTCAAAGTAGTTATTAATTAGGAGTAAACTATATAGGAGTAGTAGCTTACAAGAGTTTTTCCATCTATTAATACTTCATTAATTTATGTATTGCACTAAGAACTTAACTTTGACTTTGTTAGAAACCACATATATTAATATATGTTTTCGATGTTGAAATCAGAGATTGGTATGAAAATTAAGTGGTGATTATAATTGGAAATCGATGTGAATTTTTTAACAAAGGGCCGGGTTGCAATGAGCTGATATTTACAAAATCCAAGTAATAATATAAACTAAGTAATCAAACAAATATATATATTAAAAGATATGCTCCTATATTAGAATAATACTCCTATATATATATATATATATATATATATATATATATATATATATATATATATATATATATATATATATATATATATATATATACTTAATTTACGCTTCAATTAATCAAGATGGAATTATTCAGAAAGTCTATTATATAATCTCTATATATTTTCCTGATCTTAGCTAGAAACATTTGCCTAGATAGTTGAATCTTTAATGTGTTCCTATAAATGATTTACTACTATATGATTAATTATAAGGTTAAATAGTTTAGATAGGCAACATATGTATATATATATATATAGAGATAAAAAAAAATGAATTAAGCAGGGTTTTCCTAGGACATATATACCAATTAAATATTTTGATGTTACAGTGTTGCGTGACATGATCACCTCAAAAATTACCTATCTCCATAGTCCGTAAAGTAGCCCACACGATAAAAATCTCCCGCGCACTCCATTTAAATATATAGATACGCATTGTGAGATTTGAATTTTAGAGGGGTTGGGTGGTTATATATATATATATATATATATATATATATATATATATATCTTTAAGAAATATTAAAAATTGTTGAGTTTTTTGGTCTATATTGAAATTATTTTAATTATGTATAATTTGTCTATTTAGACGAAATGGCCTAGCTAGGTTGGGGTGATTCCTCTCCAATATTTGATAAAGTAAAATTGGGAAAAAGGGGTCCGGATAATGAACCAGAGGTTGAATCGACATGCTCTGTTGGACCATAAATTAAATCACATGGTTACAAATTTTAATTGGCGTTGGCAAGTCCAATTTAGCTAGTTATATATGCATGCATGATGCATGGTTTTCTTTTTAGATAAAACTTCACACTACAAGAAAATGTCGTGTTTAGGAATTAGTTCTTATTCTTTACATGTGTTTAGTGGGGAAAAAAAAAATGTTCGTGAAAATTTTAACCTGATAGATTTGACACTAGTAAATTTGAGAATGAAAAAAAAAAAAAAAAGGATCCTTTAATTAAGTTGAGCATTTGAGGGTGTAATTTAAGAGTGAGTCCTGTCCAACAATATCCTAACTTGCGTGGGTGGGTGGGTGGGCCCATGATTTCAAGTTGCTCGTGCCCTCTTTTTTAGTTGTAGCTCCGAATCCAATTGAAAACGACTCAATTTCGTTTGCAAGTCGCGTGAAAGAATTTGTTCAACTTATATATATATATATATTCATCGTCGCAGGCAGCATTCTAGCTAGCCTAGATAGATAGATACAAAAAAATGTACGTATATAGCTGGAGACAGATCCAAATTAGGCACTAATTAAAGTAGTAGTGTTGCATTGAAGGATCCTAATCCTTAGTGTGGGGAAAAAAGGTAGAACAGAAATTAGGTACAGAACATAACGGGTTTTTTGCACTTTGCACCCCCAAAACTTAGATTTAGCACTTTGCACCCTCTTTTATTTTCAAGTAAAACTTCAAGGGCAAAATAGGTAATTCAATAGTGTTGGCACTTTGCACCCTGAAAACTTGAAAATTTCGCACTTTGTACACCCAAAATAAAATTAGCACTTAGCACCCTCTAATAAAGAATAAATCAGCAACTTCCACCCCCAAAACACAATAAATGGGCACTTTGCACCCCAACTACACAAAATTAACACTTAACACCCTCAAATTTAAAAAACACAAACCCCTCGTTTTTTTCGTCAAAGTTGACTATCGGAGTGAAAAAATTCTAAGGCAAAATGTAATTCATTTTTTTACTTAAATTTTGCAAAATACATTTATAAATACTCGAATACTCATTTATCTCTCAATCTCTCTTTTTGGGGTGCTCATTTTGCAATCTCAATACTCGAATACATTTATAAATTTTGCAATCTCAATACTAATTTATAAATACTCGAATACTCATTTTAATTTGAGGGTGTTAAGTGTTAATTTTGTATTTTGTGGTGCAAAGTGTTCATTTATTGTGTTTCGGGGGTGCAAGTTGTTAATTTGTTCTTAATTAGGGAGTGTTAAGTGCTAATTTTATTTTTTTTGGGGGGGGGGGGGGGAGTGCCAAAGATCTACAATAGGGTGCAAAGTGCTGTATTTTTCATATTTTAAGGGTGCAAAGTGCTAAATCTAAGTTTTGGGGGTGCAAAGTGCAAAAAATTCGAACATAACATATACATTTACATACATATATATTGTGTGACAAACAAACTGCTAGCTGCAAATTGATCGATGTTGGGCATCATGAAACTTTTAGATATGATATGAGCTTTCTTTAATAATACAGTAATTTATACGTCTGACTGAGATCTCTCTCTCTCTCTCTCTAATGGGCTAGCCTTGTAAGTAGATGGGCCGAAGCCCAATGTAATATGGCAAAGAATGGGTTTTGCCCAATAACAGGGCATGGGCAGCTACCATATATTACAATTATTATTATAACTAAGTCTAGTTTTCTGATCCAGTACCAGAGGTATTAATTCATTGATTATATTAAATGAAGCTCCTGAGGAAACGGTTGATTAAATCCAATTTAAACTCTTCACTTGATTGATAGTGAAAAAGTATATGTAGCCTGTGGAGATTAATTATTTATTATTGGAACTCCTGGTTTCAAAAGGTAGTCCAGATTCATCCATCCGAAGATGGAATGCTCCCAACCCAAATCATGTTGTATATATATATATTGAGATCTCACACCAATACTTATGCAAGCAAACTTTAAGATCCATAAAATGAATAGTATTGTTTTACATAGTACTTATTTGGTTATTCCAGGTACAGAAGAGACACAAACTTAAACAAGCTTATTTCTTCCACACCATTTATGCTTACTTATTTTTGCAAGTGTTTCACCTCTGTTAACGTGGCCGATTTGTTGTGAATAATCTCCTCAAACCCAACATATGAAGCAACAAGCCTATATAATTGAAGCTAAAGGCCAATCTTATGAATTCCAGCTTGAAATCGTTCCATGGAGGGTACCTTGGCTCGAGTTCGAGGAAGAAGGATCTATGCAGAACTGCTTTCTCATGACTGAAAGTATCAAAGGAAAACTTCCCATGGTACCTTCCAAATCCACTTTGACCAACGCCTCCAAACGGCAGTGCATCGCATATAAACTACAATTCAAACAATATATTTTTCTTAAAACATACTTCTTATACATTTTCTATTTTGAGACGGATACCTCTTATATATAAATTACTATAGAGTGAGTTCTATTTCTTACTTGTGGTAATTAGAGATGTTCATGTGAAAACAAGGTAGAATTAATACTTACTTGAATGATGGCATCGTTGAATGTCACACTTCCTGATGAAGTTTCTTGCATAATTTGTTTCTTTAGTTTATCATTTTTAGTAAATGCATAAATAGCAAGAGGCTTTGGTCTCTCATTAATGAAGTCGATGCTCTCTTCTATTTTCTCAAGCTGCAAAAAACATACAAATTTAAGCAAGAAAGTAAAATATTATTTCAAACACGGAAGCAAAGAGTTGATTTGTCTACGGTAATGATCGGAAGCAATGGCCCAAATATTTCTTCACTCATAATTTGAGCATCGAGCGGAGGATCCAGTAAAATAGTAGGCTCAATCATCCTGTAAATGTTTGATTTTTAAGTTCTCTTCATATTCCCAATGGGGTAAAGGTAAAGAATGTAGAGAACTAACAATTTTTCTCTGTCGAACGAACCACCATAAACAATGGAGGCTGCAACACCAGGGTCCTCGAGAAGATTGCATACCCTTTCAAAGTGTTGTTTGTTCACAATTCTACATATACTTTGCAAATTCTTCACGTTATCACCGTAAAATCTTTTGATACAATTCTTCAATAATTCAACCTGGAACAAATAGCCATAAAAATTAAATTCTAGTCCTGTCAATCTATAAGAGTCGACAAAGAATGTTGCTTAGTACCAGAATCAAAGCAGACTTTTGTTGCACAAGAACATAATCGATTCCTATGCATGCTTGTCCGGCACATGGTCCCCATTTCCCACCAGCTATTCTGTTCACTGCCACCTTCAATCAAACATACATACAATCACAAGCAAAATAAGAACTTTCCAAGGGATAATGAGCCCCACAGCTCTTGGCATACCACTTAATTCTTGTGAGGAAAATGGAAATAAAAATGAAAATAAACAAAAATTGAAGCTTCATGTCCTTTTTTTTTTATGCAAGAAACACGTTTTTCTGAGTTTTTATCACTCACTAAATTTCAAGAACCAAACATTGTCTAACTATTACAGGTAGGGTAAAAGACTTTATCCTCTTCCTCCTTCCATAAATTTTTTCTTGAGAATGACTGAGTTGGTTTACTGAAATAATGGTGAAAGGGTAGTAAGTAGAAACCTTAAAGTCTGAGCCAGAGAAAGAGTCGAGAATAACAGGACATTTTCCACCGAGCTCTAGAGTCACAGGCGTCAAATGCTTTGCAGCCGCAGACATAATTATGCGTCCAACCCGTGGGCTCCCTATAAGTGAATCACAAATTGGAAAAAAAATTATCTGCAACCTTAGTGATGAAGCAGAATGAAGGTTTAATTAAAAAGCACATATTTATGAAGGACTTCTCTATACTACTCAGAATCTGAAAAATAATGCCATAAGAAACCTGTGAAGAATATTTTATCCCAACGCCGCTCTAATAATTGTTCAGCTACATCACTTCCACCTTCGACGATTTTAATAGCTTCAGCATCCAAGTAAAGTGGGATTGTACTATATAGTAAAGACGAGCAAGCAGGTGCAAGTTCAGAAGGCTTTACTACCACAGTGTTTCCAGCAGATAATGCCCCAATTAAAGGATCCAGTGCAAGACCTGAATAAATATTACTATAGGTCTCAGCATGTGCAAAAAAAACAATAAACATGAGGCAATACTTATGATCCAAAGTTCCCATACAAAATGTTTTCTTTAGCCACTTTAGCAAATAAGAAAAGAATAGATTAAATCATAAGCAATAGAACTTACTAATGGGGAAATTCCAGGATCCAAATATGAGTACAGTACCGAGTGGCTCTGGCAATACTTCTGCTTTTGATGGAAACAAAAGTAATGGTAGCTTCCCCTGGACAAGATGTATAATCAATAACTACATAGTCTGCGCATATTAAATGGTTCTTTTTACCAAGATATCGAAGAGTTTTTATTGTAGTAAACTGAAGAAACTTCTTTCTCACTAGACATATCAAGAATTAAGCAAGTAAGATATTACTCCGTATTCACTAACTTAGTAGACGTTCCATCATTGAATAAGCTATGTTGTGATGATAATCAAAGCTTACTGTAAAAGAGTTTTAATTCATCTTTCAAGTAAAAAGTTTTATATTAACATTAGAATAATGTTATAACATCTCTTTGAAGGAGCTATATTTGTCTTCCCTATGTTCTTGATTATTTGTCCTATTTCTCTTGAGGTAGGTAGTTGTCGCTATCCTTGCACTGAATTTTCATGAATCATAAATACTATGCAAAGTTACCCATCGAAATTTTGCCTCTATCATTCATTTACTCCATTACACAATAAGTTTTTTCTTTTTTCTTTTTTTTTTAGAGAAGCCAAATTTATTAAGTTGCCCATCTCAAAATACAGAGCAAAACTCAAAAACACCCCCTGAGTTATTTCTAATTGGCAAAAAACTCCATGTGTTAATATTTTATTAGCAAAAAAAACCTTCGGTATACCCATTTTTAAGAGTTGACCATAGTGGGTTATTGTTAAATTTTTTAAGTTTCATATTTTATTTCAAAGAATATAACATATTATTGAGACTAATTGTCCCACATTGGTTGAAAACAATAGTTAAGTCCACCTTATAAAGACTTGGGCAATCCTCACCTTACAAACTAGCTTTTGAGGTTGAGTTAGGCCCAAGCCAAGTAAGTGGACTTAGCCAAATCCATGTGGTGACTTCTAATATGGTATCAGAACTCCAGGTTAAAGTGGGCTGCCTCCTTCTGTGATGGGTTCCTCCTTGTTCGCATGATGGGCTTCATTATCTACCAACACACTTCACCCAGATAACAAAGGTCTGGGTTGTCATTATTCCTCCAGTTATTCAAGGCTTGGAGATTCATTATTCCTCCGTTTAACAAAGGCCCGGAGTGTCATTATTCATGTGTTGGATCTTCACCCACATGTCGCAAATTCACAAGGTTGGGCTTTCATATGTCACGTGTTGGGCTTGTTTCACCCACACATTCTGCCCGCCTACACGTGAAGGGGGAGTATTGAGACTAATTGTCCCACATTGGTTGAAAACAATAGTTAAGTCCACCTTATAAGGACTTGGGCAATCCTCACCTTACAAGCTAGCTTTTGAGGTTGAGTTAGGCCCAAGCCAAGTAAGTGGACTTAGTCCAATCCATGTGGTGAATTCTAATACATATAGGTCATATTTGAGAGGTTTTTTTTTTTTGGCTACGTGAAGTTTTCTGTCAATTACGATTAATACAGGGGTGTTTTTGCATTTCACACCGAAATTATGAATCATCCCAAAATAGAACTACTCTGAAATTACTCTCACATAGAGCAGTGATAATAAATAATAATTATCCAACGAATGTAAAATTAATATAAAAATATCTAAAAAAATAGTAAAAGAGAGCAAAAATACTCTTACGGATGAATACCTTTTTTGGATTCATCCATTTCTCGATATTATTCAGACAGTTTTCTGCTGATTTCTTCACCACTCCAATCTACAAAATTAGAATATATAAAGCAAGCATTGATACAAGGTAATTTCAATTACTTTAATGGAATGGCATCCACGATCTAAGGAAAATTAAAGGAATCAAAAGTAGAAAACGAACCTCGTCGCGATAAGCTTCAACAGGGTGTTTTCCAAGGTCTTGTTTAAGGGCTTCAAAAATCTTGCTTTCATTTTCTTCAACAAATTTTAAAACTCCTCGAAGCTGGGCTTTTCGCCAACCCACTTCCTTTGTTTTCCCACATCGGAAAGTTTTCCTCAACCCCTCCTCCAATCTATCCATTTTCTCGGAAAGGAAATGGAAATGGAAATTATTCTGTGTTTCTATAAACCTCTAGTATTATTTATTGCTAGCTGCAAACCCATCTGTAAAGTTTGGTTTTCGATTAATACTTGTAACGTCATTTTAAGTGCTAAGGATTAATGGAAGCATTTATGGCATATGGTCACCCCTCAATTGAATACGAGTACAAACAATTAACAATTTTTTATGGGAAGAACAGAATGATTGATTTAATCTTAGTAGCCAGCATTTGTCTTATTATGTTTATTTTAGTGACAATTTTACATAAAAAGTGTACCTAAAAGTCTTCTTACACGTTGGATGATGGCTATCTCAGGAGGTAGTCACGAAAATTTCTAACGCATGTATGGATATGTTTGATTAATACTGTCCGAATAATAGATCATCGATTTCCATTGTTTTCATAAATAAATTACAACAATTTTTGTTTTGAATAAAGTTGAAATGAACAATTATTTTTTCTTTGGATTCTCTTATTCTTCTTCTAATTTATTTTATGATTTTTTTTAATGTTTTTGAATCATTACATAAAAAAATTAAAATTTTTCAATATTTAACTGATTAAAATATCCACGCAAAATAAAATTTTGATTCTAAATTGATTTTTTTAAATAGTATTTTTATAATTAAATAGTATATAATTTAATTAAATGTATTTGGATTAATTACCCAAAATAAAATTATTATTACGAGAAAATGCTTAGAATTTGACTGAAAAATATTGGTGGCGATACTGTCAGAGCAACAAACAATTATTATAGTCAGAACAAATTTTACAAACTACAAATTTTGTCCTCCTTAATTAAGTAGAAAAATGTTGCAATAAATTGTCTACTTAAATAGTATTTGCCTAGTACCAATATTTGTTATCTTATTTCTCATTCCTAAATCTAAGGGTTTTCCATTTATTCTTGTGGGTGTAGATTTTAAATGAGTTGTTTCCCCGCAAAATTTATGAATGAAAAGTTTGATAAAATTAGGCATGAATGAGTTGTTTGAGATATCGACATCGTCAATCAAGTGTGATATGTCCCTACCCATTTAAAGACGGTAGAAGAGAGGTGGAGCCATGGATTCAGGGAATGAGCCAGACAGCACTGTTGGAATTATTATTCTTGTCAGTCTAATAATATGGACTTACATGTTATATAATTGTATATGATAGGTTATTTCATTTATGTGTCTAATTAATTGTGATCTAATAATAATAATTATGTGACACTTAAGAATATCAATTAATTAAAGTATGGACTCTTTATATGTGTAGATACCTAATTGGACTCTAACTGTTATTGATGGGCTGACAGTTATAGCTCTACTAGAGTTAGGGTTAATACTCTTCTATATATAGGGTTATGGTCCCTAAGCCAATTCATACGTTGCACCTTCATCTTCCCCATCTAGAGAAAGCATAAGGCAATAGTGAATAAGGCTTAGAAAACCACAACCCCCTATAATCCATCTTTGTGATTCTTTCGCTACTCTATCAATGGATTCATGTATACGTCTCTTTAGCATAAATGTATCTTACTTAATCATCTGCTAATAGGTCCTGAGATATATATGTTTTCATGGTTTATATATTTCATGGCTATGATAACATGAAATATATAAGCATATGATTAACATGAATAGACATTAACAGATATGCTATGATAACATGAAATATATAAGCCATGAAAACATACATATCTCAGGACCTATTCGTAGATGATTAAGTAAGATACGTTTATGCTAAAGAGACGTATACCTGAATCCATTGGTAGAGTAGCAGAAGAATCACAAAGATGGATTCTAGGGGATTGTGGTCTTCTAAGCCTTATTCACTATTGCCTTATGCTTTCTCTAGATGGGGAAGATGAAAGTGCAAAGTTTGAATTGGCTTAGGGACCATAACCCTATATATAGGAGAGTATTAACCCTAACTCTAGTAGGGCTCTAACTGTCAGCCCATCAAGAACGGTTAGAGTCCAATTAGGTATCTACACATATAAAGAGTCCTTACTTTAATTAATTGATATTCTTAAGTGCCACATAATTATTATTATTAGATCATAATTAATTAGGCACATAAATGAAATAGCCTATCATATATAATTATATAACATGTAAGTCCATATTATTAGACTGATAAGAATAATAATTCCAACAAGCACACATTACGCACTTACATAACATTTCGGTTCTTGTTGGAAATTTAGGGTATGTTTGTTTGGCATTTTCCAAAAAAATTCGTGTTTGGGAAATGCCAAACAAACATGTTTTCTACTTTCTAAAATCAATTTATCATCTCTCAAAATTCTCAAACTATCTTCTCAAAACGCAAACAAACAACAATTTTCTTATATCTAAACAAAACCTACACAAACTTTACTCTGATTTGACATAACCTAACTCTTTAAAAAAAAACCTACACCTACTTTATTTATCAAACCACTCTCTCAAAACCTAAACAAACAACATTACGCAAATCGAGATTATTCACAAACTTCAACTAATCTCCCATACTACTTTCCCAAACACCAAACAAACAGGCCCTAAATCTACCGCCATTCGAATTCGGGCTATGACTAGATCTCGTTGCTATTACTCGGGTTTGGATTCGGATCACATCAGAAAATAAGATTGAGTTATGCTCCAATCTTAAAATTAAGGAACTCGATTTGAACATTAGTTTCAATTTAATATTGAAATGATAAAATATTAATAAAATAAGAAGTAATTAGTAATTTTAAAAATTTGAGATATAATTTAAATTTAGTTTTAATTACTTGAGACGGTGAGTAAACATATATTATATCAAAATACCATCAAATTACTAAGAAAACTATTAATAAATTAGGAAAGAAAACCTAACGCTAATGAGAATCGAATCCAAAACATATAGGTATTTGTTTCTCAGCATTGTGAGATTGATTGTGAGGGCTGAAGGAAAAAAAATAGTTAGCAAATATCGTCTAAATCAATAATTGTATAGGCCTCAAGTAGGATTGGGGAAATTTCACATGAGAATTTGAACCGAAACATGCTCAAACCTACTTCAAATCTATAAAATTGTTGATTTGACATTGCGATCTACTTTTATCGCTTATAAAATCAATGATTAAACATTTATCACATACTCTTTTATTTGGATCGAAATCTGTCCAGACCATTCCTAAACAAGACCTATATGTCTAAACTACTTCAAGTTTCATAATTGGATACGATTCCGTTTGGATTTTATTAGATTTAAAAAAGAAAAAGAAATGGAACCAACAAAATCAACATTTCTTAGATTCTTAAAAAGATTTTATACAACACGTTTGTTAACAAATGCATTTTCATTTAACTTGGTATACGTACTGAAGCTTTCTTTATAATCTATGAGCTTTATTATAGAAAATTGAACTCTCATCGAAATTAACCCTTACTTCCAATAATTTGAAGCTCGTAGAAAAACAATGATATTCATTTTAATAAATCAAAACTAATTCATATTGTTACGTCAAAATATGCAAAAAAAACGACATCATAAATAAAATATTAATTCATGTCTCGTTAAACTAATTGTAATATATTATTAAACTTACATATAAATAAAATATTATGTTTATGGATGATCTTTTATTAATTATAGGATTTGAATCTTAATTAACAAAAAAGTTATAGGGTTTGGATCTTTAACAAATTAGATCGAACTAACTAAATTATCATTGTTCTACGTCTTTTAAAATACGAATTTTAAACCGAATCATATCTACCGGGTCTCTTTCTCATATTAAAAAATTCTAATAAGAAGAATTGAAATTAAAATCCAGTCCCATTGACAGCCCCATCAATCAATTAATGACTTTATGACATAAGTCAAAAGTACACCAGTTATCTATTTAATTTCCAACTCACCAATTAAATTAGCTTCATCAAACGGAGATTTTAGACAAATAACGCAAAGCCCGTATTTATTTCAAACAATATTCACTTGACCACGATTGAGTAGAATCGCAAACAATTCAGTCACATCACCTATTGAATTAATTTTCTTGTTCCAAATTCCACCTCTATTGAATTAATTTTCTCATAGAGTATGTAGGGTCTATATTGATGGGTTATGACTTGACTTTGCGGGTCTTAGTTTTACAAAAATAATTTGGGTGGTTTCGGTTAAACATTTGAAATCCTATTTATTTAGATTTTGGATGTTGGATTTTGTGGTTCCGAAAATGTTGAAATTCCACTTGAATTGGTTTTGGATGTTGGAGTTTAGGGAAAAAAATAGATAATAAATGCCAAATCAATGTATTTTTTAGAGAATTTTGGGGAAAAAATAAATGGCATGTGTCAAATAGGTTTCAAGAGTTTGAAAATATATTTGTGAACAAGTTTGTGATGAGTTTCATGGATTTGACGAAAATTCATTTAAAATAGTTTTGGTCCAGTCTCGCAAAACTCGCGACTCACGAGACCGGCCAAAACTCATCCACATATAGCCGTATATTATGTTTTGATAGTTAGAGTTTTCAACATATCAAGATTAAATAAACATTAATTGATAAACACAAATCAAATATTAAAATTGACCATCTATTTCCTTTAAGTTTGATTTGAGCAACAGTGGTTTCTAACAACTTTTGGGCGATGTTTTAAAAATCGGACCGGACATCGAACCGGTAGTCTTACTGATTACTGGTTAGATCGGTTTAATTGTTTTAACCACTGATCCAACCGGTGTGACGTCATTATAACAATATAATATTTTAATTTTAAATTTAATATATGTAGTCAACTATTTAAAAAAATTTATTATTCATTTTTTCAAGTTTATTTCCATAAACTAACTGTTTATCTCATGATCAATTATTTTTCCAACAAAATTTGAGTTAAGAATGAATGATAGCAACAAAATTACAAGGATGATAACATGATATCAACGCAATAATTCAAATTATAATAAACACCATATCAAGAACAATAATTTATTACTAATCACCTATGAAAAAGAGAACTTATTGGTGAATTTTGTCATTGAATTATATAAAAAAAATAAAAATACTTGAAGTTTGTGAAAAAATGACTTTTCTAATGAATTTGATTCTCAAATATATTTATATAACTTATTATATATAAGATTTTTTTGTTTCTTGTTGATTTTGTTTAATTCAAAGTGAAAAATAGAAGAAGAGATGTGAGAGTATTGTTGAAGATTAAAGGTTGCGGAAGATAAATAAAAATCCGTAGCGTAAATTTTTTATTTTTATAAGTGAACCAATGGTTCAATCGGTTAACTGGTTCATTGGTTTTACCTGTTTTTGACCGATTTTTTCCGGTTCAAACTGGTCAGGAACAAAGCTGGTTTGGAGGGTTAACCGGACCGAACTGACAACTGATTACCAGTTAAACCAGTCGAACCAGCCAGTCCGGTCCGGTTTTTAAAACTCTGATTTTGGGTTCGAAGTACTTAAACGATCCCGACATCACATGTCCCTTCGCGGATGCGCGCCTTACCGCATCTAACTTTCAGGTCAAATTTGGGCGAAATTGGCAACTTTTCCTCTCTTTTCGTCTTCTCTTAATCTTCTTGTCATTTTATTTGTTTGCTCTCTAATATATATATATATATATTAATTGTTTGTTACTCATCAATTGCCTATTAAAGGTAGGACAAGTCGACAAGAAGTAGCAAAAGGGAGAAGTAATAAATCATGCCTCGTCGTGGAAACAGGACTTAATCAAGACCATCCCCAGTGAGTATGGACTCCCCTTTCCCTTCCCACTTATTTAATTCAAATTCTCATACTTCCCCACTCTCACTTAATTTTTCCATTCTTTTTATATTTCTCATAATTGGTTTCATGATAATAATAATAATAATAATAATAATAATAATAATAATAATAATAATAATAATAATAAAGTCAATAATAAATTAAATATTGTCATTAATAATAAGTAATTTAATATTGACAATAACAATAACTAATTTAACATTGACATTAATAATAAAAAATATTTAATAATAACATTACAACAATTAATAATTCATATACGTAAATTCATCGCCGTTGCCATCATTATTGCATAAAAGTTAAGTTTATTACATAAACGTTATAAGATTACAGTAATTAAAATTAACTTAATGTTAAGTTTATTACCATTTATTCCACAAAATTCTAATTTTCATATTTTTTCACTCTCACTTAATAAAACTAATAATAATAATAAGAAATAAACATTGTCCATGAAATTACAATATTACAAGTTATAAAATTAAATTAATGTTAAGTGTATTAAATAAAAGTACAAATTATACAAGTAATAAAATTAAATTAAGACTAAGATTTTTTTCAAATACATTTTTCCCTTAACATATATAAAGAAAACAAAAATAAATTAATAAAAAAGAAACATTTGTTGGCTGGGCGCGTTGCCCAGATGAGGTGGTGGGGCGGTCTGGCCATCCACCGCCCCACCACCTAGGAGGTGGATCCCATCACCCACCTCCTTCTCTCTCTTCTTAATTAAAGTTCATTTCTTCACCCTTTTTCTTATTTTTTTTGTTTTTCAAGGGTTTAATTCATTTCAAGACGAGTTGGGCACATTAATGTGGGGGATTTGAATATGAGTCCGTTAATTTATAGTGACTAGTCCTTCACCTCAATGGACATGTCCTACAAGCAGACTAATACTCCAAGCGAAGAACTAGGATCCATTTTCAAGAAAGCCCTGAACTGATCACTGCACTAACTTTTTTTTTCTTTTTTCTTTTTGTACATGTATTATAATTATACATGTGATTTCTGATTGAATAATACTTTTAGTAAGATTAATAAATTAGCAGGTAAATTAACTCCTTGTAATAAAAGAATAAGTTGATATCCCTCTATAAAGTAAAATTAGGAAATTCTTATTCAGACCGGGCTTGATCGAACCCAAAGTAACTACATGGTAAGTGTAATACACTTGCTTTGGGGTTGGATGTAACTTCTAGGAAAATGACCAATCATAAAGCAAGTGCAGTACACTTGTTTGGTGGTTGAATGGGTTTGGCCAAGTCAGACTTGAATAAGAATTTTCCAGTAAAATTATGTGCAAATTATTCTCTGAGGTTTGTGCGTAGTATTGTTCACGTGTTGAAAAAGTGCATCTAGCGGTCGTTTTTAGGTGAGAAATTTTCGAATTTTATTCTATGATTTAATATTTTTTTGAAATAGCGTCCCAACGTTAATTATGATATAGAAATTGCGCATGTGTTCATTAAATTTTCACATGGCTGCTTACGTGGTATGACGTGTCAAATTTTAACACAAACAATTATGCAATATTGCAGAATTATTCTCAAACTAATTACAAGATTCAACCGTCATTTTTATTAATTAGAAATTTAATATTGTGACTAAATTCATGCAAAATGGTAAATTTTGGGACGAAACTCGGCGAGTTGATATAGTTTGGGATGGAAAACCAAAATTAGTAATTAGTTTGGGACAATATTCCAAATAAATATTAAATTACAGGATGAAATTTGATGAGGTAATATAGTTCGGGACGAAAATTCAAAATCAATAATTTGTTTGGGACGTTTTCTGCAATTTTGCCTAGTTATAGCTATGGGAAACTTCTTGTATAGGCCCACTGTTTCATAAATCATACACAAAATCTTGCAAATATATAGGATTGTCAATTGAGTCGGGCTTACCCGAAGCCCAATGCTCAACCTGATTAAAATTGACCCGAACCAAAATATTTGTGAGTCGGATCAAGTTTGAGCCATTATATTAAATTCGATCAATTATGAGCTGATTTGAGTTTAATACGACTCAACCGGAATAAAGCTAGATTAAATAATTTTTTAAATATTACGATTAATTATTTGTATTGTAGCTATATTATTAATTGTTGTTATTATTTTGAAACAAGAAAACTTTGTAAAAAGTTATAGTGTAAACCCACATATTTGTTAATATATCAATTACATAGCTTAAAGGAGAAAAGTTTAACTAGAAAAATAGGAGGCAAAAGTTGACACAAAAGGTCAATAAATTGGAGTTTTGGGACTTTAAAACTCTATTGTTTGTTCATATAGATCAAGCGTATCTTAAATAATGTGGGCAAATGACTAGATCTTTCAGTTTAAATATTACTTAATGTTTTATATTAAGTAAATGTATGAAATTTATATCTACTCGTGTATCAAGTAATAGTAGTCTATTCATATGTGTTTCAGTAATCTTAACATTATATATGTCGAGCTACATTTGCTTATATTAACAAGCCCAATATGAGTCTGATATAGGTCCGAAACATGAAAAATTACATGGGCCGAGTTTGAGCCAAATAAATTAGAAAATTTATGAGCCGAGTTTGACCTTATAGCTATGAAGCCCAAGAATATTTGAATTCGAGCCATTTAAAGCTCGGTTGACCAGTTCTAAGTGTCAGTCATACCAATACGTTTAGTAGATGAATTAATTTTTTTATGAACTATGAAAGATCCGATCTATAGAAGAATTTTTCTTAGTTATGACAGGAAGCTGAAATGTCTTTTCAACTTACAAAATGTCGTAAATAATTGTGCATTGTAAGATTGGGTTATATTTATTTAATTGTATTATAGATTAATATTAGACCCGGTGAGCGAATTTCCTGAAAGTGGTTATTATGAGAAAACATAGTGAATCAAAAAGTTTTCATGAAAGTTTTCTTGGTGATGTGCTATATAAATATATATAGGATATATGAACAACATTATAGATCAGTTTATAGCAGAGGAACTTAGGTATATCAGCTCTCTTTAACATACATGTGGATTTCTCAAGTTTTGGAAAATGCTAAAGATGGATTATGAAAAGGAAAAACTTTTTGTGATTTATACAAGTTCTCCCTCAATTTCATTTCAAATTTAAAGACCTGTGCAAGTATCATTTGTAGCTTGAGAATGTGGACTGGGTATGTTTTGGAGAAAGATTTCATAAAAGTAAAATGCAAATATATTCCCCATGCTTTTTTATAATTTGCATGAAATCTGGTGTTTTTTTTTTATAATTAGCAAATATGTCCTTTTGTTAACTTTTTATTAGTAAAAGATAATTCCTATATTAATATTTTATTAGCTTAGCACCCATTTAAAAATTAAAAGTTGACTGCATATAGATATAGATTATTGTTATATTATTAAGATAACAAAAGGGTTCTTGAGAACTTTAACTTAAATAAAGAATTATGATTTATTGTCAATCTTTTTTAAATGAACAATACTATTCTCGCATTTTATTCCCGATTTTACAAATTTTCATTGTGATTTCAACGAGTTTTCATTAAATTTCCCATCTAAAAAAAAAAAAAAATTCCCATATTATTAGCAGCAGGAATTCAACTAAAAGGTAACGTTCTGATCCATCAAATTTGGATCGATCACTGAATAATTAAGGTGATCAATCCTCAATCCAAAACATATACTTTATACTAGTGTAATTGTTTTACTTTTAATTTTTCAGAAAAAGAAAAGTAGATAGATAATATCTATTATTACTGCAGAAAGAGGATATTTTACTCTCCCTCTCTCTTCCCTCTCTCACAATTACACTGTCATTTTTAAACCGCTCGATTACACCGATCAAATTGGCCATACGGTTGAATTCCACCGATCAAATTATCATTAAATTGTTTTCAGGGCCTTGATTTTATCTGTGTTGAACTGTTCACGAAGGAAGGAAATCTATGTCATAGTCACAATTAGGGTTTACGAAGCTAAATTTCGATGGCGGCAGTTCCTTCAGTCTCAGTTCAGTGGATTCATGAAGACGACCTGTTGTTGAAGAATGCTGTTGAGGTCTTATTTCTCCTAATTTGCTTTAGTTGCTTTCAATTTGATATTTGAAGAAATCAGAAAAGTAAATAGCTGGAGAGAGTACATATAATTATTCAGTTTCATGTAATTTGAATTGTTATAAGCTTTTTGTTTTGTTTTGTTTTAATAATGAAGTAATAAGCTTATTTGAGAATTAGGTGCATGTTTCTGATGATTAGATTAAGTTGGTGAAGATGAATGGGACAGAGAAACAGAAGTAGAGGACAACTAAAGCAATGTCATTAGATTTCTATAAATGCCTCTAAGAAAACAAAGTTGCATGAATTCTGTCTCTGGTCATAATATAAAAGCATTAGAATGACTTAGAGTCACGAGGATTCTTTTATTTTAACTAGCTTATATCTATTTGAGTTGCCTTGCCAGTTAGTACTATGTACTTAATATTGACATATGACTTGAGTCGAATAAAATGAAGGATTGCAAATTTTAGCCGAATGTCCCAGATTAGACTTCTTCCTGTGTCTGTGTCACATTGTTTTGCACTTGCAGTTTGTGCAAATGCAATCAAAAAGTGTTCTACACAGTATATATGTATCCCAATATCTACTAAAACTTATATGGGATGAATCTCGTTTTGAATTCACTTCTCTCCAATCCACTGTCTATGACCTACTCCAAAAGTCTAAGACTATCCAAGTCTAATATTACGCGTCACATCAGTGTTTCCAATTCTTTTTCTAACCCTGAAAATGACCAGGATAAGGGAAGGATAGTTAAGGAATATGAAATTAAATGTGAACGCAAGTGATTTGAATCAGACTTGAAAGCATTTTTTAATCTATATGTTTTGGTTGAACTTTACTGCTTTCGTCTTATCGTTTCAGTTCAGAACTACTTCCTAATTCTTTCAATTGTTTTTTCAGGCTGGTGCATCATTGGAAGCTCTTGCTAAAGGTGCTGTACAATTTTCTCGCAGATTTACTTTTCAGGAACTGCGAGACAGATGGTACTCTCTTCTCTATGACCCTGATATATCATCCCAAGCAGCGGGTAACATGTTTAAGCTTGAGATCACTGGCATCAATCCAACATCTAAGTTAAATAGGTCAGAGAACAACATCAAAGGAAATAAAGATATCCATCGAAAAAGAAAAGTTGAGAGCATCCGTCGGAAATACAACTCCATGAGAAAAAAAATTCGCAGTGATTTTTTCAGCAACACCGATCTAGGTTTTTTTGAACCCAATCCTCATGAATTCAGTGGGAATGGTTCTGATTTTCAGAAACAGGTAGCTCTTGATGGTAATCCATTGGGTCAAAATTGTATGCTTGGAGGTAATGTATCAGACCCTCTGGCGCTTGATGAAGAGCATTTAGATTTTTTACGGCTTGCCTTTCCAGAAACATTGAGCGACATTGCTATGTCCTCTGATAGAACTAATGTACCTCAGACTGGATGCCCAAATTCATTTGAAGATAATTGCCCCAATGGAGCAATGGGAAATTATGGGTTTGATGAGAATGTCTCTTCCTCATTAATTCAAGGTGGAAATAACATGTTGGAGTCAAATGTCAAAAACAGAAATAGCCCTCCTGCTCTGAAATATAATTCAGTAAACGAAAACCCTCACAGTTCTTCTGTTGGATTTGAAAATAGACAACAATTGGCATCCCCTAATTCAGATGGCTTTGCTTCATTTCAGGCAATCATGTTTGCACCCGACCAGCCTCACCTGGGCCACTGGCAAGATGTTTCAGTCAGTCCAGGGCCTGTTGAGATGAGCTTGGGAAATACAGCTCACTGTGCTGAAGGTATGCCTCATGATACTGTGGGTAAAGAAAATAGTTCAGCAGTGTACACAGGTGAATTTGCAGACCCAGATTCACTTTTGAACCTTTCAGATGAAGATGAGATTCTCTTGATGGATGTAGATGAAGATCGTACAGAGGATAAATCTTATATTACTAATACTATTTCACCTCTGCTGAATTCTCAGAAAGTTGGTGAGGAAATTGGTGTTCCGAAAATTGAACTTGAGACGATGACAGTTTCAGAAACTAGTTATGTGCCCGCTCCTAATGTAAATCCTGTGGTACCGGAAGTTGCTGCCCCCCCTGTTCATAGAGATCAGCAAATACATCTTTATTCAGAGGCTAATGTGCCTGTAATGTCAACTTCAAATTCTGATTTTACTGAGCCTAGTGATGGCAAGATCTGCTGCACATTGAACACCGAGGACACTGAAATTCCATGCAATGATGATATTTTCTTGCTCATCCATCCATCCACATCATTTGGTTCTTCTTCAACACAACCAAGCACCACGGTTACTATGGATGCATCTACATCTGCTCTTAGAAAGGACAATGAGCAAGTTGTTAACTTGCCAATAAAAGCGAAAGATTCCACAAAATCCTTTGAATGGCCTCAGAAGGCTGGAATACAAGGGTTGCAAGAATCACATTTGGTCCAGCCCCTTGTCGGTCGGGCAAACAAAACTGAAATGCATGAATCTAGACCTCGCGCTCTACTTCCTGGACCTGCCAACAAAAACATCGGGGATTCCAGTAAAGGCAAATCAATTTATGCGAATCCAAAAGTATCAAGAGATAGACTGGTCGAGGAACATGTTGCTGGAGTTGCTACAAGGGTACTTTATTAATCATGCTTTTGTGATTTCTTTCTTGCTTATCTAAGCATGTGATGCATTAATACCTACATATAATACATTTTTTTTTTGATAAACAGATCGGAGACAGCTCGGGAACAGTAACTGAAATAACACGATCCACGGAACCAAGTTCTGGAATAACGGTACATGCAGCATCAGTGGTCGATTCCTCAATGTCAGATGAAGAAGAATCCCAGATTGATGATGACGTTCCTTATTTTTCAGACATAGAAGCTATGGTATAACTTCAGAACTTCGTCAGTTAACTTGAAATATGACCTATAACTTTCCCACTAAAAAAACTGTATGTGTTTGATCTTCTGATATTACTTACAGATACTTGAAATGGACCTAGATCCATATGATCAAGACTCTCGAGTTATTAAGCAAGGTAGCTTATCTTCATTTGTTACTTTAAGCAATCTTTTTTTCATTGTTCATTCTCAAATAACTTTCTCACCTGTAGAAAACTTGCATATTAATGAGCGGTGCAACTATTAGACCAATGCAGTTACTGGCTTATCATGAGTGCTCGTGTAATATGTATTGCGCAGCACAACATGTAGAAGTGGTAGAAAAACTGGAATTCAAGAACCCAAACCCTATAGTTTTACACACAGAGTCCGAGTATAATGCTGGATTAGTATGTTGTCATGTTCATGCATTTACCTCGTGCTTATGGCTGGGCCATTCTCATTATGTTATTTATCCTGACTACTAATTTAAGTTGCATGTTTAAATGCGGTTAATAGTTGGCTCAGTTTGTTGGTCTAACTATTCAGTTCCAGCTTATCAGTATGATGACACAAAGAGGACAATCATAAGATTGGAACAAGGCGCTCATTCCTGTTTGCAAAGAGCCATGACAACTCAAGGAGCCCTTGCCATCTTATATGGCCGACATCTGAGGCATTACATTAGGAAGCCTGAGGTACTCTGTCCATACAGTTGCCGTTAATGTTTTCCTCTTGTGTATTTCATGGGTAATAGATGAAGATACAATTTTAACTTAGATGCTCTGAGCTGCTTAATCATGAAAAGGGGTACTGTTTATCTTCATCTTTCCGATTTAAACCTCAATTTCAGCAATGAAGGATTAGCAACACCCCACCCAAATTAAAATTTTGAAGTTTATATAAGCTCATCAATTTTCATTATATTTTGTAATTGAAGTAGAAGGGTATCTATCTTGTTCTGTATTCTGTGTTTATCCCCTACTTTCTATACGCTGTTTATTTTCCATGGCCCGTGGCACTTTTGGATGTTTGAGACATTTCACAAATATAAAAGACATGTCTTCTGTAGAAGAATATGCATCAATGTGCAATCACAGTTTATGAAGTGTTTGAAGTTCTTTCAGCTACACTCTCTGATCTATATGAAAATTACTATGAAGAAATTTCTCCTTAGCCTTATATTATGCATGTAGCAAGAGAATTTTGTGAACAAAGATGCATGCCACATCTTGAGCTAGACTTCCGCTATGGTCAAAGTTTGAAGATCATATAATTTTTCAACAGACAAGACTTGCAATTTTTTTTTTATTGTTTAAAATTCTTGTTGCTTGTTACTAGTGTCTTGACCTCTTAAGTCCTTGCCTTGACCTCAATTACTGGAAGAGTCAGAGTAAGGTGCTCTTATTATTGTACTCATTATTTATTTTGTCTGTTGTGTATATTAATCTAATGGTTCTCAATGATCGTCTACATATACATTCGTGCTAATCATTTCGAATTATTTAATTTCTCTTACTTGATTAGTAAGCTCATGTTTGCAGGTTTTGCTTGGAAGATCGACGGAAGATGTTGATGTTGATATTGATCTAAGGAAAGAAGGGCGGGCTAATAAAATATCTAGGCGGCAGGTGATCTTTTGCCTTCATTTATTTAAATCCAGTCTTTGAAATTTTATTTGAAACAATGATATTAGGTTCTTTGGTGAACAAAGAAACTTAAAATGTGGAGTAATGTTATTCTAAACCATTGGCTTTTAGATTATGTATTGCACTTCTCATATTGTTCTTTCTTATTAGGCAATCATCAAGATGGAAGACGATGGGTCGTTCTTTTTGAAAAATCTTGGTAAGAGTTCAGTGTCAGTGAATGGCATGTCCGTAGCTAGTGGACAGTTGATGAACCTTAGCTCCAGTTGTTTAATTGAGGTATCTCCTTTGCATCCTAAAGATTGAACAACTTCTCATTTTAATTCCACGTTGATTCATCATCTATCACATCAAAATTTCTATGAACAAACTCAAAAGACTCTTCTTTTATTCTACACTAAAGAGCCTTAACTGTACTAGGCATGTCATCATAAATTTTTATCTCTCATTTTACCTATACTTCATTATTCTGCATCCTGAAGAAAAATATAAATCTTCATATTTCATCATGCGATTGATACATGACATTTACAGCTCAATTGGGATTTAAATCTTATGATCACGTATTCACGTCATTAATATGTATTTGTCAACTTGAATAATATTTTCCAGTGTGAAATTGTAGATAAGAGGAATGAGCTTTGTGTTTGAGATCAACCAAAGAAATGTGAAGAAGCAATTGGGGAATATTTATAAGAAAAATAAAGGGAAGATCGGAAAGTCCGAGTGTTCGCCTTGACGACCAAAATGAGCTAGTGTGCTCTCTGGGGTAGATTGCTTTATAATGTAAAATGTTAGATGTAGTGGGTTCTGTTGCATCTTGGAATATCCACACAACCCAGTTACCACGTTTTGCTGCTCCTTGTACATGTTTTATCAATGTAGGACATATCTTTTGCCTTTTGGTGTTATTTCGCAAAAGAATTCATGGGTTTCTTAAGGCAGTATACCTATACTGATCTTTTTGGAACAATTTTCTATATGGCTTATTTGGATACTAAGAAAAAAATATGGGAAAAAGGGAAGAAAAAGAAAGTGAAAGAAAATAACTATATTTTTTGTATGCATGTTTGGGTCAGAAAAAAATGTTTTCTTGTTATATGGTTGTCAACTATAATTAAATCTTAAAATTGAAGGTGAATTTAAAATTAGCATATTCATAAACCAATTTGTTTGTTAGCAAGATACGGAAATGTAGGCTGCTAATGATGGTAAGATTTTTCTGAATTAAATTTGTGGGTTGAGTAGTCGCATACTCGCATGTAATTTTTTTGTTTTCTACAATCCAAACCTCTCGTGGAAAAATTGTGACAAGCCCGGACACCTTTTGACGTTTCTTCGGTCGGATCTTTTTTACGTTTTTCCGATGGCTATTACTCGTATAAATGCTAGGCAGCATTTGTTGTACTTCACAATCCCCCATCCTTTTTTTACTGTTTCCCATTGAATTTATGATTTTCTAATTTTTATTCTTTTTAAACAGAAATCTTAGAAGTAAAATTTGAAAGTTAATAGTGTCTATCATCATTTACTTTATTGCGCAAGAATATTTTAGTAGAGATACTAGTTTAGAAGAGGTTATTCTTAATATACCTAATCAGATCAAAAAATTCAAGTAGGTTGACATACATCAATCATATACTCCTATATATTCCTTCAAAAATAGCAAGGATCGGGACACGTGATAATCTTTACAAGAAGGATCCATTATCAATGGGACATTTATGTACTATTTAATGCAGTTTAATTTGACTGGTCAAGTAAAATATTGAGCACTACTGTCATATTCATTATGACATAAATTAAAATGAAAACAGCCAATCCAAAACATTAGTATACTTTTAGAGTTGAAGGACCAGATTATTTGAACACTCAAGAATGTCGGTTGACTGCTTAACCAATAGCAGATCAAAACCACAACTTTTACATGCTAAATTACAAAGCATACATTGAATTAGAGGTATTCAAGTTCGTCCTCCCAAGTACTCCAGCCAATTATTGCTATGTATTTCTTATTTTGCTTAAATATCTGTCAAAACGAAATCAAAACAATAAAACTGCCGACCAAAAAATAGGACATCAGAGCTGTCCAATTAGAGAGGATGACTCATTTTGAATGGAACCTGCTGCTAACCGCATCATAGCTTGGAAGATGAAGCACTGAAATATAAAGGAAAAAGATGCTAAGTTACATAATGGAGTATGAACTAATAAATATTTATATATATATTCATTCTATTGGGAAACACTGTAGTATTTACCATCGCCATAAGAAGCCATTGTGAGGGGAGATGATAAAAGCTTTTGTGCTGTGTTAGCAATATCTTGTGCTGTAACATCATCAACAGCCTTTAAGAAATGCTCCACAGGTTTCCTGAACAAGCAAAATCAAGAGTTGAATTTTTTTTACTTATAATAAGTGTATTAGGTTACTGATCTTAGCTTCAGCAATTTTGGAAACAGATGAATCAAACACTAATTTGTAATAAATCTACAGATGGTAATATTTCAATATAGACTACTTCAAAAGATTCAAAAAGGAAGAAAACATCAAAATTTTAAAAATCCCCAAACAATATCAGTCACAATCACTAATAACAAGTTTAAATGTTATAGTAACACACCTCTCGCCATATGTCAAGATTTGTTTGCCTATGTCTTCTGATGCAACCATCTGGAATGATAATCAGCATAGTGAACAGAATATACAAACACACGATGGGAAAGAAAATATCGCTTCAAGTGAGAGAAACATTTCATCGTTTTATAATTCTAAATAAATTAGCAAACACATTATCTAGGGGCACGATGGCATACTCTGGATTCTAGGTTCATCAAGATAGCTGACTTGGTAGATTGTTTAGCACGATCTAGCTGTTTGCTATCAACTGCAAGACAAAGAACGAAGAGGGCAAAAGCAAGTTAGCAGGATGAAGTTTTAGCAGAAAAAGGATTAGGAAACAGGATTAGCTAATTGTCATTCTGCAAAATTCCATCTCCACTCTAATATCATAGAATAGAACCTAAAAAAAACCAGGCAAGGGGAAGGGTATTGTACTCATCCAATCAATGAAGTAATTCTTTCAAAAGTAAATTTTCCATATATGAAGCAAGAGAAATTTGGTGACCAAGTGATTTTAAAAAATAAGAAATAATTTACAGAAGTTCAAGGAAAAGTGGAAAACCTTGTCCTGGAGTGGCAACTGCAATGAATTCTTTAATAGCTATATCAATGGCGTTAACTGCGAAATCGGATCCCTGAAATTCAAGTGGTTCCATCACTTCTACTTCATAACTGACAAGGGTAAAGTTGGGAAAAAGACAGCTATTTCCAACATCCTCATAAAGTATGCAAGAAATTCCTTATTTAAATCAATTAACATTTTGTTCATCCTCAAACATAACAATTTCTATATAAGCAGCAGTCATGAAATATAAATAAAAAATGTGATTGAAGTGAAACGATCAATTTTCATTGTCAATTAATTTATAATAAGATTTAGATGTAATCAGAAATATTGACAAATATAGTTATCTTTTTTGCGGAGAGTATTTGCTAGAGAAGAAATCTGTCTGGATCCAAAAATATAGTTTCATGATATAGAGGATAAAAAAGCTATATAAATTTGTTTTGAGATGCACATGCATCACAAAAATTAATATATTGGAAAATATATGTGAGCAAAACCAGAAATGATTTGCAACGCTATTACATGCATGAAGCTTCTCAGTACAAACTTGAAGTGTTCCAAAGCTTCAATGTCATTACAGTTGCATGTTTGGGTGCTATAATAAAACTAGACAAGAGATTAGATAATATATTATACAATTAAGATGGACAAGCCTTTTAAATAAAGAATGTAAAAATGGGATAAACCAAGGTGGAATCGTGCAGATCTAAGATTAAGTCAAAGTAACATGACTGCATCATCATTCAGCTATAAATTACATAGAAGTATATAAAATCCAAAACTCCAAATTGATTTTTATATTTATTGGGAAAAAGAAAGGAAAAAAAGTAAAGGCAAAACAAGATAGGAACATTTCATCTGGAGCACTGTTTAGAGATTAAAGCTCTTGAATACTGAAACAAATAGATAATTTAAGAAGCTTCTTACAGTGGTAGCTTGAATTCCAAATAGTCCAGAATGATTAAATATGCTGTTGAATGCGGAAAAAGACTGAATTTGGGGATGCTCATTCAGGACACGAAGATCTGCTCCAATCAAACATAATAATTGCATGAGTAATTAAAGGCAACATGAATGAGTCGATTCTCACTTAGGCCTTAAAAATGAATAAAGATGTGAATTGTATTAATACACATTTAGCGTTGAGATGCATGTATGTCATGAACTGAGCTACTTACAAAGCTAATATAGATTTAACTTACATAATCTTGAGTACATCCCCTTTCCGGGACCACCAGCGGAGAATGACCCACCTCCTCCCATAAGCATCTATGATAAAGAAAATCAGCATTTTCTAGGAAAATGACCCCCCACCCCTTCCCAACACACACACACACACACATTAGTATTAAAAGCACTAACTCATGAGGATCTCAAATAATTTAAAAGAGGGAATTGGGGGAAAAAAGAAGCAAATGAATAAACCTGAAGAACAGTCATTGATATGGCATCCTTTTCTTTGATCCACCCACCAGGAAGTTCAAAGGCGAGAGCAAAGTGAGTTATCTACCCGCAAGAGAAAAAAATTACATTATTGTCAATTTTTCAAATCGATATTCACATAATATCGTACAATACAAATTTAAATTGGGATTTTATGGATACACACCCCTGGGTCACCTTGACGACGAAAATCACCACCTGTATATATTGGCTTTGGTTCCAAAGGACGAGAAACATTGGGTAGATCAGAAACAAGTGGTTCTACATATTCTAACAGCTTATCATGGTCAACACCTGAAGCTGCAAGGACCATCCTTGAAGCAGTGTAGTTTTCCTAAATAACATCATAAACAATTAGAAGAATACCAATCCTTGAAATATATTGAAATAAAATTTATTAACCAAAAAGAGAACAGAAATAAAATCTAATGATGGCCAATGAGGTACAAATAGTGAATAAAAGAAATGCTATAACAAATAGGTATATGTATTTAAGTACTCACAGCAACAAATTCCTCCAAAACAGTACTGTTTAATCTGTTAACTGAAGATTCTGAAGCCAAAAGAGCATTTGCATAGGGACCAGAGTAACCAGATGAATGAATCGCCTCCAAAAGCAAGTGCTGAGGATTTTTGGAGCATTCCTCAATCTCAGCACTCACCTTCTTGAGCTGTAAATGGCATTACATTACCTTATTGCATGATTAAGATTGGCTAAGAATGTCTGAGCAGCAACTTCCAAGATGAAAGAGACAAATGTACCTGTTCATTAACTTCCCAATCCAAAAACGCAGGGTTTCTGACACTGTCAATAAGAAGCTCTACCATTTGAGGAACATAGGTTTTTAGTGCATCATAGGTGTAGCTCATATGCTCCCGAGAGCCTGATGCAGTCACATTGCCACCAATAGCCTCAACTTCGCGCACAAGACGCAAGTGGCTCCGGTTAGTGGTACTTTTGAAGGCCATACGCTCCAACAGATGTGTGACTCCAAAGGAAGCCGGAGTTTCATAAATTGAGCCAGAGTCGACATATAACCCAATTGAAGCTGTCGGGCTCTGATCAACAAGCTTATCATTACCAAAAATGACAAAGATAACAATAATAACTCAAGCTTTAAAACGAACATGTTAAATCATCTCATACCGCTGATGTTTCAGAGGCAATCTTGAGACCGTTTGGAAGAGTGGTTATCCTTGTCTTTCCAGGCTCAACATAGTCTGGCAATGGAGGGGGAAGAGTAACATCCTTAAGTGGGAAGTCTAAAGGTGTACCTGATGAAGACTGTCCACCAGTCAACCAACCCAACAAACCTCCAGATGATGAACTGCTCGCAACAGCACTTGTACTCATACATCTAGCCAATCGCCTATAATCTGTTCGGCCCTGTGAAATAAAGAAAAATTTCACTCCATTGAGTAGGCTATTTTATTGTAAAAGCTAACATCCCCTTCCAAATACAATTTAGACGCAGGACTTGAAACAGTACAAAGGCGGAGAAAGAGTAAACCATTGATCTCTTTGGAAAATGAATCATTCTTTTTCAAGTACACTTTGTAGACAATTACTAAAACTAAGAGCTAAATCCAACAATTAACAACATGAAAAATAATTGGAATGCCGTGATTTGAATACATTATTAACACTATCATAAACATGACCATCTAGTGTTAAAGAAATTTCTTGTGATAAACAGCTTATCTTAAGCTAACCAAAGATATCCAATCCCCAATCTATCAATAAACAAAAACAAAACCAAGCTGAATGGCAATGCTCCGATCATGCCTGTTTATTCTGCTGATAGCTTAAGTGAGAATCAAGATCGAATTTTATATCATTAAATTCGAGTCTTCCATGAACAGCCGTTAGATCTAAACAGGAGATTCACACACGGGCAAGATACATACACCACAACAAGATTACATATTCATTTAGATGAAGATACACATCACTGAATAAGTGCTAGGGTTGAGCGTCAGGTTAGGGAATATTACACACCTTGAGAGCCCTAAGTCGAAACGCCGCCGATGTATACATGCTTATTATCAGATGACTGAGCAGTTAAATTAAATAGCAAAAGTTCGTTCTCCGAGGGTTTGGAATTGAATTTGCAGAAGGGAAAAAAAGACGGCAGACTTTTCTGTTCTGCGGAGATGAACGGCAAATGAGGATCCTCACACGTGAGAGTTTTACACGTGCGAAGCAATAAACGAATCACTGTCAATTCGATGAATCTGATTCCTGCGGCCCAATATCGGCCCAATACTCGCCCAGTTAATTAAGGAGGAGCTATTTTATTTAGTAACTACGAATGGACCGCAATTTATGGGCCGACAGAGAAGTGATTTGATTCTTTTTAATCTTTGGTCCCAAATTCTTAAAGTAGAACCCCGAGTCTATTGTCTAGTATTTAAACAGTTTATAAAATCACATTTTTGTGTGATTGAGTGTTAAAAAGTAGGGCCAATTTTGTAAAATATAGCAGATTAATTTGGTTGTCATAATAAATTTGAAAATTTGTATTGCGAATCAAATAGTTCAGTATTTCCTTAAAGTTTATGCAAAATTTAGAAGTTATAAGAGGTACATGGACGATGGATCCAATTTTTACCGGTAAAAAAAAATATATAATAACTTGTAAAAGTAGTACATATATATACCACATAAGAGCATCTCCACCAATGACATATATAAATGGCCATCTATATCAAATTATACATGGTGAACAGTGTTTTAGCTACTCAGTTTTAGCTATTCACTCCAGCAGTCATCATCTAAAATTTCAGAATTATTATATTTTATTCTTCTTTCAATATTAAATTATAAATAACATTATAAATAATGTTTTATAACATTTTCACGTAAAATATAAATAATAAGTACATGTTTTAATGTTTCTTTTTAAATATAATAAATTAATAAAAAAAACTTTTTTTGAAATAAATGGCTTTAAATAATGATTTAATAAAATATTTAATTCAAACAAACATTAAACTTAAACCAATAACATTTTTGGTGATGTGGAGAGAATTAATTTGGTGATGTGGAGCCTTGTATAATTATACAAGGGCCTTCATATTTGCAAGACCAAACATCCAATATACATAGTCCTCTAAAAATAGAGGATACTGCTGGAGGATGAATTTTTAGTTTGATTGTCTATAAATTGAATTTTAGATGTTGGAAGAGCTAAAATCCAAGCTGCTGGAGGTGCTCTAATAGGGTTTTAGTGCAATGCACCGATGAGATACAAGTCTTTTCTAACATAAGAGTGGGTGATTGATCTCTTTTGAAGGATTCGGGTGGTTGGGAGAAAAAATTTGTGGAGAGGAACAGGAGATTGTTTTGAAGAAAAATTAATTTTACGCTAATATTTTTTTCTTTTATATAAGGGTATTATCGTCATTGTGACTGTACAACATTTTATTGTACATGTGCAAAATTCTCATGATTATTTGTACAGTTGCACAAATATTAACGGTCTAGATCTACTTTTTTTAAATTTAAAGGTTCAGATTAACATATCTCAAGAAAGATCACCTATCATGGAATCTTATTTTAGAATTGGGGTTCTAACATAACGTGTTATTAGAAAGTTATATTACAAATATTTAAATATTTAATACTGAGTAAAGTTATAATGATGTGTTTTCTTATATATATCCTGACTTGAATATGATCGTTTGAGTCATTAGCTATTCACATGAAGTGACAGGTCAAATTTATTTTACTATCTAAATTAGAGAAGTATTTCATGTTCGCTCATGTGCAAAGTATATGGGCACAAGATCATCTATACCATAATTTTTGTACCATAATGGTGTATCACAAATAAGTATTTGACACATGTATATGTGATAATTATTATAATTGCCACATGTATATGTGTCAAATATTTATTTGTGATACATCATTGTGGTACACAAATTGTGGTACAGAGGATTTTCACTCAAGTATATGTCACAGTTTCAATTTACTTTTTTTTTTTACATGGGAACCCTCAACAACCGAAGTGCATAAGGTAAACTCCGTCCTCATGTAATAACTCGCAAACCACATGAGAGGTGTAAAATCACACTAGACAAACCAGGTGTGACGAGCTTGAGTACTTATAAAGTATTGGCAAGAGGATTCAAACTCGGATCAAGGACACCGCCCTCACTTGTCCATCAACTAGACCACCCTTGCGGGTTTCAGTTTACTTTTATTTCATTAATTGGTTGACAAAGACGAAAAGATAAAACTTTTAAAATTGAAAATAATTACGATTTGCAATTAAAGGACTTGGAATTTGTATCAAATTGTACAAAAGTTCCCAATCAAGTATAGAGATGATGGAACCAAACCTTAAGAGTAACTTCCAAACTAAGCTTTAATTGCTTTATGTCCAACAAAATAATTTCCACCACCCTTTGCATTAATTGTTTTCTCAACCAAAAGCTATTGAACATTTCACATTCTATCATGAACACAATTTTAAACACAAGTCACATGACTTTACATCCAAAGCTTTGTCATTCAAATTAATTTTTTCACACTTTCTTGGTGGTTTTATGTCCGAGCATCACAAAGATGTGGTCAGATTTAACTTTAGAGAAGCTAGTTGTCCAAGCACAAAACAAATATATAGTATTTAAACTAGTATAATTTAATGAATCTCAAAGGATACATGTCAAAACATGCAGTAAATTTGATGGATATTCATATTTATACCAATGCTAAAATTATTTATAAATTTCATTTTTGCACGTCAAATAACAACTCTATTCATCTAAACATGAATTTTTTTTATATTTACTAACAATGTATTCATGTAATTGAAACTACTATTTATAATATCCCGATCTACGTCTCACTCATCCTATTCAATTTAAATCCTTAGTCAATAATACCTACATCACTTTCATAATATAATCACTCATTATAAAGTGGACACTATCCCACTTAAAATGCAATTGGACAGTTGATATGATAAACTTTAACATGTTCTATACTTCAATTTAATTGGAACTTTTCTGCATTTAGCAAGTGATACAACCACTTCCACCGGCTGCTAATGGCGAACTTGCACTATGCAAAAGTACCATTGACTAAATAATCTTTCTTGCAATATTTATTGAATTTTGAACTTAATTCAACTGTCTTGTTCTCTGTTACAAATTAGAATAAATTAAGTCAAGCATAAGACCTGAATATCATCGGGTGGAAAATGTGCATATATATGTATTATATATGTGAATATGTGATAGGATAATACTTGTAAGAAACATTTAATCATTTGCTCATTCAACTATACGACCAAGTTTAGTCGAAGCAGGTTAAGATTCGAATTAGACACTTTTTCATGAAATGAGTATTATTCAATCATATCCGACTCTATTATGCCTAAACTCAAAAAAATTAAATAAATCAAACTAAAATGATGTAATATTATTAGACCAACTCAGTTTGGCCTCTCACCAAACTAATATTAATTTTTTTTTTTTTAATAAAGAAAATCATGTACAAGCACGTTTGATGCATTCTTATATCTGAATTATTCCACAATCAAACTATAAAGACTCAAAATACATGACAAAACTACAAACCTACTCTCTGACATGCACCACAAATCGATCTCCAAGTATTTATTAACACCACTCTAGTTGTAAACCAATCCACTTCAAATTTCAATGGAGAATCATTCAACAAAAACACTTCTCTTCTTCTTTCATCTCATTCTCTTAGCCTCAAATCCAATAATAAAATCAAAAGCATGCCACCCCACTGATAAACAAGCATTACTACACTTCAAAACCAAAATAACTTCAGACCCTTCAAACCTACTCAAAACATGGATCCCTCAAACAAATTGCTGCACAAAATGGGAAGGCATTTCTTGCGATTCCAAGGGCCGGGTTATCAACGTCTCTAGGCCTGGCCTATACTCGGACGCCGATTCACCGATCGACACGTCAATGTCCGGAACTCTCTCTCCGTTTCTCGGTAACCTTTCTCTCCTTCAAGTGCTCGATTTCAGTAATCTCAAATACTTAACGGGTCCCATTCCAATTGAACTAGGTGAATTGACTCGTTTAAAGTACATGTTCCTTAATTCGAACAATCTCACAGGAAGCATTCCTTTTACATTCTCTCGACTCAATCAACTAAAGTACCTACTTCTAAGTAGTAACTATCTATCGGGTTCAGTCCCTTCCACCATTTTCGACAATTTAACTTCACTCTCTGAACTAGTTCTTTCAGAAAACCGGTTCTCCGGTTTAATACCATCATCAATAGGCAAGATGGTTTCACTAACACACATTGATCTCCACGAAAACAACTTC